>VWZO01005806.1:1591144-1690314 GCA_013396975.1 Bucco capensis | reverse complement strand
GGAATAATGTGGTGAGCAGGAGAAGGGAGGTTATCATGCCCTTGTACTCAGCACTTGTGAGGCCTCAGCTGGAGTACTGTGTTCAGTTCTATGCCCCTCATTATAGGAGGGACATTGAGATGCTGGAGCGTGTCCAGAGGAGATCTACGAAGCTTGTGAGGGGTTTAGAGGACAAGCCATATGAGGAGAGGCTGAGGGAGCTAGGCATGGTTAGTCTGGAGAAGAGTCAGCTAAGGGGGGACCTCATTGCCCTCTATACCTACCTGAAAGGAGCTTGTAGAGAGGTGGGGGTTGGCCTCTTCTCCTTAGTAACTAATGACAGAACCAGAGGGAATGGTCTGAAGTTGCGACAGGGTGGGGTTAGATTGGAAGAAAGAAATTCTTTACAGAAAGAGTGGTGAGGCACCAGAACAGCCTTCCCAGGGAGGTGGTTGAGTCACCATCCCTGGAGGTGTTTAAGAAATGTGTAGATGTGGTGCTCCAGGACATGCTCTAGTGAGGGCAGGAGTTGTGTGGTTTGTGGGTGTGGGGTTTTTTTGTTTTTGTTTTGGGGTTTTTTTTGTGTGTGTGTGGTTTTTTTGGTTGGTTTTTTTTTGGTGGGGTTTTTTTTTTTGGTTGTTGTTTTTTGGGGGGGGTTGTGGTTTGATTGGACTCGGTCATCTGAGAGGTCATTTCCAGCCATGAATAGTCTGTGTGTGATTCTGTGTGTGTGAAAGAATAAACTCCTACAAAGACTGAGATTATTGCTAGGACTCTTTTGTATTACTGTACCTTTTGGGAAAGGCAGTTATTGAAGTTCAAGAATTTTTCACCCATGTGGTGGTGGGTGTCTACTAGAGTCTAAACATTCATAGCAGAGATCTCACATGACTCAAGAGGAATATTTACACTCGAGGAAATTTAGTTCAATATCTGGAACATGTGTTTGGACAGGAACTGAATAGTCAGCATGTTATACTCTGACAGTAATAAGTTCCATAGCTCATCAAATCTCCATAGCAGATTTCATGATTACACCTAGAAATTATGCAGAACTGGGCATTAGGGCTATGATGTTTGATTATATGTTATCAGTCATTTCATTACTACTTAACCAAATAAAAATCCTTGCATTGGACTAAATCTTCAAAGCAAACTAGATTTTGAGGGAAAAAAAATATCTACAAATCAAGTCAGAAATACACACTTTCCTATTCTAATGTATTTAAAAATTAAATAGAACATTCACTGTGATACATGGAAAAAATTTACGCAGGCTTTATAATTAAGCAAATGGTCAAATGTTTAAACATTAACACACAATACTATCTGAACTGTTATAGAGAAAAAGAGGTCCACTGTAAATCTTCTCTTTTACAGAATTTACACACTCGTTTTATAGCTGTATTGCTTTCTTCTAGTTGAATTGGGGTTTTCTTGTAACAAGAAAATACTATCTGAACCTTAGCATTAGAGGTACTTAATGCTAATTTTAGGCATAGAGGGTGTGATTTTCCACTTAATAAAACTGATGGTCAAATTTATAATAACATTCTAGAAAAAGCCCTTACCATTAGCCAATTGTTCTAATGTAAATTCAAAGTAACCACAAACATCAGGTTTTTTATTCATGTAATATTTCCAGAGTTTGAAAGTCAGAATAATATTTTGGAAATATTCAGGTTAATAAATGGCATACTGTAATTTCTTAAGAGTTGCTTCAAATGCAAAGAAAAAAAAAGGAGAAAGTAACTACACAGACTAAATTTCTGTGTTTTAAACATGTGCTTTAAATCTCTAAAAATAGATCATAAGCTATAAATCTTGAGGAGTTCTGCAGAACAATGAAGCCAGGATCAGAAATGAACAGATGCACAACAATAAATATAAATAAATATAAATATAGCAATATTGATTAGTTTTACTCACAGGAGCTCCAACATCACCTTGTGGACCCTGGCTTCCAGTAACACCTGGAACACCTGGAGCACCAGGTATGCCCTACATGGAAAAAAAGAGAATGAAAATAGTGATGATGACAATCAACTTCCATGAATCCTCATGAGAGAAATAACTGTGTGATGAAGAACTGCACAAAGCAGGCAGTACACAGACAGTTCTGCCAGTCAAAGACCAGAGATGCCAAGAGAGAGGACTAAAAAGCATATGCTGCAGGAAAAAAAGCACTGAAAGCACAGCTCTGAGAAAGCACTCCAGAAAAATGGACTTCTGTTGCTTGCTTACAGAAATAGACATGGATTGCTGAACTGCAAGACTAAATCCTGTGATGTTACTACCATGTTCAGGGGAGATGATTCAGAACATTCTTTGTAAGAAGAGCAGGATTGCTTGAAGAATACTTAACACCATTAGAAGTTTCAGCTAACTTCTTAAATCGATCAAGAAGGCATTAACCTTGTCTAACTGTGAAGGTTGAGACCAAATCTGGACGCAGTACTTGGCTTGCTTTGAGGGCTAAATGTAGCCTTTGCTGTCTTTCTTGATTACTCTATGAACGCATTTGAATACCTGCACTCATCTCCAGTCTCCAGACCGAGTAAAACTTAGTGGTTCAATTCAGCTAACAACCCCAACTGGAACTTCTTACAAAAAGAAAGTAATTTGAAATGTTAGGAGCACAAATTCCCTTTGTTTAGTGCAGTTACTTGACTAAGAACAAGCTATCAGTCTACTGATGGAACAACTATTTCCCCTTCCCGTGGGAGACATTTTTTCTTGAGCTAAGTAAGAGTGAAAAGAAATTACACTGAACAAGAAGCTCTCTGCCAACCCTGCGCGTCATGAGAATTTTAACTTCCAAGGAGAACCTTTAGCCTTAGTCTATACACTGAAGCCTAGATAACACTGATCTCCAATCCCCTCGAATCTGCTGATTATTACAGCAATGAATTCTTTGGGCAAGACTTACCATTGGGCCAGGAGATCCTTGTGGGCCTGTGGGACCATCTTTGCCAGGAAGGCCCTATGAAAGAGAAATATATGCCATTTTATCAGGTTTTTGTATGTACTTCATGAATCTGTTCTATTCATCTAGAAGACTTTTTTTTTCTTTTAATAATTAGTAACTGGTACTAGTGGCTTCTTAGAAGAAAGTTATTTGCCTAGGAAAGGGTTTCCTTCTGAAAAGGATCTACAGTGTAGCTGATATTTAAAAGAAAACTTGTCTCAAATTACTTCTTAAGTAAGAACAGCAGTGTAAAATCTTTGTACTGTCAATTTTCACCTCTGAGCAAATCTCAATTACCATGCTGCTGCAGTGAGGTAAATGAGAGCATTTGCTGTCAGACTTCTCTACAATAAGATGGGTCAGACTACTATATCTGTTCTCACTGGTTGCAACTAGTCACAGTTGCTGAAATATGGCAACTGAGAGTCTATCTCTCTGCCCAGCAATACTGTACATATGTACTAGCTATCACTGACATCCTGATTGAGGAAGCAGCAGAAATGCTCATGTGGTTTACATTATGAAAGTGCTTCAGAGCTTCTAGAAATGAGCGCCAAAAACTAAAGATAAATTGGAAACTGGAAAGCAAGCAAATCATAGTAAAAAGGCTGACCAGATGTAGAAGAAAATACACTATTAATAAGTATTCTTGCAAATTAACCATGATGCACATTTTGTATCCACATACTATAAAGCACAGGTTTCTGAAGAGCATGGTGATAGTCAAGTCTTTACTATGCAGCCTAAAAAGGAGAAATATGTTATTTATGGCTTATGATCAGAATATGGAAGTGACAGCAGAAGGAAAGGGGGGGGTTGAAAGTGTTTATACTGACACACTCAGCAAAGCACTTTCTAGGCCTCAGTATCCCAGTGAACATCAGGAAAAAAATAAAAATCACATCTTTTCTGTTTTGTACATTTTCTGAAATTTTATTTCTGACATAGCTTTAGTAATGAATATAGCATGAACTACTGGTTTTATGCTTTACATAATCTGGAAACTATGATTCAAAATTGCTATCACATGGCATTAAAAAAAATGGTTAGGGAATATTATCTGCCATGTACCTGAAAAAAGATTGTTAAAAATTCCACCAGACAGATATTTTCATGATAAAATGAGCCACATAGTCAACTCATATTATGTCATCTATTCATCCTTAGTCTTGATATGGAAATATTTTCCTATTTCACCATGTAGCCAGATCGTTCCTGAAGCTTTGTCAATGGTTAGGCCTGGGATGGCCACTAAATGAGTGACAGACACTCTCTGTTAACCCTCTCCCTTCCCAAAAGGGAAGTCCTTGGTACTAACTCTAAACATTGTTATCACTGCTAGAAGCAGACAATGTCCATGAAAACATGCTGCTAATTTCAGAAAGTGCAGTTATTTGGAAGAGACTTAGCTGAAAACTAAAATCACTGAACAGAGCTAGTTCTGTTCTAACTCAAATCAGGACAAGCTCCAAGGACAAAAGCAGGTGTCCTATCACAGTAAGAACTAAATCAACTGTAAGGCTAAGTGAAACTGAAATACAGATACTAGTAGTGTCACTATCAGAATAGTTTTGAGAAATATACAGATAAAAGATTGCAAGTCTATCTCAAATTTGCAAAGAAAAGTGTGCTCAAACTTCAAAATTAGTGTTTCTAGAGGAAATAGATAATAAGGTATAACGAACTTCAAAATGCATTAAAATTATAGAACGGGTATGGATATTCTCTGGAAGAAGTTGTGAACAGTGTTCTGAAAAATTCAGTGATGGCTATTTACAGTTTTATAGTAACATGGAAGTCCCTAAAAGATAATGCAAACTAGACTTGGCTTTGTAACAGCAAGACCTCCAGGAAGACTGATACCTTCATATTTACATTATGTTTCACTTTTTAAAGCAAAGATTAAAAAACTGCATTGATTTTTGATCAGTCCTAAAACAGTTATGAAAACTGACTGGACCCTCTAAGGACTTAATTAACTAGGAGGAGGGAGATGGAGAGCTTTCCACTAGCTTCTAGGATCTTGCCCTTCTCCCATCTGAGTTAAACAGTAGAACTAACACTATGATCAGAATTACATTTTCTTTGAATATATTTCATAATTTCTTTCTTCTGAGCAGTATTCTTATTACTGGCTGCTCAAGAATAATCTCCTGTCTATTCTCCTAGGCTTCATTTCTCTTGACACTGTGCCTGTTTCACTTGCCCCCCCAAAAAAATTCACCTCCTACTGTATTTGTTAGATGCGAAAATTGCTATTTATAAATGAAGTCAAAGAGAGGTTTGGTTCAAGAGATATGGTAATATCTATTCTGTCATGCAGGTAAAAAGACCAAAAGATAATTTTTGTGCTGCCAACAGGGTATGAAGATGACTTTATTCAGACCATCTGATGACCAGAATGGATCTGATACTCATTCAGAACTTGTAAGTGTCAAAGAGAGGAGAATAGTAGGTATCAGGAAATTAGCAGAAGATTGGGAATGTATTTCCTTCTGGCTCTTTCTCCCATTGTTTTTTTCTGTGTAGTACAGAAGAAAACAATAGGAATGACTCTGTATAGAACCACTGAATCTCCTCCATGGAGCTGTGCATCCAAGAGCAAAACAGGACAGATTTTGATATTTGACCTCAGATGTAAGGCAGTTTAAAATCAAGATGTACAATATTTTAGAAGGTTAACTTAAGTCAGGAGATATTTTGCTAACAGCATGAAAACAGTTATGGAGAAACAGTGTAGCTATGACAAAGTTTTTTAATAAGGGATTTTTATTTTCCAGGATACAAATGGCATCATGGAACATAGGCACCACTTAAACCCCTGCAAAATCTCAAGTCTAATGAAGTCAGGACTGATGCTGACCTCACTATGAACTCGCTAGCTTTTTGTAACCTGGAATTTGTTTGAGGTACTTTGGAGAGGCAATTTTTCAGGTAGGACCAGATAGTGGCAAAACTTTAACTGAAGCTACTGAGCCCAGACTTAAAAGACTTTCATGTACAGCCTTTGATAAAAACACTGCAGCCTGGGACCCATGACTGCCTCATCATTTTGGGGTTTTTTTTCTGATGAAAAATTCAAAACCAAACGTTCCTCCTCTCAATCAGAGAAATATCACTAAACATTACCTCAGTGTATTAATGTGAGATGTAGCTTGCAAAAGATTATGCATCAACACAGGCTATTTTTAATTAAAGCTAATCCAGAAAAAGAGCAGAAATGTGGGATTTTTTTTGGTCGAAATGTTGCTCAGAACACAGGGCCTTTATTTAATCAAAACAGGCTAGTTCTGTATTAACATGCAATAATGCTGACCTAGCATTTCCTCTCTTCCTTGTGAAACTACTAATGCCATCTAGAAGCTGATTATCTGAAATTATTTTACTATTAATTCTTCATAATTTAAAACATATATTTCTTGCATCTCTCTGTCAATCAGTCATATTTCTCCTTCAGTATTTGCAGCACTATTAGACTAACATCTGGAAAATAATACTCAATTTTTTGTGTATCTGTATCTCTTTGACTATGTCTTTGTTTATAAATTGAAGAAGTCCTTAGACAAAAAGATGCAATATAGCTCATATTAACATATGTAACTGCATTTCTGTGGCTCTGTGGAAAAGAGCTAGGAGTTCTTAGGGGACAACAGGTCAAATACAAGCCATCAGCATGTCCCTGCAGCAAATACAGCTAACCACAGTGTGGCTGAAGGAAGACATCCAGCAGGTTCAGTTGCAGTTCAGGAAATGCTCTTTCCCTTCTATTGAGTGCTTGCAAGATTACCTCTGAAGTGCTATGTCCAGTCAAGGAGAAGCTTGGCCAGAAAACACCCCTGAGGAAACCATCAGGCAACAGCAAGCAGTAAGGTCATGAACACATGAGATATGGACTTGGGAGTCAGAACAATGGAGATCCCTCCCTACATTGTGCCATCAAGCAGAGTATGCCTGCCACTCAGGATGATGTATTAGGCTTCTCTTGTTGCAGCTGTGTAGATCTGTCCTCTAGGGTGGCCTGCATGTTGCATGAAAGAACAGGGACTGCAATTGTGACCTGACTTTGGATAATAGCCATCCCCCCTTTCTACTTACACATCTCAACAAGGGCCAGCCTCAGTCTCCTTCAAACTTTATACTCTTGTCTGATGAACCAAAAGCAGAAGAGAGTCTTATTACCATCTACAGATTCACCAGAAGCATGATGTTGTGTGGACTCTTTCACATGTGCAATTCAAGCTGTACCTTTCACCATGATATGCTTGGGAGAGTTGGTAGAGAAGTACAATCTGTTCTCTTTAGTAAAACCTCTCTATATTGCCAGCTACAAATATGGGACACCAAGAAAGGACACCCAACAATTGCAGCCACAGAAATACAATAAAAAAACTATTTTCTATTTTATAAAATCTTTTACTACACTCTTTTGTAACTGGAAGCTGATAGGAGGGGAAAGGACTGCTCCTCATATGGAGTCTGAAATGTACATTTAAACCAGTTACCAGACAGGTAAAATACTATCATGCATATTCAGGCAGTTTGGTTTATTATCAGAGTATTTCATTATGAGAATGATTTTTGAATGAATTCACATAACTGACAGGGAAAATCCTCTATTTCTTAATGATGTACTAAAAATGAAGAAGAACTAATGAACCATGGAGCTCAGCAATGCTCTACGAGATCTCCCAAAAAAATATCAGTCCTCTGTTTACCTCCCATTGAAATCAAGTGTGATTTAGCCATCTGTTTACTTTACAACGCCGGTACCATTATAATTAAAATATTTCAATGAACAATAAACACTAAAGAGGAAATTATAGCCAAGCTATGAATAACATAAAAAACTCTCAGTTCTAGTAGTATAATAGCTGCAAACCACTTTGGTATCTTGGCTAACAGGGCCTAACAAAGGGAACATGAAACAAAAAGGCAATTTACTTAGGAATTTTCAAGTTCCTCTTTGCATTTTTTCACTTTAGAATTATGCCTTTCTCAAGCACTTGGCCTTCAAAGACACTACAGTGAAATCACTGGTTTGAATCTTCACCCACTAAACCCAATGTTGTCATAACTTCACAGGAATCAAATGAATTACAGCACCATAAAATTAGTATAACATAATTATTTGTTGCCATAGAAATAATTACTGATGCACAATACTGCACAAGGGTCACACAGAGACAATAACAGGCTAATAGACCTCGTTTCATGAGGTCTAGGCTACTTAGCCAGCTCCTTTGATTAACACCAGAAAAAAGTGAATGTATGAACAAAGTATTATTACCATATCTATAAAAACTGGCAATTTATGTAATTGCCCTACTTTATTATAGATAACACTGGGGTATTCTACAGAATAAGCACTGCATGACCATTCCAGGCTGTATCAAAAGCCTTTACTGCACTAGTCTTCCTGCTGGCTTTTCGCGGTTATAGCATCTCTCTGCAACAACCTGCTAACTTCCACATGTGGGAAAAACAGCCCACTTCTGAACTGTGGGCTGACATCAAGACACAGCTCAGGGCCTCCACTGCTAAAGCTAAAGTTAGCTACAAGAATAAGGTAAAAACACAGAGTTGTCTTCTCCTTGAATTGCAGACTACTCAGTGTCCTTTGTGATCAGGAATGCAGAAAGAGGAGGCACATACCACTTACATGTACAGTCCCTAGCACCAAGTCACCACAGCCTGACTATGACCAAGATTAGATAATATAGTGGCAAGAAAAAAATATGTCCATCAGATTCCAGGTCTTTATTAACCTAGGTATTAAGAGATGACACCAAACTTGGGGAATTTAATGGGAGAAATTCCAATACAGACCAAAAAAAATAGCTATGCCAATGCTTAAATTTCTAACAGTAAGCTCAAATACATATTTCACTATAGGTATGTTTTTTATTGTAAGATCTCAGGTTTAATGCCAGAAATCTAAAAAAAAGTCCAGATTTCTGAAGTTCATGTTACATTAACATATCAAAAAAAGGATCATGAATATGTAAATTTTGTTCAAATGAAACTGAAAAGTTATATTTAATAATGAACTTCTGCTGTAGACAGTAACCTAATATTACACTAACAATAACTTTCCAGTGCTTGACTAACAACAAAACAAATGTCTCCCCAAGCAGACAGGGAAGAGAACTTACAGGTTTAACTACACACATGAATATGAATTATTTTTTACTCATTCCTAGACAGACTGTAAGTATCTTCATTTGTTCTACCAGAAGCAGAATAAGGTTGACTAAATTTTGATAGTATGCTTCACCTTTTCCTTTCCATCATCTGTTTCTAGAGATATTGTTCTACATTCAATACTAAATTCCCTTTTAGTTGTCTCTGTTATTCATTATCTAGCTAGAAAGCAAATTTAGATCATTGCACTGGGTTGCAATTACGTACCATTTAAGCACCACATAATTTTAAATGTATAAGCAAATAGACTACTTGGCAGCTCTGGACACAAGTGACATCTACTCCTATCAAATGCATTAAACAGTGCATAGCTCCCCATTATTCATCTAGTACTTCTCAACCTTGATCCACCAGATGGAAGGACACTCAACCCAACACTAAATTCTCTGCTAATTGACACAGAGATATGGCTCTCCAGAAGTGACAGAATACAAGTGACAAAAATTATAATAAATCAACGACACTGGGAAACATTCATTATGGAATGGAAACTCTTAAAACAAATGCAAAACATGCACATTTTGCCTTACCCTTTGACCTTGAGCTCCATCTCTTCCAGGCGAACCTGATGCTCCTGGGACACCCTAAGCATTATAAAGGGAGGGCAAATGATGAGATCAAATTAACAGAAACCAACTAAATCACTTTCCAGCAGAACCATACAGCATACTTTTGGATAAATATTTTAGATAAATAGAACTGGGGAGTTCAATAGCAGTTGGCACTGTAGAAGGGATTCAGTAAAGAAGGTATTTCTGTGAAATGAGAGACTGTTAAACCCACATTGTTAAAAAGCACAGGCTTCATATCCCCCTGTCAATTCAGGCTTCTTGTGCCACTAGCTGAAAAGAGCTAGATTTCCTACATCATTTCAGTGTTATGTCAGGGTAACTCCACTACAAGACATCAGTATCTTAACCTGGAAGTACAACTTTTATTTCCCTCTCTCTGCTAAAATGTAGTCTGCTACCTTATTGCTTGAAGTCAGGGCAGCAATATCTCAAAGGGGAAACACCTGCCTGAGCAGGACTGCGAGTTACATCCAGTAGTTCCTGCTGTTCAGATCAAATGTCATTCTCCGGCTCATGAAGGCTGCAGTCTGGGACCATTACTGCAGTGGTCCAGAAGGCTAACAAAACTGATTTATGAGGAGAGGCTATAGGATTTTACTATCCCTAGCACATACGAACAAGACGGGAGAACCTGGAAACAACAAACAAATATTGGAGGGATATAATCTGCAGAAGAGGAGCATCTAAAAAGGTGAGAGCAATTAATCCTGAAAAGCAGCTATAGACTGGAATGCAATCTCCAGATGAAATACTGGACACCAAACTGAGTAAGATTCACTAAATACTACAGCCTTTCAAGATGCCTGTCTTGTGTAAGGTGGCCTGTCTGCCTAGATAATTCCAGGAGGAATTCAATGGGTTTAAAGTGAAAATAAGCAGATGCTAATTATTCACTGTACAAGCAGAAATCTAAAAGTGGATAGTTTTTGAATCTATAATACAGACCCACTTTCAGTGTTAATCAAGGGCAAGAAAGTAACTGGTTCTTCAGGCCCTGAATGATTTTGTCACTGCACACCAGCATATCCTGTGTTCCTGATTCTAAATCTCCCTTCAAATTCACTCCACTAACATGCTCCTCAGCAGATTTTGATATGTGCCTTAAATTCCAATGATGCCAACCCAACATTCAAACCCAGTAACAATAACTTGGGGAATACCTGCAAGCCAGGGAAACCAAGATCTCCCTTCTCTCCCTTTTCACCTGGTGGACCCTGCAAATAATGAATCAGACATAGTAAACCAAATACATGGTTATTTTCCTATTTTTAATAGTTTCTTTCAGCTTCTTTAGAAAAAAATAGCTAATAAAGAAAACAGACTATTTTTCCTGCTGAAGGTAAACCTAGAGATTCCATTAGCAAAATCATAAATGGAGAATTTACAAATATAGAAAATAAAGACAATAAAATTCATTTTAAAAACTCAGAATTAACATGACAAAACTATAGTCATTATGCTACAAAAAAGTTATTTTCTTTTATACTCAGAGGAATCCATTTATTTTCAGCCCTTAAAAATATTTCCTGTAATGATGAAACCAACAGATTTCTATGGAAATTAGATGTATTCCTACAGTATATATGCATGACAAAAATATACTTTTCTAGATAATATACTATTTCTAATTACATTTTATGCAGAAACAGTTTCACTATGAAGTAACTATTCTTATAATTAATGTACACTGTAATTATTCTCTGATGCCAGCATCGTCAAGAATATACAGCTTGGGTAAATCATTATATTGTACAGCAATATCACATTGATGTGGTAATGGGTAAGAATGGGTAAGTAGAAGAAAGTATATTATACTGTAGTAAGTTCTGAAAAAACGTCTAGCCAAAGAAGGTTTGCATTCACTAGCTTTCAAGGCTGTGTGTACCCATCTATTAGCGGTGTACGTGAAACAAGATTAGTGCTGCTGGTTCATTATTCTACCAATGTGTCTTTATGATGCAATTCTGAGACTTATTTCACAACAGCACTGCAAACTGCAGGCCTAATCATCTCCTCTGATGATAGTCTCTTTAAGTGTAGTGAATAGTATTGCTTAATTTTGGCAGCGATTATTGTGTTCTTGCTTGGGTATACCTTTCAAGTCTGGACTGATCTTTGGTGAACAATACCACAGCCAGAAAAAGATAAAATATCAACATTTTGGACTGGGGCCATGTTACAACCACCTCTGCAGTTGTTTTCACTTTTTTCCAGGCTTGGATGCTAATATGAGAGTCACATTAAACTTTCAATCAAATTCTCTGCAGTTAACTAAAAGTTCAGTTCCAAATACAAAGAGGAATGTTAGCACTGAACCCATGTCCACTATAGGTTAAAGTCAAACCTGTGATTTCACATCAAATATTGAAATTCAAATTCTGATCAGAACACCTAAAGATATTTTGGCCTAGTCTAAGATATGTGCTGTCCAAAACATCACAGGAAAGAACTCCATTGATTTTGTAAGTCTCACTGGAAGCCCTTGAATAGAAAGTCCGCTTGGTCCTTGTGGTCCTGGAGGTCCTTGTGGTCCAGGAACACCAATTTCACCTCGAGGTCCATCTGGTCCCTAAAGTAGTACAGGACATAAGTTAAACTCTTATCATATGGACAAAGACAGCTTCATTTTGAAGAACTAAATACCAATAGACTCAAAAACATCTGAAATATGGTTTAACATTTGATTGAGCAGTTAAAGTTCAATTTAAAATTGCCTAGTTCCTTTATAAATACAAAAAAAAAAGGAATATTTATGCTGTGACAGCAGCATTCTGAATTTTATATCTTTACCAAGGGGGAAAAAAAAGTACAACCAATTGTTATGAAAAGAGACACTTCAAATGCCAATGGCATTTCACTATGCTTTTTCCGTGGCGACATCAGAAAAAATCTGGAATTCATTTCAAGGTCTACATACAGCAAAGATAAACCAAGAACCCATACATCTGTCAATGGTGAAGTGCTGTACAAAGTACCTTTGGACCTGGATCACCACGGTGACCTTTGGCACCTCTGACACCTGGACCACCCTGTGAAACACAAGCACAGAATTTGCTGAAAAACAAAACTCACAAGTAAAAATACCACAAATCCAGAGAAGCCAAACAGTTTTTCTTGTTCAGGAATCAGTGTTAAGGAATCAGTGAATATCCTGTCCATATCCTTCCACTGGAGTAATTAAACTGAGAACATACTTAAGTGTGGCCATACACAGGAACAGATTTAAGCACAGATGTGACTACTTGCTAGAGCCAAGAATGTACACCACGTAAGCATCAAAATAACACTGCAAGCTAACACAGGGATAGAAATGTATACATGTGGTCATGGATTCCCTCCAGTTGCTGAAAATTCCTGCACATCTGTCTGCTCTCCCCAAGATCACCACATTGTTAAAGACTGAGTTTCCAATGACTTGGGAATATTTTTCAGCCAGGACAACTCCAGGATCTACTAGACTTACCATGTCTTAATTTACAGCTACTTAGATAAAATACTCTTTTGTCCATTTTTCTCTTTTATTGCTTTCTTCAGCAGTGCCTACATCTGTTAATCATTTATTAACCAACTGTTGCCTTTTTTATTAGTATCATCTGAGACACTAGATTTGCATATATCTATGGATGGCTGCCATGAACATGTTTTGTGTATACATGCTGGATGTTCTTTGTCCTCTGGAACAGCATAAATAAAGAGTCACACACACACTTTTTTCAGACCAATTGCCCTCTTACTCCACTAGAGCATACTGGTTAACCTCTTGGGATGTGAGTTTTTCGGGGATTCTGCCCTTCTTTGTGTTCAAAATGGACCTCATACAGCTAGGCACCATAACCGAAGAGTGTTCTTTACAGGCTAAAATAAGTACTTAGAAAAATAACACAGCTACATTGAAGACAAAAATAGAAAATATGCTTATCAGATTAAATAAGTGTGTAGTATCTATAAACAGGAATGTCACTTACAGAAATGTTTGGAAGTACCAGGGTACTCTTTCTCTTCAATGAAGGTATTACGATACACTCATCACATCTGATCACGGAGTAGTTTTCTACTCCTTTCCCAGCTCCCTCAGTCCTCTCTTCCCACAGCTCTACAGCCAAGACCCATTCCATCACAGCCAGCTCTGACCCTAAAATCTCATCCCACGCTCTCTTCACAGAATTGTTTTCCAGTTGCCAGTTCCCAAATTCAAGGTCCTCACATTTCTGCATTCCAGCCCAGTAGCTTCCCTCTGCCCATTTTCCTGCCTCTGCCTGTCATACCTCACTCTCAGATTAAAAATTCCTATGCAAATGCTTAGCAAAATAACTGCAATTTTTTAACATAAATAAAATCACAGTTTTCTCCCATTTTGTTTTCAGAAACATATTACATTTATACTGAGTAATGATATATATTTTAAAATATCCTGATGATAAGCTATTAAATCATATGCTTTAGGATTCACATGGAATTTGGTACACTTATCCATGTTTTAAATCCAGTAACCTTTGCTTGGTAAAGCTACAAGTTTCAGAAAAGCATTAAGTTGAAGACATCACAAGAGTCTCCCTCATTTTTCTACTAAATTTATTTTGGTGGTTATTCCCCAGCACTACTAAGCTTGTGTGACTAATCTAAGAATTTTCATTTCTTTGGCTTCTACTTCTAACCAAGTATTCCTGTTATGCCTTTGATTTTAAATAACTTCTTAACAGCCAGTGCTTTCCCCTAAAAATTCTCAAGCAACTGTTATCAAGTCACTTTCTTATTTCTTTTTAAGAGTTAAAACCTATGAAGCATTGAAAGCTTTTCACCGGAATGAAACTTTTCTAGTCTTCCAATATTTCTAAATCTCCTTCCTGATCTTCTCTATTCTGCAACACTCAAAATGCAGGCATCAGGTTTGTGTGGTTTCTTACTTTAACTTTGGGTGGGGAACTTGAGACAGCTAGACCATATTCTGACAAAAATTAAGCCATAAAAACAGTATCCCATAATGAAATCTGGGAGATAATCTTATCTTTAAACAATATTTGATCTCACTCAAAATGACCCACTTCCTAAAAGAGCTTAAAAAACATTTCCAGTGATACTATTCCAAACAAATGGAAGCCTTTTATTTGGAGTATTTAAGTCTAATGTCTAGAACTGGCTACATTGTAGAATCCTGATCCTTTAAATAGAAAAATCCTTGGCTTAGAGAAATGTTACATGACATTTTAATGACTTGGAGCACTACTGACCAGACATGGCACATATGGCTTTCTGTCTTTTGGTTGGCATAGAGATGAACACTGAGTTTATTCTTTTGCTCTGCTTCTTCGTAGGCCTCTCAGTTTTTTTTGCAGAGCTATGCCATCTAAAAGTCTGGCAAAAAAAGCACCACTCATAAGAGGCTGAGTTCCAGAATCACATATTCTCCTGCCAAGGCAGTGATTTTTCTGCTTGATTTTAAGCCTCCTCTTGCATGGCATTATGCTGCTCAAAATACTGTAAATCCTAAAGGTCATAAATACAAATATATTCTTCTACTGCTGGATTAATCTTTGGCAATTCCTGATATGTATATGTTTTTAACTATAGTAGCACATCCTTCCAGCCAAATCATTTTTAAACATTTTTCATTTTACTGTGAAATGTGGTCAAACTACGCAATTTCAGTTGCATTTTTGTGTGAATTATCCCATTGTCTTCTACACAGCACACAAATTGGACACCTATACACAGAAATTAAAACCTTACTCTGTGCTTTTTTTATAACCTACATTCAAGTAGGAGAACAGAGTATTTTTTTGTTGTTGAAGATACAGCTTTTCCATGAATTTTCTCCTGATTTCCTTTTCAAGTGTTTGTACCAGAGCTCAAAGAATCGTTCTTGCAGAAAGATTGGCCTCTGTGCTACTACTAGATTAAACCTCTAGGATCTACTAGGTGAATGTCTTATATGCAAGTTAATTTCATTGTGGAACACGTATCATGTTATCTGTATGCTTCAGCCCTTTTAGAAATTTATTTTCCTTTGCATTCTTCACTGGTAATTTCTCTTCAAAACACACTCTTGGGGCTTTTGGGTACCTCTCTGCCTCTAGGAGCTCTGAGAAGAGCTAGCACTTTCTAGTTTAGCTTTCCAGTAAATATTGTAGCTCTTAGGCAGGGGTTTTAAGACAGCAAAGTCTTCTTTCACCAGAAAAGGGGCATTGTCACATTCTGTACCTTTAATTCACAAGCATGCAGTAAACTGAACATTTCAGAAATCTAAATCCAAGCTACATTTAATACATGTATACTAAAATAGACAGCAGGTGATTAAAAAACTGAAACCAAATGGCACTAAGTATGACATATCTACTAAAGCTACAGACAGATAACAGGATTCAGGGTCTAAAGATTCCCTAACTGCTCCAGGTCTAGATTAATCATCAAAAATTTAACTGATATTTGGTTGAGGTTTTTTGCAGCACATTACTTGACATCTTTGCTATTAATTGGATGTAATTTTATCTCTCTGCCAACACTTCAAAACCTAATTTAACCTTACTAGATATACAAAGGCAGTATATTAATGTGTCTTGGAATAAGGGTGGCCACTGGACTATTTGGTACAGTTGATTACAAACCTGAATAAAACCTTACCGGTGGTCCAGGAGGTCCAAGGGGACCCTTATTAGCTTCTGAACAGGAACAAGCATGAGGAAGGGCAGGGCAATTTTCTTCATCTCTCTAAGGAAAGATCAAGATAGGAAGAGAATGATGTCCAAAACTTCAACTCAGAAGTTAAGAATTTTGAGATTCTAAGATGTATTACTCTGTGGATGCCTCAAAAGTACCTACTTGATTTATAAACACAAATCCCATTGACTACCAATAGGAGAAGTTATCCAAGTAGACTTGGGCTTTCTTGAAAACTCTTATCTTCCATTTCCATTTAAACATTTGTCTCAATAAAGGGGAAAGTAAAAGGTAAATTCTACAGTTATTGAAAGAGGTTTCTTACCAAGCCAGGAAGCTCACAGCATTTGTCACGATTGGCCCATGAGGTAGCACAAACAATGTCAAACATCTGTAACTGCAACTGTTTCAAAACAAGGATGATGTTAGTGGTAACACTGCAAAAAGGAGTCATTAGGAAGAAAAGCTACTCTAATTCAACCACTTGGATTAGATAGAGGAAAGGCTATCGACTTTGAGCAGCTAGGCACAAATACACTAAATTAAAAGGTAAAAGGCCAACCAACTTGTCCAAACTATTTGACATTATGTGGATAGCGCAAGTTGTTCAAGGTTAAATGCTGCAGGCATTTGTTGGAATATTCCCATCTCCTCCTTAATTAATTTCCTGATTTTGTCCCGTGGTGCCTCTTAATACTACCCCCCCACCCTCCCCCACCCCCCAGCAAAAGAGGCATCAAAGGCAGGCAAGAGAGAGCTCAGGTTCTCAAAACTGAGTAGTTTCTCCTAACCCACTGGTATGGTGCTCAGACTTTATATGGGACAAGGTCTCCTGTAACCCATTATTTACAAAGGAGCCAAACCACAAATAATATTTATCATCCTCTCCAGTTTCATTTTACTTTAGAATATGCCCTCTCTTGGCCATATTATCCCCAGGCAAGAAAAGTTTAATGATGGTTAAAAGCTTGCTCAACATATGACAACACTGGGCACAAAATTCCAGCTCTGGAAACATGGTTTCAACCAGAATTTAACCTACAAGGACACACACATTTGGTAAAAATAATGGCTGCTAGGTACTCAGAAACAATATACTACATAGGACTCAGTAGTAAAACCAATTGTCTCTTTTACAGTCTTGAAATAAACAAAGGGGTCTAGAGACATGAAGCTTCCTTCTGTTGTTATTTCTGTTCTTTTTCCATGCCTCATTTATGTGTACACTGAATAGAGAGGGGACTGGAACAGAATATCCCATTAAATTGACCCCACATGTTAAAAACTGTGAGGAACTGCTAGAGATAGAACTCTCTTTTGTTCTGCTCCCATTATTATTTTCAGTGACATTATTTTAACACTAGAACAGAGAAGAGAATTTTAGAACTTTCTTAAAACTGCATTGCTTCTAAGGCTGTTAAAATGAACTACATATGTGCACCTTTGGTTTTGCCTCATTTTTTTCTTATATAAATCAACTATTGTGTTTTAAACAAAATAATACTTTCATATAAATTCTTGTTATCTGCCAGTAGATCAGTTGGTTTGTAGATATGCTATACTACAGATGCAGACACGAGTTGTATCCATGCCAAACACCTTAGATAGCTGAAGCGCAGCATGAAATCAGCTTTGGGATCCTTGGTTTGGCTCCACAAAAGTCTATCCTGAGTCCAACAAGTCTGTGCCCCTTGCTATGTCAAATGCAAGCTGGCTCCATGTGGAGCCACCTAGATGTCTCTTCACTACACATCCCAAAGGCACTAATTCCAGGAGTACTCAGTAGCTTTACAAAGTAGCATATGAATATACATGAACATACTGCTCTGAGATTCAGAATGACCCTGGGTATTTGCATAATACTACACTTAAGCAAATAAGACATCCTAGGGAAGAAGTGCAGCAGCACCCGAGATGGCTGTTGCAGAAAGCAGCTTAAGGTCAGAAATAAAACTGCCTTTTCTTTCCATAATACAGTCCATTGCAAGCTATTCTGTTATCCTGAACCACAAAAGGTTGACAGTATTGGCTAAATTTATTCAGTACTACATAGGCGTGTATATGCATTCATTTTCTGTGGATTAGACAATATACATATGAAAAATTATAAAGTATGTTGGTGTAAAATAAAGAGCAATCAGACATTCCCTGA
The DNA here is from genome assembly GCA_013396975.1 of Bucco capensis. Taxonomy (NCBI): domain Eukaryota; kingdom Metazoa; phylum Chordata; class Aves; order Piciformes; family Bucconidae; genus Bucco; species Bucco capensis. The sequence goes on along the minus strand of VWZO01005806.1, from coordinate 1,671,788 downwards.
ATTGTTGTATTCACCATCCAAATGTTGAATGACTCAGTATTCTTACTTTAAAACACTACGTGGGTTGCTCTGACTCAAGCTAAATAACTAAACAAAGCCTTCTTTGCTACTGTTAAACATTTATTCATAATTCTCTGAATTGACAGTGACTGTGCTTTCTAAACATTCAGCCCTGAAAGTAGAATCAGTAAGATGGAAAAGTCTGTCCATCCTCAGCTGAGCAGTCTACAGTTCTGTAAAGATTTCTCAAGACCAGACCACATGACACATTCATCTTTTTAAAACTACATTTACACAGACATTAAACAAGTTAAATTTTAAAGGAAATATCAATAAAGAGTAGGTTTGTGAATTGTAAATAAACAACGTTGTAAAGCTGGACTTCTCTTAAATCCCACTGAAGGAATAAATAACTTTATTTGCTTCATGTCACAGTCAGGTTTTGTTGCTCTAGCTGGCTGAAGTGCCTAATCCAGAGATGCCTCACTATTAAGGGATGTTAAAAGGGCTAAGCACCTTTAGCCTAACCCCCTTTTTGTCCTCTCTCTCTCTATTCCTGCTTCTTCATTGAACTGTTGCACATCACATACATCGATAGGAAAAAAATTGATACAACTGTATTCCCTAAAAATTGAAAAGTTTTGCAAAATGCAGGTGATTGCACTGGATTCATTTATCAAAAAAAACCCTACACTAACAACACTCTGGAAATGTTTAACTATTCCATGTGAATATAGTCAGAACAAAACATCCACAATTTTATTCCAAAAAAACTGCCTGCCTGTTCTTATTTTATATAATAAGCACCTCTGACTATCAGATTGAAGTATTTATTGAAACTACAGCTGATGAAAAAAATAATTTCCAGAGCTATTAGCAAACCCCAATTTTCACCTCAATTCAAAACAATGTTCAATATGTTTTATAAAAAGGAATATTTGTTTTATGTGTATCTTCATGAATTATTTTAAATCATGAAGATATGTCAATGGAAGATATCTCAGTATTCTATTTCCAGTGGCAGCACAAGCGATATCTAACAAAGCACAATAGTGTAAATCACACTTCTACCTTACAATCTACTAGCTTCCAATGACTTTCAGGTGAGCGACTTCCTGCCTCAGATTTGTTAACCACAAGCATTGTCCTTTCATTCATTTGTCCAGACTTCTCTACAGCTATACAAATATTTAGCCCCCACAAAATTCTGTGGCAAGGAGCTACACTGATATACTTACCTGTTTTGAGAAAAACTTCTATCCTGCCTCCAACTAGCTTCCTTTGATGTCATCTAATTTATGGAGTAGCAGAAGCCAATTCATTCATGCCTTAAATGTGAGAATTCACACAAGCTCTATTCAATATGAATAAAATGTGCAGAATGGATTCTTTAAAGAATGAAATTTGGGTGCTTTCTTGATCTGCTTGTAATTTAGCATATGTGGCAATACTTGAAGGCAGCTAAACAGTACTACGGAGTAAAGAATTTTCATTCTTCAGCTACACATTGATAGTCTTACATCAGATTTACAGTTTGAACAAAACCAAATTTTTCAGTGAGTGGGCAAGTCTGATCATTTATAGATTCCTGGGTTCTAACAAAAGACACCATTTCTTTCCACTTCTTTACAAAGCCTTCTCTAATTCCAAGATTTCCTAAGTTTGCCTTTTCTCTTTCTCTTTGAATGTGACTACAAAGGTTTCTCTGTGTAATTCTCTTTACAGACTTCATATCATTTTTTTCCATTAGTCTGAAGCCTAAAGGCTCTTTTTTGTTCACAGAGATATATTCCGAGGGCTTATTTTTTACTAAACATTTCCATATAGTAGCAAGTAAAAATATTTTTGAAACCTCATTCCCATTCAAATCAAGCCTTGAGTTCAATGTTCACATTCTCTGCTAGGTTCATTCTAGGGTCAAGAAAGTTCAAAGAAAATTAGCAAACAGTACTGCACAGCAAAAAAGGCTTCCAAAGATCATTGCCACACTGTCACTTCTTCTTCAACAACTAAATCTACCTGAAAAACCCAAACAAACCTTCTTACAGGACATCTGAAGGAAAATGCAAAGACTCCTACAGGTTGCTGTGCAATCAGAATGATCGGTTATTGCTTCTAGGAGAACAATTTCAGAGAAATGAAAGAGTTAATCTTGGGGATGATCTTCCACATTTAAAATATTTTGTATTACAAAAGAACTAGATATACCAAGGCAGGGGCTATGGAGGGCCATCTGCGTCAATCCAGTTCAATTATTTAATGAACAGACAGCGAGCTTAGGGGCAAACAAAGAGTAAGAAGGAGTATGAGACACAGGTAATAACTATCACTCAAAACAAAGCCGAAATTATCCCAGGCAAAGGAGTTATTCTTTGCATAACGAAGGCTGGAACAAGTCATATCTGAGTGATAATCTCTGTTTCCACATGTATTTGAGAATAACATTTGAACAGTGATGATCTAGTGATTTCATTTATTAAAAGAACCAAAACAAGATTTTGCCCAAGTTGAGAATAATTGCAGGCTTTTGCAGAATTTTTGAAATGCTGGAACATTACATTTTCAAATACAAGTTCTATCATCTTAAATACTAAATAACTGCAAAGATACCAAAGACTTGCTTCTAGGACATTTTAAATATTTAAAGAAATGTTCTTCTTCTACTCACTGGTGCAGAGTTGTCTCTTGGTCCTCTGGATCTGACCATTCTCCCCAGCACTTCTATACCATCAGAGCTAATATTCCCTGCTGCATTAATGGTCTTCTCACTCACTTGCTTGCAGTCAATAATTATTTTGGCTGTAGTCTTGCTGATAACAACATGCAACTAAGCAAAGAAAAGCTGCTTTAACATACTAAGGAGCATACAGGATATATTAATTTCCTGGTAAAGGTGGCATTTTTTGAAATGAGCTCCTAAATCTATGTTTGGTAACAAAACTCTGAGGTCACTTCCAACCTGAATTACTCTATGATTCTAATCAGGTTAATGTATTTATCTTATTTTTCTGTTTATTGAATATCTATATACAAATAGGCACCTTTCATAGTTTATTCAGGAAGAAATTAATTTATCTCTGATGAAAGATCTACATAAAGTTTGTGTGCCACCCAGATCCCAAAGAAGCAGTGATGTATGTGGTCAATTATAATTCCTAAGCCTTGTGTGAACCTGCTGTATAGTATTGGATTTCATCAACACATCCTTTAAAGCCACTTGCAAAAACCAAAACTAAGCAGTAAAATTTAGCTTGTAAATTACACATTAACCACACAGAAATCTTTCACAGTGAAGTTTTTACACTGAAAAAAAAGTCATGTTAAATGCAGTCCAGAAAAGCAGAGCACAGCAAAGTTGCTTCCTTCTGTCTTGACTCACACTTTGTCATACATCACAGACACAGCAAAAACTTACCTAGCAGAGAGGACAACCCTAGCCACAGTTGTCCTATCATAAACAAACTCTCAGTTAAGCAAAGGAAAGAACAATTTTGGGGAGGGACAGACCAGATGAAAAGCTGGTAGAAATGCAGTATCTGCTCTATATCAGTACACTACGAGGAGATCAGAGCCCAAGGTGAGAGAATGCCAGGGAAAATTCCTGTAACTGCTTTGTTCTGGACTCAGGTAGAAATAAATAACTGAAAAGCTGTCTACGATTTTTGGCCTCCTGTGCCTTTCAAATACATGTCTGGCAGGAATCATCACTAAAAATGCAGGAAAATGCTTAAGAGAAGAAGCCTCATGTATTCCTTCAAAGCACAACTCAAAAAGAATCAGAATTAGACCACAGCTATGATCTAATTTCCCATTCTCATGGCATAGATTAAAAACAAAGTACAGAAAAGTTAAGCTCTGTAAATGCTATCCCTCAATCCACAGTCTGCTTTTTTGTTTAGGAAAGACACAAACACTTAAGGAATAAGCATCTTCCACAAAGGAATAAAAGCTACAATCCAAGCACTACTTCATCTGCTTTCGGAAAGAAAGTTACAAGTTCCCTAAAAGCCAAGAAAAGTTCAACATGGCATAGCCCTTAAAATATATTTAAAAGTAACATCTCTAGTCAAAAGAAGGATTTTTTTTTTTCTGGACCTTTTCATTGTAAGTGACATTTGCAATACAAACCTAAAAACAAAAGTCTATGAAAAAACTTTACACCTAAATTACTTGTCAATGCAAGTATTCCTTCCCTAGAACTGTACAAAACCAGGTTGGATATGGTCTTGAGCAAGGTCTAGTGGAAGGTGTCCCTGCCCATGACAGGGGAGCTGCAACTAGATGAACTTTGGGGTCCCTTCCAACCCAAACCATGCTACGATTCTATTTTTAATCAACTCTAAAATACAGGCACAAAGAATGAGATGACAATCATAAAAACTATGATTTGTTTAATGTTAATTCAATACTACAAAAAGATTTAAGACAGTTTGGTAGGTGATTCTAAATATGCAAAATACATTTCTTTTGGCAGCAGTTGATCACATGAGAGAAGATTCCAAAATACGAAAAAATCCAAAATCTTTATTCAGAGTGCTTTTTTCTTATTACCATTACTAACCTTATGAAAACTCCCATAAAATATCTTCCTTATTTCAGGACCTTCAAAAGTTACAGTTTGAAAATCTCCTTTGTAGTCGTAGTTAAAGAAAGTCAGAGTTTTACCACCATCTGCATGAGAATAAAAAATATGGGCTCTGCATTAGAGGAAGAAAAGGCCTGATACATTTTATGGTTGGAATCAATGATCTTATAGGTCATTTCCAACCTAGATGATTTTACAATTCTATGATTACTTGAAAAGGTCGATTTTGTGTTTAACAAAGACGACCAAAGATGTCAGATCAAATGTTAGTAAAACACATTCCTAAGTGATATAGTGACCTGGAAGTGACAAGTTATCTCAGAGAAACTATCTTTCCTGGTTTGACAGGAAGGATGGGCCAATAGCTCGGAGACAACCTCACCCATGTCTACCTGATCCTACTTTCCCACTAGTTCTCTGTGGGACTTGGACAGGAACAGGAGGCATGTATCCCATCTCAATATGAGGAGGAACTTCTTTACGTTGAGGATGGTGGAGCCCTGGAACAGGCTTGCCCAGGGAGGTAGTTGAGTCTCCATCACTGGAGATACTCAAAACACAACTAGACACTGTCCTGTGCAACCTGTTCTAGGTTATCCTGCTCTTGCAGGGGGCTTGGACTAGATAATCTCCAGAGGTCCCTTCCTATCCCTAACATTCTGTGATTCTGTGTGATTTTAAGGTGATGTATCTAAAAAATTCAAGGGAAGATAGAAAGGTATGTACTAATATATGTCTTTTAAAATTGGCAGCTATAAAGAACAGCCATGATAGTATCTACATCTTTTCAATAGTAAATACAGAAACCTTCTAAATTGTAATCCATGTTTTACAGTTGTGGAAGTCAAATTAAGTAGAAATGAAGAGAGTCCTCACGAGTTCATGTCTCTAGCTCTAGGTCTGCTATTTACTAGAATGCACTGCCTCTATGTATACTGCACTGTCAGTACCACTGGCATATATCAAGATAGATTCTATCAGAATTAGATTCAGAGCAGCGGAAATTTTAAAAACAAATGAGTAGCTCCTTTACTTCAGTTTACATCTAGTACAGTTCTTTGGACTTCAGTATTTTTACTCCCAGTTTAGAGCAGTGTACTTAAAATTTGACTCTAACTCCAAATTAAACTCTATTAAATTAAATCTAAAAAACATCCATTAGAGACTCACCTTTCCAGCTTCAGTTAGTTTTTCTGACAGCATATTAAAACATAGGCAATAATAAATCTAGACACAGAATGAATCATCCATACAGTTAGAGAAAAAGTCACTGATAAAATACAAAATACATACTATCTAAAATAACTCCAACCAGTGGTTCATATTCTTCATTTAAAATCTCCCAAAGAGCAAATGGCTCCTGAGGTGTGTCAGGGAGTATACGAAAGAGAAATGTAATGGTGTAATCAGAAGGGAGACCTTCAGGATGCAAATATCTGTAAGAGAAAAAAATGTCTTTTAAACTGAAACAAACGTTAACTCTGGTGATATACTCACCAGATACTCACTTAGTAAGCTTTGTATTTCAATATGAATAATGTTAGCAAAAGAATACTTCTGAAGAAAGGAGAAGTTATATTTTCCTTGACATTCACAAAATTGAAGGTTTTTTTAATTTGAAGCTCAAATTGGAGGTCAGTTTGAAATAAAGCTGAAATTAATTATATTAAAATCTTTATAAAAATAATGGCCACTCACAGGACCTTTGCTGTTGTCTGGTTTAACATACAATGAAAATAAAAGTTTCTCAGAAGACTAATCTCAACAGACATAGCCTTTGTCATTAAACCATTGCTAATGGACAGAAATCAGGCCTGACAGAGACTGTTACAGGAAGCCTTATAATTTTAGGGAACATAGCTCATACATTTTGAAGCCAATACATAAGAAAGTGTAGTCAAAACAGATCACAGATGCAGAAATACAATCTGTTCTAGATTTTTTCAGAAGAGAGAGAAAGTTTATGATATAAAAGAAATATGTTATTTTATGCCATTTCCTAAAATTTGCTATATAGTACTTCCAATTTAATTTAACCTTTCATTGTCAAATCCCAAAGTGGGTTATTTAGACAAGAGTCTGAAATTACTAATTTTATTTTGAAAATGGTAATTATTCCAATTCCTTATAATTATAGTAAAGGGATCTAAAAGAAGTCTGAAGAGGTCATTTTATTGATTTCTTTTCCCCCAGTATGATCTTCTCTTTCTAGAATGTTTCTGGTGCATGTAAGATGTATAGCTATGACTTATGGTGGAAAAGGAGTTAAATGTGATACATATGCAACATATTCTGCATAATGTCTGTAGATGATCAAATGTGATGTTATACTGCACATTTCCCATAGAGAAGAGAGAGGAAACTCAGTAGGTCTAAGAACAAAACCTTACAGTATGCCAATTGTACAAAGCATAGGTGAAAGGAAATTCAATAAGCAGGGTGAGGGAAATACAAGGTTTTGGGATACAGAGCTCAAAAAGGAGAGTAACATTCATGACATTCAGTGCACAGATGAGATGACAAAAGCAAGTAGTATTATTCAGACGTACCTGTAGATCATCAAGAGAAAAGCATTCTCTGAACCATGAAAGGGAGTGAAAGCCTAATGGATTGGGCTGGGATAGCAGCTAGAGAAGAGTATTTAAATACAGCAGATCCAATTAGAAAGAAGCAGAAAAGGAAAAAGTAGTGAGAAAGCTATTCCCTGAAAATTCCAGTCCAACTAGACCCAGGAGGAAACTAAATACAAAGAGTGTGAAACAGCCCCAAGTAGTATAGCTCCAATTAGGACACAATAAGATAATTACACAAACACCAAGATGGCATCTAATATAAACTTTAAAAGTAATTTCCCACAGTTTTTTTTTTACTCATTTCAGCTAAAGAATACTTTAAAGAATACATCTTCCATGTTTAATCCAGCAGGGACACTACTATTCTCTGATGTTACTTAATACAAGGTGACTGAGAGGAACCAAATACAACATACACACAATTCATAGAAGAAACTGAGAGTTTCCATCATTTAATCTCTGAGGAATGACTGTATAATTCAGTGGGAGGTTTTTTCATTGCCATCTCCATCTCTCTCCCAGGACACAGTCCTTGTGACTGAATTATTTTCTGCCTCCTAGGAACATACTAAAAGTTGTTCACACAGACTCATTTTCGCATAAGGAAATAATCTTCCTTTGTAATCAATAAATGAACATAGACTGAAGTAGAAGTGACTGAGGACAGCTAAAGCAGGTTCCCATTCTGACCCCCACTTCAAAGGTATTCTGCAGTCTTATGAGACTTCAATCCACATTCCAGAGGCACCTTTCCAGTGCCTGGAATCTGCCCAAATGCCTGCATGAAATTGCTAGGTGCTAAACTGGCACAGGCCTGAAACTAGTTCATGTGGGAAACCCAAAATAGCCAGTGGGCTTGCCTACTTTTACCTACAACTGCTATTTTTGAATAAAACTGACTGAGGACTCAGGACACCAAACACTCTTCACTAGTGTAATGTGGGTATACACTAGCATGTCCGCTTTTCTGACATGAAAATACTGGTCCCTTGAATGAATAATTGCCTGCACTGCAAAATTATCTTCATGTTTTTATGAATATTAATATGTAAATACGTACTTGGTAGGCTGAGATACCAAGGCATCCTTGTGCAGTCTATAACACGGGTAAACATTAAAGGTACCAGGTTCCATTGAAACCCCTTCCACAGCTGAAAACTCCTTTTCAACCAAACCAAACATTTCCATCATTTTAAATCCTGGAAGGTGTCAAAATATACAATTTATTAATTGAAATAATACTGCATTACAGGGAACAAGAAAAGGACAAAGCCAGTTGCATCAAAAAGATTTGTATCACCATCTGTTTAACAGCTGTTAGCATAAAGGGAAACTTATTGCCTGATACTAAGAAGATCAGATAACAAAAATCAATCCAAAGATCAGGAACAAAACTGAACACAAAAATACTATACCTGCAAAATTGTTGCCATCTTTAACTACCAATGGGCAGGCTGGAAAAGAAGGAAAGATATATTTAAGGATACAAAAGATGTTACATTGGGCTAGAACAACTGATTCCCTCAGGCTGGTACTCTATTCCCAACAGTAGCAAAAGGAGACGCTGTTTAGAAAGGGCATGTAAACCCATAATGCCACTTTCTCCTCCATTCAGCATCCACAAAGGTTGTGACAAAGATGTTAAAGGGTACATTCCTGTGTGTTCCATGCGATTATTCTCTTATGCTTCTGTTGTCCACGAATTTGTCTAATCCTTCTATGAATCTGTCTTCGAAGCCTCTTGTGACAACAAATTCACTGCCTGCTGCATAAAAATGTTTGTCTTGTACTGGGTTTTAACCAATTGCTCCCCAGTTTTCTACTTTGGAGCCTCCCCAGTCTAACTCCAGCTCAAGCTCAATTACTTTAGCTGGCATTCTCTGTACCTTTTCAAATTCCACAATAGCTTTCATTAGCATAGACCAAAATTGCACAGTCCTTAAGACGTGTGCACTCACTTTACATAGCTGTAAACCTGTTTTATATTTTTCTTCTGGCAGGAAAGAAAGCATGCTAATCTCTTCTGGGAAAGGTGTCCTGGGGAATCAATAAGCCAGATCCAGGGTGTCAAACATGGCACCCCAGCATACTCAGAGTCACTCACTTTTAGAATACAGGTACAAGTGACCAATAAATGCTACTGTTGAATATTCTCAGCATTTAAAATTCTCTCTACTGTTGAAAGTAAAGTTTATGGTCAAAACCAAAGAATTGATGGGACACACACAACATATTTGTGTTCCCCAGCTCTGGTAACTCATAGTCCCATGCATAAGGACTCCTTACAATCACTAATTATTAATATCAGGTATATACTGCCTGCTTTCTGGCTGATCTATAAGGAAACATACTGAGGGCATACAACTAAACGCATGTGAATTTTTCACCTCTAACCATTAGGGGTTGTTTCAGAATGTCTTTCATTTTCATAAACAGTATGAAGTGTTACATTCTCAGAGATTTCGAAGAGTTTGGACATGTTTTATGCTTTTCCTTAGGCTGCAATTCTTCCACTTTCTCTGGTAATACCAACACTAATGATTAGCTCTCCACTAATAAGCCAACCATGAGATTTGAGTAATAATGAATATAGGTAACTCCACATTTACAGATGGTTAAAGCAGTCTGGAAAATAAAATAAGTAGCTATTACGATTAATTATGAACTATTAACAATGTTTCAAATTTGAAATAACTTTCTGACCTCAAATTGATGTATTCTGGATTTTTAGCAAATAATCGTGAATTATTTTGAAGTGACAGCACCTTCATTTCCTTGGTCTTTTATGCAAATAATATTAGTTGTAATATCTGCAGTAAATTATGTTTAAAGAACCATGAATACCTCTTAGTAGAAAAATAATTTACAACCCCCCTCCAGTATTTAGCATGTATTATTTTAGAAGCAAATATAAGTCAAAATGTCTGACTTGCTGATGCAGTTTCACAAACAAAAGTGATCAGCTCATCTTCAATCTTCATAAAGGCATCAAAGTCATCCACAAAGAAGACATGTCTTTCACTGGGCTTGCTGCCAATATTAACTAACTCTGAATAGTCAGCATCAGCTACTCCAATAGCAAAAAAGCTGAAACCTGTAAAACAAAAAAACACTTGCAAGTCACTCATTTAGAGAGTGGAAATACCATGCGAATGCAACTGTATTTGCACTGGCTCCTTTCCTGATTAAATAAAACAGTGGAAATTTCATCTGCTAACACAAGAAAATTCATACATGTAATCTAAAATAAAGGTAATACATTCTCTGTGAGATACTTCTTATGGCCAGTTATGCTTAATCAGTTAAAGTTAATGCTTAAGTGCTTTCTTTAAGACATCTAAGACTACTCAGTTTAAAATTTTTGCACGTCTTTCAATGCTTTTCTAATTTAATGCTACACTGTAATGCACACTAAAATATCCATGCATCAAGTATATCATAAATTAAAAGCACAGAAATTAATTTCCTGTAGGTCTTCTACAGTTTTTGTTCTGTGCCATATATTAATTTGAGTTTTCAAGCCACTGTTGCCTCAGGAGTGAACAATGAAATAAATGCATTCTCATTTCATCAGCAACTACAGAGCTTTTAGCATAACAAAACTTTGACAATATATTATTACAGTATCTTCACATATGATGCAAGATCAGCACCTTTTCATGCCAGTCTCTATCACAGATGCAAGTCAGTACCTGCTCCAACCTATCTGCATCCTAAACATACAGCATGCACAAAAAGAAACAGGAGAGAGCAAACCATTTGTCTGAGATGACACATCCTAGTGAGCAACTGAACCCCCACCAGATGCCATTACCTCTCGAGGCTGTTGCCAGTCTTAGTTAATAAGGCAACTGCAAGACTTATCCTGACAGTTGAACATTTTTTGTTCAGCTTAGTCATAGACTCCAATTTATTCACAAATACAAGGTTTTCTTGATTGCTACTTAAAACAAAAACTACTATTTTGTGATACGATTTTATTTATGAAGGCACTGCACTCGGTATCTAGCAACAATACAAGCAGGCAGGCAATCTCAACAATTGCACGGGTTTCAGGAATCAGTAATAGACACTAGTAACTTCACTGCTGCCAAAGTTTAAATGAAAATAAAAAAGCACAAATGTAATTTCTTAGATTTCCTCACATTAAAAGGTTGATAGTTTTTGTCTTTCATCCTTCAGCTTTTTTCCATGTGGCACACTGTGCCCTTTGGGTTTTGAAGCAAACCTCAGTATGAGATATTCTACAACTAATCCAGTTTGCATGCTTAGACTCGGAACACTGTGTGGCTGCTTAAAGCTCTAAAATCTAAAGCTGTTTATAAAAAAAATCCTAAAGGTAATTAGTGTAACAGGAGAAAAAATCAAAACCAGTAATAGAACATATGAAAAAAATTTCAAATGACTTCTTATAGAGAAAGCAGAACAGTTGAGGTTGCTGAACCATAAAACTACACTTCATAGATGGAAGTCCAGATTCTTAGGATCATGCCGCCCTAAATTCTTCATCATGGGAGTAATTCTATTGACTATTACATGACTTTGACACTATCATCAAAATGAAAAATAATAGCATTAATCACCTAGGACCTAACTATATTCTAGTGATATTCTGAGCTCCTCAGCAATTGCTGTCAATCTTTTTTAAATTTAGAGATCTCCCTGGAGCAAAAGTTACCATTACCTCATGCCCATGATTAATGAGAAGAGGAAAATATGAATAGCTGTTAAAAGTACACATTTTACCATCTAGTTGCATTTCTCTGGAGACTTTGTTCACATCGTCCTGTGACCGCCCATCAGTAATGACAACCAAAACCTTGGGAATGCCCCTTCTCATGCCTGCCTCTCCAGTAAACAATACTTCTCTTGCATGTTTAATGGCTTTGCCTGAAACAGAAAAAAAGACAAGAAACTTCCCCTGTGACATAAATGCAATTTCTATTGGCTTCTCATATCCTATATTAGATATCAATAAAAAGAGAAATTGCTGCGTCCCAAGTAGCCTGTAAATTAGTGCATTTTGTAATTATTAAAATAAGAGGTTTAGGGAAGTTAACTGTTGGCCCCAACCTTTGAAAAATTGATGATTACAGCCATCTTTTTTCAATCCAGAAGGTGAAGATCATGATACGTGTGGGAAAGGATATTCTGTGCAGGTTAGAGATCAAATCTTCCCTTATGGGATTGTAGGGCACAGTCCCGGTAACAACTGAAAGTGCCATTGTAAAATTTTCTTGAGTAAGTGGAAAATGTTTTGTTACTACTGAGATTGGATGCAATGCAATAGCTACAAGAAAATCCTGTGAAGTTTGAGAATAATAGGACATAGGCTTCCAACTAAAACAATTTTAATCCTTTCAGCACTCATCTTTTATTTCTTCACACCAGGAAGCTGCCTTAAGGGATTAATAAAAATGTAACTCTCTTCAGTTAAAAGACATCTTTCTCCAGCCCATTCTTAAAGTGTGGTATCCCATTGGCTTAACTGTCCTGTCTTATACCCTAACAGTTCCTCTAACTCTGTCCACTGTTTTCTACATACTCTGCAAGCTCCCTCCCACCTTCTCTCCCCTCCCACTTTTCTACTTGCCAACCTAATTTCATGTTACTCTCCATTCCACTTTCCACAATCCCCAAAGTCTTTCACTTCTGTCTGGCTGCGTCTCTCCCTTCCTCCCTGATCCACGCTGGTCAGAGGGGTGAAAAGTGTAAACTGTGGATTACGAAGACTTTCTAACTTCAAAACCCAACCTTTCATCTACAGCGCAGGTATACCATGTTCTCACTGGTTTTGCACTGATAGACGAAACCACTTCACAAATGGGAAGGAAATACTGCTTAGAGAGAAGCAAGGAGAAAGTGTGCATCAAAATCATGACCTTTCTCACCTGTTTTTGTATTTCCTCCTTTGTAGGCTATTTGCTGAATAGCTTCAAGAAGAGTCTCTTTTGTTTTGTATGCATTCAGTTTAAATTCTGTCCTGGGATCATCACTGAACTGAATTATTGCCACCTGTGTACACAGAAGATGTGTTCATTACTAAAGCATCCCCCAGTGCACAAGCAAAATGTAAATGAATCATTATGTTTAAAACAAGTATTTATCCTGTAACTTTGCTTCATCCTTAAATTGAAGTCAGAATAATTTTTCTCTTTAAGAAGCTTTCACTAAACAAAATTTAATTTTATTCTCTGTAGCCTTGGCAACTACCATATACTTTCTGGTTCCATTTTGCAGCAAACAGGATGAGAAAAGTAATACTCACTTTGGCAAAAGTACTCTCAATTGAGCCCAGAAGCAAGATCCTAATTACAGATACTCACACGTGCAGTTACTCAGACACAGAACTGCAGGGACTTTATTCAGCCTCCACAAATTAGCACATAAGTAACGTAAGTTAGACAGTTATACTGAAGCAAGGAAGAGAAAGATGCAAGAACATATTCTAAATACTGCCTCTCCTGAATACGATGCTGGGTCCAGACCCTGTACTTCAATACTATACACTAAATCCCTACAACTCACAAAACATATATTGAACTTCATATTCTATAAGTGATGTCTCCGATTTACAAGGAGCTATTCACATGCTTACGCTTAAGCTTATGCATAAGTTACTGACACATTATGAACTATATTCTGGGGAAATAGCTGTACGGCAAGACCCAGTAAAAACTGAGCTAGGCTTCGCGAACCAAGATCCAGGGAGGGCTCCATCCACACTCCTCATCAGCTTCTTTTCCAAGCGCGCTGATAAAAAGAGGATAGTGGATAGCCCCCTCGAGCCTGCACAATGGATTTTTTTTTTTTTTTTAGGTGAGACACAGCATGTGCAGAGCTGGACCCACCCTTTAGTCCTAAGGTTCATCTGTCAGGGCCTAGCAAGCTTGGACGCTGGCAGCGAGGTCCTTAGGACAGAGGTTTAACCTCTTAGATGGAAGGCCTTACAGGGCTAAACGAGCTCCATCTGCCTGGGTTTGGAATCAGAGTTGTCCCTCTCCTAGGATGACTGCCAGAAGGCTAATGAGCTCATCCTACCCATGAATTATGTCAATTACTTTTTTTTTAATTTCTGCTGCTAGTCTAAAATAGCCTGTCAAGTCCATGTGCCCTCCATTTCTTTACATGGTGATTACCTGTGTTCCATCAGGACCAATCTTATCCAAAGCTCCAACAGTGCTATAGAGAAAGCTAATTATTTTATTGAAATTGTCATCTCCAATGCTCCATGACCCATCCACCAGGAATGCTAAGTCAGCTTTGGCTGCTTTGCACACTGAGAAACAAAGAAGTATTTTGGAATTACAGCAATGCTTCAACTCATCATAAAATCTCATAGATCACTTAAGAAAATGCAACTGTCATGAAAAGCCCTTGTTTAATACTAGTTAATAATGCTTTAGCCAATAGACCTGCTGGTGCTGATTTCCGTACAGGTATAGAAAGAGCTGAACTCCGCAAGGGCTGAATGGTCTACACTGGCATATCCCGTCACAGAATATACTTCAAGGCCATAATGGTTCTTTAAAATCTGGCTAAGCATTTTTATTTTTACTTAGGTTAAGTGAATTCACACATGAACTTATACAATCCCAGACTCCTAGTACGACACAGTAAGAAAGATGAGGGAATCTCACCTGTGGAGGTTCCCGGTGGGAAACCTGTCAATTCAAAATGTTACTGTAAACTCTGTAGGGCCTAATGGTCATTCCTTTAACTGTGCTGTTCAGGAACAACACAGATTTCTCCCACCTCATCTTATTCCAGCATGTTCTTACTCAAAATGGCCTACAGGGCTGTACACATGCTCACACAAGTTGCTCACTATTTCATGGGAACTGGGAACCTTCAAGGCTCTACAGAATCCAAGTCTATTGGTTGGGGTCAGAAACAGGCTCAAAGCAAAGTTATGTTCTTCAACCTATTTCATCTTAAGAAAAATGATCATCTAAACCCAGAGAAGGGGATAGGAAGATAGATATCTTTCTGTTGATTACTCCTTGGATTAACTCCTTG
This sequence comes from Bucco capensis, assembly GCA_013396975.1. Lineage (NCBI taxonomy): Eukaryota > Metazoa > Chordata > Aves > Piciformes > Bucconidae > Bucco > Bucco capensis. The sequence goes on along the minus strand of VWZO01005806.1, from coordinate 1,656,611 downwards.
CAGTTCTAAAACACACATAAAAGATCTTTTCTTCCTGTATGTAGTTATGTGGATTAAATTCTTCACTTCTGTATGTCAGTTTGATCTACCAACTTCAAGTTGATGGATTTGAGCTTGTCTCCAAAAATAACGCTCCCCTCACAGAAATATTGATAACACTATGTACAAAACACTACACGTTCAGATGATAAATAGAACGAAGTCTACATTTGAAGAGATAAGAGACTGAACATGGCCAATACTTTTCTAAAGTAGGCATATCTTTAAAAATCACAATGCTTTAGAAGTTTAATTACCCCAGGATGTCTGCTTCAGTTGCAAAATATGTACGGTTTAAGACTTCTGGAAAGGGAAAGTCTTGCACATATTAACATTCCTTTCTACAAATCTCAACAATACAATAATGACATCAGATTTTTTGTCTCGTTAAATTTAAACTAGCTGTCTTAACAGTGTCACTGTAGCAAAAGCGTTTTGAAATCTGATCCCTCTAGGTCTAAAATAGTGTTAGAAGCAGAAAAACATTGCATCAGCATCTTAAAATTATTGCAAACCCACACATGCAACACTTACCCTCCTTTGCTGGAGGGATTGTAGGCAGTGGAGGTGGTGTCGAAGGTGTTGTTGGTGGTTGAGTTGGAAATGGTACTGGAGAATAAAAGGAAAGAGTATTTTTAAAATGCTTAAAAGCTCAAAATATTTTTATCTATACTAAACACAGCATTTTTCTACTCATCTTCACATTTAAAAGTCATAGCTCTAATCAACTAGTTATGCAGTTGGAGAGAAATGTAGGTGAGCTTGTGCATGTTATGTCCTCCTCTACCAATCACCTGAAAAAGGATACTACTATTAGAGCAATTAATGACTACCTTTCAGTGTGAATGCTATAAATGAACTGCTACTGGAACTCCCCCTTTTTGGGTTTCCCTGGTATACCAGATCATGTGGCAGCCCTATTCCTGACCAGTATCCATAATTCATTTTGTAAAAGGTCAACATCCTTTTCCTTTCTGACCACAACCAGTCTTAGCCATAGAAAGTAGGTCCCTACCCACCACAAAATAAAGAATATAATAGTACTGTAATCCAAAATGCAAAGAGAGAGTGCAAAAGCAAGACAGTGTCTGCTCTGATCAAGATTTTGTAAGAATTCCTTGAAAGACCTTATTATTTCCTGCTAGAAATGCAGTTCTGACCACAAGTCTACAAGATTGTGGCTTTGTTGACTGCAGAAACTTCTACTAAGATTATTACATAGAGTTTCTCCTGAACATAAGCTGTGGAATGACAACCTCCCAGAAACCTAGCTGAATACATGATCACTGATCGACTGCTCTGCTGAAAGCAAGAGCTCTGTATTTAGTGCCTTTGAATTTGGTTGAATTCTCAGTGATAACATGCACACATGTTGACTTCTACAACTGTATCTGAGGAAAAGCTTCTGCTTCCGTTCAAGAGCATTTTTTTCAATTATTTTTAAATGCAATTAGCATAAGAAGTCACAAGTGACAGATCATTCCTTCAAGTAAGACTATACTTGTTATTTGCTATATAAGTTTCATTTATAGACAGTGGATAGAGTTAAGGTATGACAATTTCAGAAAAGGCACCTATCTTTGAGAAAGATTACTTTAAAAAGGATTCATTATAAGCCTCATGTCCACATCCAAGTTGTCTCCCATTCCAACTGATGTGGATTTTCCCACTGACTTCAACAAGAAAAAGAACCAAGACTCTGAAACACCTGCAAGAAACCAATGCTCAGGACCTCCATGGCCACAGACAGACTGGGACCGGACCCATTTATAAGGAGTTATAACCGCAGTAAGGTGACTTGAGAGGTTGCTCTCTGAGCACCAGAGGTACATGTTACCCTGAAAGAGTGTTTTCTTCATGAAGTTCTTGCCTTCATAAACAACTGTAAATAATTTTTTTGCCTGTCTTGTGCTATTGAGAATAATAATAAAAAGGATGACTTGTTTGTTTGTTTAAAATACATAAGCAGATTGGGCTTCAAGGTCCCATTTAACTGTAAATTACTCAGACACTGGTGAAATTTTACTAAATAACAAGAGCTGCAGGACACAAACTTTTCTCTGTTTCTCCATTTGCTTCACTTTTCTGGATTTTTTTTTTCTTTTTCTCTCAAAGGCAAAAATTTTCAGAGTATCTCCTAGTGGGAATTTTTATGAAGAAAGCCAACCCATCCTCCCCATTTAATTCTCATTAAAAAGTCCAACACAGTTGGTGAATGTGACTTCACAAGTAATACAGAAAAGTGGTGTAAGAATCCTGCACCTCTGTGGAGCAACCACAGTGTAGTTGGAAAATTAAAAACTCAGCTGAAGGAAACTGCGTAGGAATAGTGCATCCAAGGGGAAAGAGCAAAACACTAGAAGCAATCAAGCATTACCACTGCATTTTTCTTACATGTTGTCTCCATGATGCTTACAGCAGGGCCCTCTATCTCCTGAAGCTGTGTATGAACACTGATTTTATATTCAGTTCCAGGCATCAGCTCAAAGAAACAATGTCTGGATGTTCCTCCACCAACATTTACTTCTTGCTTTTTCCCATCTGTAATTATAATATAAACCACTAAAACATTTTTTTACTGTTTTATTGAATAATGTAACTTAAGCCTGAAATAAGAAGTGGACATGACAGTAGATGAAGGGCAAGTGGTTAATATAAAATAAACTACATGCTTTCTTATTTCTGGAAATACATCTCTGTGCAGAGGTCTCTATAACATTTCACCCTTCATACTAAGTAGGAGCTGAGGAATGTGTCAGACATCTGCAGGAAAAAAAAAAAATGTTGCCCCATGCACTGAAGTTAATAAAAATCACTAACACTGTCATCAACAGGCTTTGGATCTGGTCCTAAATTATCAGAGCCTAATGAGGAATTGTTGCGTTATGTAATTCTACAGCATCCTTTGTCTATGCCTCTGGTTCTCAGAGTCTGTAATGTGCTTAGTAATTGCAAGAGACTGAAGTAGATATTGTACTCCAGCTTCCACTAGTAACCACTTAATAAGCTGGTTAAGGAACAGTATTTACAGGGTTCCAAAATTAATCCTGCTAGATTCTGAATTGGAAAACATGCTGACAGTAGAAAAAGCCTGGATACTGGAAATAACATAAGGCATATTTTAATAATAAGAAGAAAACCTTTAGCACAATTCATATAATCTGTAGCTGAAAGAAGTGAAATACAAGCAACTCATCTCGCATTTTACAGAAAATATACAGAAAATGCCAAACAATCATATACTGCCAAGGAAAAAAATCTGATGCTTATCAGGAGGTCTTACATTAGTATAAAACCAAATGATCAGACACGCATCCAATCTGACAAAACTCTTCATGACAGATGTTAACAACAAGCAATTGTTCACACTTTAGCTCTTTCTGCTCATATTTAGGGTATTTCAGCTCAGTTAAAACAATTCTGGCAGTTCTACATGATGAAAGCAGAATGTTGGCTAGCTCCCAGAGGAGAAGGAAATCTGTGCTGTCTTGTGCCAGTCAAGATCTCTGCTTTCTGAACAGCTTGTCTGTATGCCACACCTTCAGGTAAACCATATCACCATTCACTTGCCATTCTGCACAAAAGTTGTTGGTTTTTTTTTTTGTGGTCAAAAAACGATACCTTTGACAGATCTCATTGAATGTTATTAACTGCATTTCTATCAAGTTACCCAAGCTTTGAATTTGCCACCATTCAAAAGATCACATATGTCTACTGGAGATAAGAGAGTTGACAAAACAGGGACTTCTCCATAAACTCTTCTGGCTACATCTGAGAATCAGTGAGATGGAAGAGGCTGTAATTCACCTTCTACACAGCCAGTGCTAAAAGCATCAAGACACCACATGTTGTCGCATAAAAATCTCATATTTATCCAGATGAGTAACATTACCACAAGCTATAATTAACAATCAACAGAATAAAAACAGACAAAACTGGATGCTGTTCTGACTCTCATGAGCATGGTCTGCATTCAATCAGAGCTTTCCTTACCCTTCTACCCTCCTCTCATGTCAATCCTAATTGCACAGAGCTACCTTTGATGGTTTATTTATAATCTTAGATGTATTTAGCTCATTCTTTATCCATCTTCTGTCCCTCACACCAGTGAAAAACTCAGGTAAGCACCTATCTTCTACTGACAGATAAAACTCCGTTCCACAAAAAGGACAAGTTACTGGCATCTGTTTGATCTAGAAGGACAGGAACAGTATTTCCACTCCTGAAACTTCCAACATGTACACAACTCTTTTCTGTCCATCATTTCCAGAGCCGTTCTATAGATCTGACTGCATACAATTTCTTAACTTATGCAATTCAGTTTTCTGGGCTGGTTGTAGCTGTGTATGAAATGATTTAGTAACTCACCCACAAGCGATTCTAGAACAACCCTGTATGCAGTAGCATGTCTGTGAAGCTGCCACTGAGCACAGAGACTAGTCATGCGGACTTGATAGGAATCCAAATTTGTCACACCCAGGTACACTGAAAATTAAATACCAAAAAATTAGATTTACACCTCTAATATGATAAAAGAAAAAAAACGAAAAAATATCAGTTATGGTAATTAAGTTTTAACACATACTTTCAAAAGCTGCTTAAAAAAATATGTCAAGAAAATAAAAAATGGGAAAATAAACCAGGATCTTCAGACCAAAAGTTTGGAACTTACATCAATCATTTAAGAGTAAATAAGGAACGCTGCTAAAAATTCAGTTACTACCCATAAGTACAAAAATATCATTATAATAGTAATCTTTCTGTCAAAGCCTAATATAAATTAAGATTTAGATACATAAAGACTATATTATATTACATATATGGAGCTCAAAATAAAAGACTAAATAGAATTTGCATTAGGGAGATTTATATCTACTACTAGGCAAATATATTTGGCTAATAAATAAAAACATCTGCTTTATGACCCGTCTTACTAACATTCAGCACATTATTTTAAAGCCTGATACAGTCTGATAAACAGTGAGACTTTCATTTCAAGAAAACAATTTGCACACAATTGAGAAAGTCTTCCACGTGAAAATGTATTCAGGGAGCTGCACAAAGCCATAGTTATAGCAAAAAATAGCCTGTAGAGATCTAAACAGCATGAAATCATTCTTACAGGTTTTGGCTATGCCTGTTAGGGCATCACTGAAGCCTGTTGAGTATGAAGCAAATACTTTAACACTGTACTCCGTTCCACTGAAGAGATTTAGAATGAGAATGGTATTTATATCATCCCCTACAAAGGTCTCCAGTGCAGGACCTGGAACTGAAAAAATATGAAATCAATTAGAAAATCATTTACTCATCCACTGAATTAGCAGGTAGTTAAATCTTAAGACATGCAAAAATACAAGTGCTCCTGAAATTCCTCCCCCCCGCCCCCCTTTTTTTTTTAACCACACACAAAACCAAAGACACTCTGCTCAGTCCTTGCATGGAAAGAAGCCACAACACACTTGGGAAATTCAGGAGTGGGATTCATTATGGCAAGGCTAGACATTGGCATCTGTTAATACCCTTTTGTTCTGCTTCAGTGACTTACTACTGCCCTAAATAGGCAGCCAAATATCTCCTCAGTTTGATGGTGTGCCAGGACCAGTGAGGGGGTGGGAGGGACAGCAGATGCCAGCCAGCAGTACAGTCTTTAAAAGGTTCTTATACAACAGCATCATTTAACACTGTGAAAAAATGATAATGGAAATACTAAAGAATAAAACTTTCCCAAATCAAAACTGTAAATAGCTTCTTTGTCACCTCTGTTAGTTTTTCTGGATGCACTTAAGAAGTCAGGCAACAATGTATTGTGTTTGAACAGTATTTTAGTGACCCTTAATGGTCATACATTTTTGTTTCACTCTCAATAGAGGATCACATTTTTCTAAAGATACTTGAAGGAGCGTGCGTGCCTTGTTTAGCTGCAATGTGCAGGTGGGCAAAGGATGCAGCACAGACAAAACGAGCAATGAATAAAATGTAATGTATTTGGGAGGTGTAGAGCAGGTGTAGACGTCAAGGAAACTAACAATTTATTGGGAGAGGAAGGAAGTTGAAGAATAAGAGAACACAAAAGACAAGAACAGGAAGAGAGTAAAGATAGCCTCTGAAACAAAGTCATGGTAAAATGACATGAAAGGACACACTGAAAGAGTTGGGTTTGACCAGCCATAAGATGGGAAGTCTAATGGGGAATTTTACTGCTACCTCATGGGAGGGGATAAGGAGAACAGAGACAGAGTGTCTTCTGAGGCAAAGAGAAAGATGTTAAGAGAAAACAGAAAAAAATTGTAACATGGAAAATCTTGATTAGATATTAAGAAAGATAATTTTGCAGCAAGCATAGTAAAAAGCTGGAATACATACTTCGAAAGGATGTTACAAAATTGACTGGACAAAGTCCAGTGAAACATAATCCATGCTGGCCCTGTTTTGATCAAGGAGTTGGATGAAATGATCTCCAGAGATCCTTTCCAACCTACATCATTCTGTCTTTATGAAATTTTCATATTCAAAACCTGAGACACCTAAATCAATAGCACTTTCAAGGCTGTAACTGTTAGATATAAGTATAAAATTCAGTAAAAGATGACGTCAAGACATTGTACAGTCAAAACCAAATGATAACAAAAAAGTATCAGTTTTAAAAGAACTCACTGTTGATAGGTTTGTAGACAACTCTGTATCCCATTGTTGGCGACGGCGGGGCATCCCAGCTGATACGTAGTCTGTTGTACCATTCATCTGAGACACGTAAATTTCTAGGAGCAGATAGAGGTACTAAAAGGAAACAAAACTGAGCTTTTACAAGTTTCTCTCATACAAGCACATGTATAAAACTCTAGACATAAACATGAAAACAGTGTGATACCCCATGCTCTCAGATTTACAGGTGAAACTGACATAAAGGAAGCCTTTAATCAATTTTATCCTTGGCATTAAGTCAGTGGACTAATGCTCATATATTTAAGAAAGTTATACGAAGCTATACTAATGATTAATTATGATCTTTGTTCAGCAAAAAATGAATTTTCAAATTCCCAACTTTGTCCCTACATTTTCTGAGAACATAAGACAATTCAGAGATAATTATCTCTTATTTATACAGTTTGTTTCAATCCAAGTGCACTGAAGTTTTCATGTGTAAATTACGCTCTTGTGAACACTTAATGCTTTCAAATAGAATCAAAGGAATTATTTACAAGTGATTTAAGTGTCTGCACAAATTGCATTTCAATTTAGGCAGAAATTATGTAAATTAGGAGAATAATTCAATAAAATTGTATTATCATGACTAGCAGCACACAATGAGATTTTTTTTTTTTACCAATATACAGTAGAGAAGGAACTTAAGCCACAGCTGAGTAACCTTTTGGTACTTGGTCAGAACTCTAGAGATAATGGAATCACTTTTATAAAAAGATCAGCAGCATTTCTAATGACCTTTAGGAAGTAATGATCTCACACAAAAGAAAATCTAACAGTACAACAGTTGGTTTTATACTATCACAGCAGGCATTGTTTACTTTATTTTCTGCATTAGTTGGCTTGTCCTTAGCGGACTATCTATCATGGACTTACCAGCTTTATTGCTCCACAAGTTTCTGCAAACTCACAGTATTTGAATAGAAAGTACTATTTGTCATGCAAAATAAGCCCATATTTATACTAAAGTATATTACTACAGACAAGAAAAAAAGGCCAAAGAGTAAGTCTTTCTTTATGCATATCCTGGATAAAGACAAGTAGAAAGTTTGTACTTACAAGTTTTGCCAGGAGCTGAGACACTGACTCCTTCCCCATCAGAATAGATAGGAGTGATGGTGACCTTGTATTCTGTATCAGACAGCAGAGGCTGAAGTAGAATAGTGTTTTGTCTCCCCGGCACCATCACCTAGATGGTAAGAAAAACAAACAATCAAGCTTAATGGCTAGGGCTAAAACCTTTTTTTTTAATCTTACATGATGTCTAACACCACATTCCTCTAGTATTGCTGTATAGCTTGCCTTTTTAAATATTTCTGATGCTTTATGGCATAACAAAGTAATAAAATTATCCACCCTTTAAACAGATTTTACTAGATATATAAGTAAAATAAAAGACTGTCTATGGGTAAAACAGTTACATACTAAACCTGTATTGAACCCACTACAGCTCCATAAACCACTGATTAGTAACTGTTACTGTACAGATAAAATACATTGTATTTATTCTTGACATGCATATGACATGCGTATGATTGTCCAAAGATATAACCATTAATAAAGGTTGATTATTATGTTCTTTAGGGACAGAAAATCCTTCTACTCCGGGAGAAAGGAAAATGAATTGAGATTGAGAAGCATGAAGTGAGCAAGCAGGAATAAAACATATTTGTCCCATCAGCATCTAGTCTGGGGAAAAGCAAATGAAGGTAGCTATTTATGAGAGAAAGTAGGAGTACATCCCACAAATGGCAGAGGATCACAAACTGCCATAAACCACGAAGATCTGCAGCAGCAGTCTAACTCAGCAACCCAGTAGAAGGACAGAAGCTGTAGAAATCCCTCCAGGCAGTTTTGGTTTTGCTAGAGTAAAGGTTTCAACCTGCTGAATTAAGCACTGTTTATTTTAATACAGTAAACATTTCCCCCTTAAGCAGGTATTTTTGAAAATTTTCAATAGATGACTGTATTTTAGCCAGAGGTACAAAAAACCCCACTGTTGGAAGCAACAGTCCTAAGGCCCAACCCCATATTTTGGACCCTCCCTTGTTTATTGACTAAAACTGGACAAAAGCATCTAAACACATGTGCAGGAAAGCCTGCTAAACTCTTCCATAAATATACTCCAAACACACTGTCCTGGTTTGCGTTAAAACAGATCTAATTCTGTTCAGTAATTTTATCTTTCAGCTAAGTCTTCCAAGTAACTGCACTTTCTGAAATTAACAGCATGTTTTCGCAGACAGTTCCTGCTTCTAGTGGAGATAACAGTAACAGTTAGTACCAAGGATTGGTCTGCAGACCAAGGTCTCTGCTGAAGCTTGTGTACTACATTGGGGGATGCAGAGAAAAATGGCACACCTGTGGGAACAAGTGGACAGGACAGGTCACCCTAAACTGACCAACTAGGTATTCCATTCTATGCATGTCACATTCAGTATAAAGCTCAGGGATCACAAGGGTCAAACTCTCTTCTTCAAAGGCTGGGATCCGAGGAGGACTCTGTTCTGCCTTCAATCCCAATCCGTGAGTTCCTGAATCTAGTTCCAGAATCCAGCTCCTGAATCCAGCTCCCCTCTGCCACTAAGTCTAGTGTGGGACTTCTGCCACAGCATCAGCAGTGACAGTGATGTAATTGCCTCAGGGGTGTTGGGCTCAGTGTTGGTTTTNGCTAGGTATTCCATTCTATGCATGTCACATTCAGTATAAAGCTCAGGGATCACAAGGGTCAAACTCTCTTCTTCAAAGGCTGGGATCCGAGGAGGACTCTGTTCTGCCTTCAATCCCAATCCGTGAGTTCCTGAATCTAGTTCCAGAATCCAGCTCCTGAATCCAGCTCCCCTCTGCCACTAAGTCTAGTGTGGGACTTCTGCCACAGCATCAGCAGTGACAGTGATGTAATTGCCTCAGGGGTGTTGGGCTCAGTGTTGGTTTTTGTTTTCTCTTCTAGTCTGTAAGTCTCTCTCCCTTAATCCTTTTCTCTTCCCCTTTGGGAAGAGAGAGAGGTTAATAGAGACCATATGTCACTCATTTAGTGGCTGGCCCAGCCCTAACCCTTGACACACACAAACCAAGTTTCTGTAAAAAGAGCAACCAACAACTTTGGGCTTTTAGGAAGAGAGAATGCAAGCATTGAGAACCACTTTTTCTGCATGTGCACATGAGAGATCTTCTACAGAATAACAGAGTTTTCAGCAGTGAAGAACATTCTTGGCTTTAAGGCAGAAAAAAAAAAAAGTGATCCTTTGGTATGTATAGCACACCCAAGAACAAACATGCAATTTAGGGCTTGACTCTTGGGTAGTGAAAATTGCTGTTATATTTTCTAGTCACTGACTTTCAGCCAATTGCATCAAGGATTAAAAAGCTTATTAATATTTTTATGGAAAGGCAGGAGTGACTGAAATTTGTATCACTGAAATCACAGCCAAAAAACTTTAGCATCCACCACAGAATTGTCATGCTACAGCATATTTAAGCGCAAATTCCACAAAACTTTTGGGTTCTGCTTAAGAAATGTACTTAAACATAGAAACACTTCCCTAAAAATTGAACATCTATCTCAATTTATTGGCATCTGTGTTGCACCTCTCAGGTTCTTGGAGCCACATGATAAAATACATGCTTTCTATTTAAAATGTGTTTAATTGTAAGTATAATCTTACATCATTCCTTATTCAGTATTTATGCACATGATTGATTTCTAAGATGAAACACATATTTAACCTGGTTGCTGAATTGTGACCAAAGACAATAAAACTTAAGAGTGTACCTAAAATTAAATAATTTGCTGAATTAGAGCCAAGATTCCTACCTAATCTTACAATTATATGATTTTCTTTAATGAGCTTTCAAGTAAACTCTAATATCCTTCTGATAGCCAGAATTTGAATACCTTTCCTACAGTTTTAATCTCCTTGAATACTAAAAACAGAACTATGTTTGCATCATTCAAGTGAATTTGATTAAGCTTCCCAGAGCTGAAACACTACATCACACATCTGAATTTCAGAAACTTTGGGTTATTGTCAGAAGAACAGTACAATTTGTGCCATTATGTTGTACAAGTTTGCCACCATATTAAATACTATACTATCATATAGTCAAGGTAAACTCATAAAGCATCTTTTCCAATCCAAAGGAAACTGCAGCATTGAACGTTCACTTTCAGATTACAGATGAAAGTAATTTTCTACCCAGGTCTTACAACAGATAAATGAAATCAAAATGAAAAGGGACTGATTCATATTTTCTAGGAAAAAAACGAACACCTTTTAATATTTTTATTGATGTAGTCTGACACAGGGCTGAAAATGTCAGCTGCTAGACATCAAAAAGAATATCCTATATTTTTGATGTAACTGCTCCATGAACAGAAGTGAGCCACACGACAGACACAGAAGGAGAATATGGGGAATAATTTTACATTCTGAGCTATTTACTAAGAAAATAGCTTCAAACTATACAATTTAATCTCTAAAATGTACCTAACACAGAGCTATCTCAACATTTTATAACTTAATATTGCAGTGATTGGTTTCCACAGAAACTAAGGTTGGGGTTTTTTCTTTTTTATTTTTTTTTTAAAGAGCACTTGGCCTCTTAGAATTTTGAAATTATCTCAAAAATTGTAAAATCTTATAAACAAGACAGTGTAGGGCTTCTTTTTTATTACTATTTACTATACACAAAAAAGAGAACATGTAATACTGTTCATTCTTTCAAATATTTTCCAAAATCTTGATCACCAGAAACTTTGTGAAAGAAAAATTCTTAGACACAAACTAAAAAGTGTTGTCCTTCTTGTGACATCTTCAGGTTAACAAGCACTATGAAAAGTTTGCATTTGAACTGTAACTACATTGCTTTAGCATAAAATGAGACTTTTAGAGAACGAGCAAAATTGCTGAAGGAAACAAAGTTACTTAAGATTGTCCTCTACAAACATTTAGAGTTATTAAAACACAATCTCAGGATAGAAAAGGTAAAAATACAGGAAAGAGAGGATAGGCAGACAGACTTCTTTAACTGCCTGTGTGACTGGGCCTTGATCCGATATTTCACTGTGATTACCTGCCGTGCAGCAAGTCTTACACAATTAAAACCTGGAAGTTCAATTTTATTGTAATAGCAAACATGGATCTTTCACTAATTGCAATAGGAATGTCATGTAAGGAGAGACTATGCCTTAGCAATTATTAAATAAGTTTTTCAAGCTTAGGAAGCCAGTCACAAAATCCATACAGACCATTCTTACCGCTTCTTCAGCACGGTCACCTTTCGCAGTGAGATAGGTCACTCTGAACTGCTGAATGTTGTAATCTGAAATGTCCCATATCACCCTCAGACTTGAGGTTGTTTCATCATCTATAACAAGGTTTCTGATTCCTGTTCGAAAAACTAAAGCCAAAATTAATTTAATTAGTATTTTCTCAACTCTATTTTTAGATTTTATATTGTGCTGATTCTGTGATTCTAATTATCACCAGGTAGCTGCAAGCTCTATTAGTCACAGTGGGTCTACAGACACATGGTGAAACAAATCCATATAGTTTTCGTACTTAAAACTCCAACCATTCAATAAAATAATACTATCATTAAGATATATTACCCCATCAGTCTTGTTCATATTATTTAGCTTATGGAGCTTCAGAAAAATTGAAACCTCACTGCAGCTAGAATGCTACAAAAGAGAAATAATCCCAAACTGTTGATCCTTAAAAGACAATTTTCTAATTCCAATGAAAACAAACAGAACCCTCAAAACTAAGTAAAACAGTTTCCAAGCTCATGTTTATGAGGAGAAAGAGATCATCTGAATTTTCCAAATTAGTCTCTGTATATAATATCACCAGTATCATTCAGAGTTCCTATGCCGTGTTATAGGTTGGCTCCTCATTCACATACAGCATGTACAGGACGCTGGCCACATGCTGAAGGGTGGTGAAGGAGCACAATACTGCGCACCTTTTGCTGGCGATGCCCCTTGCCTGAGGTCTACAGTACCACAAGGTCTGATATGGCAGCGTGCTGACTACCCAGACCATGAGGAACTAGGGTTATCAGCGACCTGTCCCTAGATCTGGGCGTGCTAGTGGAGAGCTATAGCTCTTTGCATTCAGCATTTAAAGTGTTGATATTTATTCTGTTTACCTGCTGTAGTGGGCTTAGAAATTGTGGTACTGGTAGTAGTCACTGTGGTAGGTATTGCAGTAGTCCTTGCAGCTGAAAAACAATATTCAGCTCACTAACAATTCAACAAGACATGGAAGTCACAGTACCTATCTTGTATTTGTAACTATCACAATGAAACTATGTGCTCACACCTACAAGTATCCCACACAATTCAGGCATTTTTGATCCTTCAAGGGAACTATTCATTTAGTTTACTTTAGGCACACATATCTGCAGGATTAGAACTCAGATCTACAGATAAAAATATAATTATGAACTGTACAATCAAACAAGAATGCATATAGTTTCCCACATTTCTGGCTGAACCATGTGTAATGAATTCCACTTTCACCATTTATTAAGGTTGTCATATTAATTAAATTGAAAGCTTTTTAAGGACGCTTCACTTCTGTCCACGTCAAAAACAGAAGGCACACTCAGCAACACTAGGCAGTACCAGCATCATTTGGATGGGTAAGGTCTTCTTGTCTTAACAGAAAGATCAGGATTATGATTGAAATTAAATTACTGAGTTAAATAATTTTTTGAATTTACACATGAAAAATGTAGTTGTTTACTTAACCAAGTCACTATCCATCAAAAGAGAATGGATAGAGCAATCTATCTGAAATGATGGCCACTGTTTTGATTATAAACTATAAAACACACTGTATATGATTTTCAAGTTTTATCTTTGTTAGTTCTATGTTAATATCACAAGATGTCTGTGTGAGGGTTTTGGACCACTATTTCAGCCAAAAGCAAATTCAGCTCTCATGAGCAAAAATTACATTAATAAGAAAGAAAAAGGTATACTGTAAATGCCAAACATCTTAAATAATTCTTGTAAATTATTTACTTGAAAACATTCCACACACCCTTCCTCCCAAAATCTAATATATCTTTTCATAAGAACCCTGTTAAAAGACTAAATATTGAAATGTAGGATGGAAGAATATCTACCCAGATGCAAAGGTTGTTGAAACCACAGCTCAGAAACAGAGCCATATCATCACTGATTCAATGATATCTACCACATAAGATTAAACGAGAAAAGCAAAAAATACAGTCAAACAAAAGCCCTGATTCTAACCCACCACATTCTTCAATATTATAGCTACCCAAAGATGGGCTATACTTTAAATATAAAATATATGCATTAAGTTTAAATCACTCAAACATCTCTGAAAATCACAATCATGACTTTGTCTTACATGTAGCTCCAAGAACAGCCACAACTTCACTTTCACTGTCATCATCAAAAACTGCCAGCAAAGAAACTTCATATTCTGTGTTGGGCAACAAACCCTCAATAACATGACTGTCTGTGTCTCCATTTATGACAACCTAAGTAACACAGTAAGATTAAAGAAAATCAGTTTTGCATTTGATTAATTTATATGAATTGACTGAAATAAAATAAGGAAAATGGATTTTCCTTTCAAATACATGAAAGCAACACTCAGATCTGCCCAAAGAATTTATTAGCTATGTGGAAATAAAAAGTATCAAAGAGTGAGTGTATCTGGAAAAAACACTGTTAGGGATACTTATGGCATATTGATTATTTTGTGGTTAGCTTGATTATTATAACATGTAGTCTTATACTTTCACTCACAACTAATTAATTGCTAAAAGTGACCACATACATTTCACCAAAGAAAGTAAAATAACATGCTAGATTGACTCATTCTTATTTCTACCATTCAAGCATTGTTATGACAAATGTATTCAGCATTTCCACACCTTTACAAAACGCTGGTTCTATACTAGAATTATAATCCAAGTTATGGTACCACACATCTAAATGCAATCTGAAAGAACATTTGTTGCAGACTTGGGGATTAGGGGATATGTGCTGATCACAAGTTATGCTATATGGTCTGATGTTTAAAACAGTAATTTTCCTTATTTCTACCTTCTGCAGCAGCAGATTCACTCGTGCAATGCTAACTCTAAGCAGGTTTCACTTCAGATTTTTGTGTATTTCATTTATTTCATTGGAAGGGCTCAATAGATGGGCAGAGTTGGAGCTAGCGGACTGTAAAGCAGAACGCAAGGAGCCTGAGCAGTAATTCTGGTGAAACAGGCTGACCAGTTTGGGGAATAGTTTTTAGGTTACGCAGACAGATAATACAATAAAACAATCTCTCTCTAGGTTAAAATTAGCAAGTTTTAAAGGTAGCCACTGAAAGTATGCCTTATAATAGAAATCATAAAATAGATACGTGCTGCATAACATCTACTACAGCAGTTAGTAGAAACAGTGAAGTATACTTTATTATTTTAATTACCACAGCAGATTTCCTGAGTTGGTCTTGGGGAAGAGGTACCCATAAAACAATCACAGATTTTCTGAACTCAGATATCGAAAACAAAAGTAGAAAGAAATGAATTGGGGTCATGCCTTCTATGACTCTAAAGTAACAGTCAGTCATCACTGCACACTTTCTGGCACAAATTTTCTTGAGAAAATTTCAGAATCAAGCTGTGTAGTAAGTAAATACAATAATACCTTCCTTTTCAATTCCCTAGTCTTGTTCATCAAGTCATTATAAAATAACAGAAGCAAGAAGAGTAACAAGCACACAAAAACAACAGCATGCATTCTCTACTGTCATCATGGCTAGGCTTTGCGAACAAAGATTTAGGGAGGGCTCTACCTACATTTTTTGCAAGCGTGCTGGTGGCTAAAAAGGCCAATACGAGATAGACAAGACTGGTTGCAAAAGGCGCAGCAGAAGAGCTCCTTAGATGATATATTCTGCAAGACATGATTCTTTCTATGTTGTCTATATGGTAATCTCCAAATAAAAGGTCACTTCTAAATTTATTGTGACTTTTTAGTGTTATCACCCTACTAAATGCTCCTCACCCATCAGCAGTGTGGGTCAAGTAAGCCAAGAGGTGTATAACTCTCACCACCATCTCCTGACCCTAGTCAGATAATTGGCAAGTTGGTTCTTGGGAGAAATACAGAGGGAGTGCATGTCATTTCTCTGCATGACTGATCACTTAGCTGGGAAAGAAGCTTAAAGAGGCAACAGCCTGGAGATATTGTGCTACCCTAAGCCTGACCCCATTAGAGAGGTCATGCAAGGAGAACAAGAAAGCAGCTTGGGCATTTTTAATATTTCAATGTACTAAGATATCAGAGCCTCCAGCAGTTCTTAGTGAATGCAAAGAACAAGTGGAACCTTAACAGTTCACTGACAGCTACTTATTTGAACTTCAACAGAAACAATGCAGTTCATTTACTACAGGAGAAAATGTTAGAGGATGACCTGTGTCCACTCATCTGCCAACTCCTTTTCCCTGCTCATTCCTGTAATTTCTTTCTTTTTTGCATGACTACCTCTTGCTAGGTGAAAGGGAGGAATCAGGCTAAGCTAAATTTACTGAAAAAACTACAATATAATCTAAGCTGCAATCACTGCTTTCTGCCCTATCAGATGACAAAATGGTGCATGAAACCTAGGGCCAGGTGGGAAATTTCGTCTTCCCCACTGAGTTCTTTGCCCAGATAAAGAGTTTGCAGATCTGGCCTCTATTCACAATGCTGATGCCAAGAGAGCAGGACACTTGAGAGAGTCACTAAAGACTGAGGAATATAAAAGAAATTAAAAGAATGAGCATATAAAGAACAAACGGGAAACAGGAAAAGAGACAGACTACAAAAGATGAAAATTTAGGAAACAGAGGGAAAGTGTCTGTCTGTTTTTGCTTTGAAAAGGAGAATAAAACCGGAAAAGCTAAAGGAATGAAAAATAGTTAAACATTAACACTGATGAAAATGGCACTATGGAGAAGAGGCCTAGAGCAAACACAGCATGAGGAAAAAAAGAAAGAACCTTAAAAAGGAATAAAGAAGCAATCTAATAAATTAACTATGGCAAACATTTCCCTTCATAACATTATATAACTAAGGCTTCACAGGTAATTTTACCATGGCCAGAAGAGTAGACAAATGGGGAGACTTATGTGAGGAAACTGCTGCTCTGGCTCCTCTACCATCATCACCTTCATACTAAAGTGAAGAACATAAAGCTCTGAAAACTGAAGCAGCATCAAAAGGCAATGCTAGTTCTATGGCAGTTAGCACATTACAGATTAGATTGATTATTCACAAAAGATTTCTTCTGTCCTCACTTCCTCTATATAAAGAAATTTGAAAATTGGTTTAATTTTGTTTTGGAGTGCTTTGGAGTGGGGCAGATCTTTTCTGTAAGTCAACTGGCCTTATTTAATTGGAAAAGTTGCAGCATAGGCGTCCTCAGAACAGAATTCTGTCTTGCATTTTACACCCTCTGAAAGGCAAGGCAACCTACCTCTTCAGCTTCCCCGCCATCCAAAGGAATCCATGCCAATCTGTAAAAAGCAATATCTGACGAGGTGGGCTTCCAGCTGACCCTAAAACTATCTGTTGATGCTTCATCAATTTCCAAATGCTGGGGAGCTGGAACTCTTTCTGCAAAACATTATGCAAAAGAAAAGTGAGAGTAAATTATTCTCCAAACTTTACACACATGGCAACATCAAGCGCATACCATTTTACTTGCAGTTTGTTATAAATAGTATAACATGAGAGGTAGACAACAAAAACATTGCAGAATTCTTTGCACACTTATTAGTATTTCAGAAAGTGGTTTTGTAGTTGGGGGATGGGAACATGCACAATATGTGCTCTTTATTTACTGTAGTTGGACAAGCCTGCTTGTCCTCCCTCCATTGAAGAAACTCCATGCAACCCTCAGTCCCTCTTCTTCGCTCAGAACTCTGTGCACCATGCTCTTTTCCTCAAAGTCCTCAATCTCTGCCCTTCCCAGAGGTTCTGTGCACATTTCCATTTGCAGTTTGTATCAACTTCCTGTCCTCCTTCCTCTTCTACCTCATGTATCTCTTTCCTCCCTTAAAGCCCTTCTCTTCCCATTGTTAAGTTGGAAAGCTTTAACACGTCATCAGCTATTTGTTTAATGCAGAACTACAGTTACATAAACTTTACAGAAACTGTAACTGTGCTAAATGAACTACAGGAGCTTTAAATGTCTTATGTTTACTTCTGGTGTCCCAGTTTTTCTGTATTTATATAAGGTTCTACATTTTTTTGCCTAGATAATAAGTTCACTGGTTAAATGTATGATTCAAAACTCACACTTCAGCTGGAGGAACAAATGCCATGCTGAATGATGCTTCAGAAAGCTCAGGAGACAAAAATGCTTTATTATCTACTTGTAATAAAAGACGCTTTAAAATGGTTGATTGTGGGAAGACTTAAGAAATTAAACTTATCCACACAAAATGTTTTCTTGGTGTCAAGAGATTACTCCCATAAGTAAGGATGCAACTGGCCCCAAAACAAGACGGAAAAAAAAAAAGCCAAAAACTCCAATGAAAATAACAGAAAGCACTCCATGTCTCTGAGTTTACAGCCAGAGACAGTTGCTGTTATTGGTCTTACTGTAAAGAGAGTATAAAAATTCTTTTTGAAAAGCCTTTAAATGTTCAGCAATACTCACTTGTGGTAAAGCTGCCAGTAAGTGGTTCAGATTGTCCTTCGTCATATAGCGAGAAAATAGCAACTGTATACTCTGTAAGGGATGTCAGACTTTGCAGGGTATGCTTTGAAACACGACCAACTTCCACCTAGAGAAAGCATAATTTGCAATATATGTTGATCATACACTTTACATGATCAGTGTCTGCAATTCTATTGGGTAATAATGATAAAGAGAATGTAACGCAATCGGTAGAGAAATTCTGTGAAATGATAAACAAGTAGCAATAAAATCTGACAAAATCAATTAAAATAGAGAAAATTTAAATTTTGTTTATGACAAACTATGGAAAAAGACAATTCAGCCTTGATAAGCCTTACTCGCTAGCTAACATATCTGTACTGTGTGTTCAGGAACCCAGAAGGGGAAGGAACACTTTTGGCTATTGAATCCAGGCCCTTATCATGGATAATAATTGCATTAATCATTACATTTAACATTTGTCAAGAGACAAGATGACAGTTTTATTTGGTGTTTATCCAGGCTGCAGTTAACATGACATTGCTGGGGATCTAAGCCACAAAGCTGTAGAAACTGCCAGTTCACCAGTTCAACTACTCAGTCATGTTAGCTCAGCACCATAGGGGAAATGCTTCTGATGCAGAGGAAAAAAAATAAACCAACAACAAAAAAACCCAAAACAAAACCAAACCAAACACACAAAACAAAAACAACCAAAAACCCCACAAACAAGCAAACAAAAGCCATCTGCTCTTTGAACAGACAAAGGAAAATGTAAGAGGTAGATATCACTCACTTGAGTATTTTCCTTCAGTTTATGTGTGCCAGCAATGGCTGCTCTGGTATATAAGAAGTTCAGAGTGCTGTCCTCCACACATAGGATCCACTCCAAATGCGTACTTGATACTAAACAAACTCTTATTTGCACTAAGTTTCAGAATTCTCTAGCAAATCTTTTGTTACAGCTTGCAAGGTAAGTTTTGTTTACAAAAATTACCCTTAATAATTACAGAAGTTTAGACAGGTCTCAGATTGGTTAAGGGAAGAGAGATGCTAAAAGTATACCTCATTGGTTTCTGTCCCATCTGTTTTAACATACATGATGCGATAGCCATTTACGGTTTTGGAAGCAGGATCCCACGTTAGCTTAGCACTACTGTGTCCAACATCAGAAAATTTCAAGTTTGCAGGTGGACTTAGAGGCACTTGAAAAGGAAAGAGAGAAAATCATGAAAGTGATTCCAGTTTTTAGCTGTGAAATTTTTCATGTCTTGCAAATACAGAGCATATCTTCCATTAAAAACATTTATATCATGGATATTTATATTAAGAGACCAACATCAGTGGAGCTACACAAGTACTTAAAGGCAGGTAAAATGGCTTAGCTGTTTGTTGAAATAGAACTTTAAGTTCTGCTAACTGAATCTCAACTAATACTTTAAAAGAAATTACATTACTGCTTATAGCAGATATCATAGCAAGATCTAGCCTACATAATTCTTGCAAATAAATTTGTACTTGTGAATTACTTTAATTCAAATAGATCCTACATGCATTTGCTTTCCGTGAGTATCCCAGCAAAAATATGTCATGACAGCAGTAGTTTGGAAAAAATTTTCAGAATCCTGAAACTCCCTGACATAAAGGTAATTTTTTCCAAAAATCACCAACTAGCTTAGAAGATCTCCAGAGATGTTAGGGTTTTTTAATGCCTGCTTAACCTTTCCTCTTTTATTACAGAAAGAAGATGTTTCCTAACAGCAACCCTGAATAAAGCCATATTTATATACTGTATATTCCTTGACTGTCATGAGCTGAAGGAAAACAAGGTCATGCAAAAGAGTCTCAGGTTGCATCCACTTTTCTGTCACACCAGAGAAAGCAATTTGTGCTGTCTGTTACTCTCAGCAGTAGGTTCTGTATTAGCCCAACATCTGCTCCCTTTCTCTGAATCATGAAACTTCCTTTATCCATCCTGCCTTCACACACACTCCTCACCAATCCATGTTGCCAGATAAATATCAGCACCTTCAGAAGCTGTTTCCCTCACACAAGAGCACACAGGAGAAAGCAAAAGATAAAAACTCCATATATTATGTGGGATCTTTAGCGAGGACATATTTCAAGTCAGAATCTATAAGCAAATACTGAAGAAGCTTAGGAACAGTCAAGTCACACTGGCTATGAGGAAAGAGAGGATGGAAACACATTGGAATGGTATTCTGTGAGATTGCCACACTTTCCGCCATTCATCATATTCCTCTGAGTTTAGTGAATGGAGTATGCTGGCTTTCCTTTCTACTTCCTGTCAGTCGTGGAATGCACTTAATTTCACCATCCAGGCCATATTACAAAATGCTTCAGTCTCAGTTCTTTCCTTTTGGAACCAACCTCCTGACAATGTTGCTCTCAATCAGGCAGGCAGTCCTGATGCCAGAGTTACATGGTATTTACAGTGAATCTTGAACAAATCCTAGTCCCAAAAAGAAACTGCACCCCAAAATGAGCTTGCTGATCATGTCTGTTTAGCACAGAGAAAGGTTTTGCTACAGTAACTGAGGTGATACAGTGCATAGAATAGTACTACTTACTTAATACAGAATATCAGGCACTGCACATACTACTACAGCAAATTAGGCAGATCACTCTCCAAGTAAGAAAGGAAGAAAATGCTAGGTAGCCTACTATTAGTTGGAAGCCAGAAATAATCACATTGAAAGAAAACAAAACACACAAAAAAACCCCCAAAACACAACCAACCTACAAACCATAAACCTAGCTTAAATCTGAATCTGGATGGGGAAGACACTGCCACTGAACGATGACCACGTGGGATAGGTACTCTCACCAAGAGCTTTCTTTCCTCACAGACTACCCCACTGTGATAAAAGTCTGCTAGCAGAGGGCTTATTTGAATAGCTGCATACGAAGGTTAGAATCAATCTTCTTTCGTATTGTAGTGCTAAAAACCAGTCAGAGTTGGCTGCATTGAGTAACCCTAAAAATAAATTTAGGTTGCAGGGCATTAGGGTTTTTTATTCTGGTCTGGTAACAGCAGTGATGATGGGCTGACTAACATATGTTACTAGCTCCTGTGATCAAGCACTGCAGTCATGAATCTTCAGCTTGTGCCAGTGTATCTGGAATTTGCCTGTGGTCTTCCATCCAATGTGTTAGCCAGGTTTGAAGCTGTGCAGCCTCCAGGATCATACGACATGAAGTGAATTAAGGCTGGCAGTCATGAACTGCATAAACTACTGTTTAGGATAAATGAAAACCAGATATTGGGCAGATATTGACCAAAAGCAAGTTGGAGAAAAAAAAAGGAAAAGTGAGAGACAGAGAGAAAGATAAAGAGGGACTAAGAATCAAAGATTTTATTCTCCAAGTATTAGGAATCTTCTACACTGATTTCAAGTCCACAAACATGCCCAGGTTGCAGCAGTTCACTATTGGTGCTTGTCTGTCTACAGCTGTCCTCTCAGAGATGAGACCCAGTTCAAACAGCATTCCTAAACCTTCTCCTACCTTTACTTGCTGACCTTACAAGCAATTTTGCTCTGGCCTTTCTTTTTCTTAGAACTTGCATAGCTGAACTTCTCTCACCTATTAAATGTGAGTCACTTTCACACTGGCTTCCTCATGCCAGGACCACAATCCAAGAGGAAGCAATCACTCCACTACTGGGAGCGATAGAGATACCACTGAATGCACTCCCAGAAATATCACGGCAGCACAATTGCTTCATCTTCCAAATGCTGAGGCTATTTAGAAAGCCGACACACAGCACTGTGTACAGTTAGCAGAGGACAGAATTTAGCCAGCAAAATTCTTGCTGCTTATTAAAAACATACCATCTATCATGAGTGCAGAGGTAACTTCCAACCCTTCGTTTAACCAGATGTCAGACAGCAGGGGTTGGACAGAAATCTCTTTGCTTTTTTTTCTGTTTGTGCTACTACTGAGCCAGAGAAATAAACTTCATCTAAGTAAACTCCCACATACACCTGGTTCTCTGGCAACAGGAGGCTAAACAGAGCAGTCTCAATTTAGTTCTACATAGCGATCTTCATTCACCTTCAGCAAGTTCAGAAAACCATCAATAGTTCCATCAAGAGGAAGAGGCATATCTATAGTACCACTACCAACAACAGAGCT
Organism: Bucco capensis; assembly: GCA_013396975.1. Classification (NCBI taxonomy): domain Eukaryota; kingdom Metazoa; phylum Chordata; class Aves; order Piciformes; family Bucconidae; genus Bucco; species Bucco capensis. The sequence goes on along the minus strand of VWZO01005806.1, from coordinate 1,634,019 downwards.
CACAATTCTGTTCCAAAACCAAGCTGTTTTGCAGAAACTCACATACATAACTCTATACATTAAGTATTCGCACAGAGAAACTTAATTACAGTTCAGAACTTTCCATATGGACTACTCAAATCAGATTTTAAAATCGAATGTCTGCTCCAATATGTGAAAGACTACTCTGAAGTTTTATTAATATTGAAGTGAATATAGATATGTGCTACCTACATGTAGTTTCTTGTCCTGTAAGAGGATCGCTAGCTTCTTCTCCAAACATGGCATAAACTGTGACTGTATATTCTGTATTTGGCAATAATCCATCCAGTTCAAGATCTGTTGAGGCTTCCCCAATTTTTATCTAAAAACATCATGAATAGAAAAGACATTATTTCTGAATTAGCTCATGATAGGGAAGAACACTGTTTACACACTTGAAATGAGATATATGATCAAATAGTCTGCTTTTGTCCAATACTGTGCTTGCAGCACTTGGCCCAAGATTTAGGGATTTTACATAATAATCAAAAGAATGAACTTGTCAAAAAGCCAAAGGCTGATATACAGGTAAGAGGACTAAAAGTAACTAGTCACATTAGTAATGACAAATAGGCAGAACATGCAGCTACTGAGGTCTTTTCATTCCCAGCTACACTTTGTTTCATCTTCAGTCACAGAACTGGAATTCATAGAAGGAATTGTTTTCAGTGTACCCTGAGGATCAGATTTGTTGCTGTTTAAGGTGTGTATCATTTTCATCCTCCACCTCTTCACTGAGAGCCACAATAACATAGACTGACTTATTTATTGAAAAAAAAAAAAAAAAGTCTTTTTTAGGGGTTAAGGTTCAATCCTCCTGATTCAGCTAGTTTTAAGGAAAGTCCTTTTTTAACAGAATTACATGCTTACAGCCACTCATTTACCAGAAAGCACAAGTCTATGCAAGCTTTAAGTAGCTTCCTATGCTCTCCACAAGTTCGCATGCTCCTGCATGATTTTTAGTGTTCTTTCTTGAACAGACATGTTTAATGTAATCTTAATCATACATACAGAAACTTAAGCATAAAATTCCTAGACTAGAAGTTCCATTGGAAAGTCTACTGTTTTTACTTTTAGTGACAGAAGATTGGAATTTACCTTGCTCCATCTCCTTTTCCTTCTGAAATTATCTTCTAAAAAAACTTTTTGATAGAAGGCATTATTTTTAAAAGTTGAATAGAACAAAAAGATAAACCAATAACAGTAACACCTGAAAATTTTATTTACTTTTAAAGGTCCTGATGAGATCAAAGGCCAACTTCATATTATTCTGATAACACATTTAGAAAATATCTTAGTTTTACTTTACTTTTATTTCCTTTAAGTGTGAGTTTTATTTGATGATATAGTATCACCACATAGATCATTTCAAAAGACTCACTTTAAGTCAGCTGAAATAGTTGCATTTTTATGACAATGACACATAAAAATAATCAACTGGTACTTGCACTTTATTCATAGTCTGGAACACAAACAACACTTAAGTCATCGAAAAAAAACAAACTATTTGCTAATAAATTGGAAGTTAAAGCCCATGTACTAGTTTATTTAAAATATTTGTTTTTTTAATAATTGCTATTCAAATGAAAGCACAATACATCACCTCCTTCTCATCTGCTGCCAGTCCTTCCGTGAGAGGAGCATAAAGGATCATGTAACCTGTTGCACCTGCTACTCCTTTCCATTTCGCTCTCATGCTGCTCTGTGACACATCGTACAATTGCAGATCTGATGCCATTGGCAAGGCAACTACAGTGGAACAAGAGACAGACCCTTCAGTTGTCTCACTTGAACAACCAGCTATTTTTTCAAACAGTTTATTTTGCCCCAGGAAACATAAAGGAGAAAAGCATTTCATCCCTTTTTCCTATCGCTGTCTGTATGACACGGCTATGAAGAGCTCATTAGTACATAAAAGAATGCAGAATTAGAGAAACAAGGAAATGATGACCTAAGCAATTCTAACACCAGAGAAAAGTTACCCCTTACAAAGCATTTCATCCCTTTTTCCTAAGTGGCTCTGAACATTTCCAGTGGGAGTATTTCTGTTCTTTAAGCACCAAATCACTTTGCCCTTCCTTCTCCCCGATCTGCAGGAGGATGAACACTCGCTTTAAAAGAATAGAAACTGTTACAATTAAGAACAAGCAGAAGTCTCCAGAGTTTGCTCTTTCTGGCAACAGTTCCCAAGCCAGAGTGTGGGAGAGACAGTTATGAGGTAGGACACCCTGGAGGAAACCCTGAATGAGTACACTGCCCACATTAAAATATTTTGACTACAAACTGTTGTGTGTTTAAGGCTGGGACTGTCCAAACTGGCTCCTAGACTTATATCAGTGGGATTATGCAAGATCATCCTTTGCAAATCATGGTGAATGCTAACCTGGTGAGTACAACTAAGCAGGCTGAGTGAAATTCAAAACGTTATTAGGAGGTTTACTTACAAATTTAAGGCACTGATATCAGAATATAGCACCAATCTGGGTTTATGAACATTTATTTGTATTTCCATAACTCTTTAGAGTAGCATTTTCCACTTCTCTGACTGTCCTCCCCTTCCTTCTCTCACAGAATACCATCCTAAGGCCTCTTCACTGCTGTTACATCATTGATGGATCCCACCAAAATATCCAGTCACTGAAGAGATAAAGGAATGTTAGCTGCTCCTTTGGAACTTCAACACTGAGAGTAACCCCTAAAATGACTCAATAAGTCTCTGAAAAAAACAGAGGGCAATCGGTAATTTATACCAAGCCTTTCCTCAGAAAGACTCAGAGAGATTGCAATAGGCTGGATGTCAAGCCTCTACAAAGTTCTGCTTTGCATGTTTCTGAAGGATCTGATCTGCAAAGACAGATTTAGCAATCATTTCAAATTACAGTACTAATAATTCACAGAGCTTCTCTAATCTCCTTGTCCAAATAAAAACTGCAGCTGACATCTCCAAGGAGACGTATATTATGTTCAACAAGCTCTAACAGAGCTATTAACTTCCCATATACAAAACATGACAGCCTCGTCCTTTCTTGTTCACCAAGACCATTCAGTCAGTCAACAACCTGCTTAGGTGTAAACATGGGCAAAATTTCAATCCAGGCCTCTTTGTAGGTTTCCACTTCCAAGTCACCCATCAATCTACTGTTCCAAACCTTTCACAGCCTACTTCCATCCTATTTAAACCCCTGTTGATGTGTTGACTTATTTTCCCAAAAATTCGCACCATTCTTCTAATTATAGGGAGAAACTACCCATAAACATTTTCAAATGTACTTCAGTCTCCTCCCCCAGAACTCCACTCAGATCTCTGATACCTACAGAAAAAAAAAACTACATGTTGAAATATTCTGAGGGCATTTTCTACCATGCTGACTCATTCATATTCAAACTGCTCCAGGATCACAGAGAACATACCCATCACCCACCCTTTCCCTTATTTTGTTTCTAAAAAGTATCCTCCAACTCCAACATATGACTCAAATTTTAACTCTCAACAGGAACCCCTAGATACTCTTGCAAAATAAAAAATAACTAGCAATGAAGTGAGTGGAAATTAAACAGGTGGTGTTTTCTACTGAAATTTGTATCTGAAGACCTCCAAATCTCAAATATAAATATCCAGTAGATAATGCTGATTTGCATTTTAGACAGTCACCAGAGTATTCTACTGCAGTAAAATAGGGATAAATTAAACCTACTAAAAATCAAGTGGAATAAACTAAAACAGGTAAAATTATATTTGCAGCAAATTAATATGTGACTGCATTTTATATTTATTTCAAGTTACAAGTGACTATTAAATCAGAAATCTTTCTAATTATCTGTACCTTATGCATATTGAATGTGTCTATTTCAATTTCACATACCTGTAAGGTATTTTCAATGTTCTATATGAAGTAATGTGATTGGTGGCTATTTTAAGCTGTCAGTATCTCACATAAAAGGCAGGAATGTAAACCACAATTTTCCATCATTCTCCATTAGAATAGTAAATAATACTTTCAAACTGCAGGCATTTTAGCATGCAGAGTGATTAATATTTGAACAAGCTAGACTGTTACTTCCAACACACTATCAAAGACAGCTGTATAAAATGCTTGATACTGCACAACCTTGGGGTATGATCTGATCAGATCTCAGAAAGCCAGTAGGACAGGGCTCCGTCAGAACTTGACTTCAAAGGAACACCAGGTGCAATACAATACAATCCTGTTGGCTTAGCATGTGATTCTTCTCTCTGCCTCAATAAATTAAACAGGTCCTAACACTGTATTATGGGGCATAACATGGCTGGAGATGACATTTTGGGAAACAGACTAAAACAGAAGTCTCAAGTTATTTTACATAATCCTGGTTTCTTTTCTTTTCAGACTGGGAAGTTTAGCACTGACATAGAATCAAAGAATGACTAACAGTGAAATGAACTTCCTGAGATCATCTAGTCTAACTTACTTCCCTGTTCAGTCAGGGTCAGCTAACGCAGGTTGCACAGAACCATGTCTAGTTAGCTTTGAAATATCTCTAGAGATGCATCATCAAATAAGATTTTTTTCTTTTTCTGTTGAGATTTAGTTTCATGGGTTTTTTTTTTAAATTGTGCCCATTGACTCTTGTCCTGTCAGTATGCACCACTGAGAAGACTGGCTCCCTCTTCATTCTCTCAGATCAGGGATTGTTTCATGCATTGATTACCCTGAGTCTTCTCTCCTCCAGGATGAACACCCATATCTGTCTCAGTCTCTCCTTTCATGAAAGGTGCTCTAAGCCCTTAATCATCTTTGTGGCCTTTGACCAGATTCACTCCAGTAAGTCCACATCTCTCTTGCACAGGGGAGGCCAGGACAGGACCAAGCATACAGATCCTCATCAGTGCTGAGCAGTGGGCAATAACCTCCCTCAACCTGCTGTCAATCCTTTTTGAATGCAATTCAGGAGGATTTTACCCTTCTTTGTGACAAGGATGCATTGCTGGTTCACAGTCAGCTTGTTGTTTACCAAGACTCCAAGGTCCTTCTCTGCAGAACTGCCTTCCAGATGGCCATACTGCAATGTGTACTGACACATGGGGTAATTCCTCCACAGGCGCAGGACTCTGCACTTTCCTTTGTTGAACTGCATGAGGTCAAACATTTTTCCCTTCATATATCCATGCTGACTAATTCCAATCACAAACTTGTCCTTTATCTATCTGGAAAATGGTTTCAAGGATTAGTTGCTCTATCACCTTCATGGGGATTGAGGTAACAATGACCAGCCTGTAGTTCACCAGACTCTGCTTCACAAAGAATTAAACATTTGCTTTCTTCCAGTGTTCAGAAACTTCTCCCAGTCACCATGACTTATTAAGGAGAATCAAGACTGTCCTCACAATGACATAAGCCAGCTCCCCTAGCACTCACAGGTGCAGCCCATCCAGCCTCATGAACTTAGTTGTGGCCAGTTTGCTTAAGTACTTCCTGTACAGATACTCCTCAAATGATGGTGAGTCTTTGTTTCTCCAGACTTTCTCAATGAGATCAGCAGCCTGGAATTTCCAAAGGTAATTATAACCAGTAAAGACCAAGTCAAAGAAGGCATTGAGTACATCAGTGTTTTCCACTTCTGTCACCAGGACCCCTGTCCCATTCAGGTGTGGGCCCATGTTTTCCTCCATCTTTTCTTTACTGTTTATGAACTTGTAGAGTTCATTCCTGTTGCTCTTCCCATTCCTTGCCAGATTCATCTCCAAGCTGGCCTTGGCTTTCCTAATCTTACACCTGCAAAATCAGACAGCCACTCCATACTTTTCCTGAGCCATCTACCTCTTCTTCCATCTCTTCTACACATCTGTTTTATGTCTGAATTCTGCTAGGGCTTTTCTTGAGCCTGTAGGATGTGATCTTTGGCTATCAAGCTGTTCTTCTGAATCCCTTTCCGCTCCAGAGCCATATCCTTTGGGATTCTTCTAAGCACGTCTCTGAAGAGACTGAAGATTGCTATCCTGAAATCCAGAGTTGTGGTCTGGTTTTTCACACTCCTTACTCCCTTTAGAATCTCAAATTCCACCATCTCATGGTCATTGCAGCCAAGGTTACTTGTGACTTCTAAACCACCCATCAGTTCTTGCTTGTTTTTAAGTATCACTTCCAGCAGGGCACCCTCTCTTGCTGGCTCCTTGATCACTTGTGTCAGGAAGTTGCTGTCAAAGTACTGTAAATTTTTTTTAGATTGCTTGAGCTGCTGTGTTGTTCTTCCAGCAAATACCAGCTTTTAATGTACCACATATTGACTTCCTGGCTCCTAGTTTGAACTAAAAAGTTTCTCTTTACTTCCATTGCTAATATCTGTCATATTTACTAAAAACTTAAGTGTATTTTGTATACAAATACATAAAATTGAAACAATCAATAGCAGCACATTTTCTCAGGCACTAGCATAGTGTACATCATAGAACCCAAAACTAACAATATCCCAAGTCACCATTTTACATAGAGAAAACATGTGAATCATTAAGAAAGAAACTTACAGAAATTACCTGGAAATCTTTGGCACTGGTAGAAATCATATGCAGGTATTTCTAGTCCCACCTAATCTTTCACTTTAAGCTTGGCTCCACACCCAAAGGATAGGTATGTTCTAATTTAGAATTCAATGTAACCTACTTCAAAGTTCAGCCCAGAGATAAAACCTTTATCAGTCTCTAAACATCCACAGATAATAGGGGCTTAGGAACTTAGCCCAGAATTAATTAAAACAGAAATTAAAGGCAAATGCATTAAAACAAGCTAAATAGAAAAATATTCCCTTCTGCATTTCTTTTTTACAAAGACTAATGCTTACACAGTGTGATTGAAGGTAGACAGTCAAATCTGTAATGAACCTGATAAAGTTACTTACGTGTAGTTTCAGTTCCACGAAGGCCCTCACTAGCAGCATTTGAGTATATAGCAAATACAGCTATCTGGTATTCAGTCAAAGACATCAAGTTTTTCAGAACGGCTGTTGATAAGCTTCCATCTACCACAATCTGTTTAGAAGAAAATTCAACTAAATACAGATAAAGCAAATTAACTGTATTACCATCAAATCATTCAAACCATCTTTCAGGAAATTTTTACGCTAGCATCTAAGAGTCAACTCACTGAAGTTCAATTCATGAATCAAATTTGCTTTTGCCACCTTCATGTACAGTAAGGTGTCTGAAAGGATAACAACCATATACATAATCAAAATGTTTAGCTGATATAAATATCCACCTAGAATGAAAGAATTTCTTAAATTAAGTGTATGAAATACAGTTTAAGAATGTATATGGGGCACTTTTTGAGGTAATTACTGTATCATCATAAATATTTAGTATGACATATACTATACACATAGTACTTTAAATTGACATTAATACATATCCATGTTATACAAGCTTCTAGTACAAAAAGAAATCAAATATATCCTTAGTTAAATCCTTTTGTTCTTCTGCCTTTCCATGCAATTTTGTAAGTTGCCAGCTGAAGCCAAAAGTTTGTTCCACTGAATGTTTTCCCATTTTCAAAATGCCGAAGTCCTATTCAACTAAACACCTCTCTCCAAATTTTCCATGACCAGCTGTAGACATCCCAAAACATATACCTGTATCATCTGCCTTTTATTAATTACTTTTTCTGAGAACTGAAAACTTGTCTTACCTTCTGTTCCTATCTCTTCAGTTCTTGTAAACAGAATGGTGCAGGGGAAGTCTATAAAGTTGGTTCAAGTAACTGTATGTACAAGCAAAAATGCAAGCAGATCGCCCCACTCCCCAAAAGTGCGCATTGCTCTAGCACATTTACTTTAAGTTATGTGACAGAAAAGCAGCCTGACTACTATCTAAGCTTAATCACGATCCAATGTGACCATATCTCCTCTCTGTAGCAGACTTTAGAGCCCACATGAAGGGTTTCAGGGTATAAGACCATGGATTTCTGTATGGTTATTTCTTGCTGTTGTATTAAAACTTTCTGAGAAACCTTTCCTCCTATTACCTCTTCCGGTTGTCCTCCTCGAGTGGGATAATACACAACCCTGTATTTTTCCACTTTGCCTGGTGCATGAGTCCAGCTAACCCGAAATCCTCTAGCTGTTACATCGGATGTGACCAAATCTGAAGGAGCCCCAAGTGAAGCAACAGTTGTTCCTAGGTCAGAGAGAACACAAATTTTTTATTCCCCTCTGCAAAATAATTATTTGGTTTGTTGTATTTTCTGAGGCTCCAGAGATTGCTACTTATCAGAAAAAAATCAAATAACTAGCTACTGCACATTTATTTAGGTCATTTTAAATGGAAACAAAGAACTAATAATGAGTACTACACCTGGAGTTTTCACTGGGATTAAGCCTCCCTGGTCTTCCATAAACTTTTATATGAAAGAGACAAAAATACATAACTAAACCTTCCTGTCCTTCCTCCCATGACTCTTTCAAGCTCTTTGTTTATGATAGTTTTTTGTTTTGTCTCAAAAAAACTTCCAAGTACATATACAGCTGTGATCTCCTGTGTTTCTCCACAGGTTGGAAACTGATACACTGCCTGTCAGCAGACTGAAGAGATGTAGTGAATGGTCATCATCTCTAGCGATCATTCCTTTCCACAAAAATGTCTCATCTCTCGATGGTTTTTCCATTCTCTCCCCCTCAATTTCCCAATTGACTACTTACTCCCTCCCACCCAAGTCATGGGTAATATTCTGTATTTCCTCCAGTTTCCAGGTGAATAAAAGAGGAAAAAGACGGAATGAAGCCTTATTAAGAAGCACTTCTTCATTGCACAGGTAGAAATGTGAGAGAGACAGTCTTCCTACTGATACTTTATTACAATCTCATCGAAAAATCACTCAGCATTCCTGTGACATTAAAGAATCACAAACGAAGCAATACAAACAAAACCCACTGACGTATTTTTAAAAAGTTCCTCAGGTAGGACTCTTTCTCTGGCAAATTACAACATTTTTTCAAAGCCATTTCTTTTGTTCAGAAAAGAAAAAAAAAAAAATAGTCCAAGAAGGCTTTTTTTAAATAAGCACTACTTTTTTCACCATCATCTTTTTGTATAGTCTGAAATACTTTTTCTGTACTAAATAGGAAAGAGGAAATAATCCATGATCCATAAGGGACAAAGTAATCTTAATAGTTGAAAATTCTGAAAACTTGCGAGACAATAAAAATCAGTAAGTTATGAGATGGAAAGCACAGCAACAAATGTAACAGTTATTCCACACGCAGCTGCTAAAGTAATTCATCCCTAAATCTGTGTATTATAAAAAATTTTCCTTACACACCACTTGGAAACAGTTACAGCAGAATGAACTTTTATATTTTTTTGGTACTGTCAAACACCATAATATTTACCATTATCAAAGACTAAGAGCAAAAGATATCAAAGCAAGAATAAAACACACCTAGAATAATAACTTCCCTGACAACATACTCTCTTGTGAGCAAAAGAATATACATCATGAGCTAAGTGCCAGAAGGCATCTTAGAACTGCAGGTATTTGAAATAGGATTTGTAGCTCTAAGTTCATATTAAGTTACATTACATCTTGTTTCTTATTCACCTTTGATTTCCTTTTCCTGCTCCTCTACTCGTGAGCACACCGTTCTGGTAAGACCTTCAACAATAGTATGCATGAAGTTAAAGTCCGCAACATTGTAGACATGTGTGCTGTCAGGTTCAGAGGCAATCTCTTTGAGTTCATTTATATCTGCATTCTTTACACCTTTAATTGGAAAGAACAACAAAGATATATTAGAACAGAAAAGAAAAAACTTTGTATGCACAGGGATTAATAAAAAATTACCAAAATCCATTTCTTTTTATTTGTTTTAAAGACTAACTACAGATTGCTCTGTTGGCAAGATGTTACTTCAAGATGTTCATTTCTGCCAGCATAACTGGCATTTCTTTCATCTGTCTCCTGATATCGTAACATCCATGTATACTGCTAAATTCCAGTTACAGAAGCAATAAGTTGGAAAACAAAGTAAGGAAGATTTAAATTAATGATACTTACCAAACACGGACAGAAAAGAAAACTTCTTTAATCTAAAGGGTAACAGATACAAATACACCAGAGAATAATGGGACACAATATATGGATATGGCAGAATACGCACCAATAGCAAACAGCTCAATGCCAGCATCTCGTAAGTTTTTAGCAGGAGGGATAACATCATCTTGGGACTTCCCATCAGTGATTAGAATACCAATTTTAGATACTCCAGGTCTTGCACCTGCCTCAGGCTTAAAGCTGTTTTCCAAAATGTAAGTTAAGGCAAGACCTAATAAAGGAAACATTTAATAGACTTTAAGAGGGAAAAACATCAGTTAATTTTACTAATATCACAATGTTTGTCTTTTCACTCGATCTGAAAATTTGGAGAAACATTTAATGAAGGATAAGCATAAAAAACCCAATTTATTTACTGAAAGACTAAATTCCATCAAACAACCAAAACTACAGAGAATGCAGTTTAGCAGCCTTTTGATCAGTCAATGTAATTTGAACTGGCTATGGAAACCTAAACTGATCTCCTGTAAACACATAATCTTTCCTTTCTTACTCTACAAAGTTAGAAAAAGAAGTCCCCTCTCCTTCTGTGTACATTGCTTATATGAAAGCCTATGCTCTGGATAGTAAATCCTCATACTGTATAATACAGTCTTTCTTTAATCTGTTTGTTTGTTCTTTCCAAATTAGAAGCTAATGAAAAGCTGGAATAAAGCCTAAGGAGAATCTGCTTTTAATAACTGCTAGTTACTTAAAGAAAGGAAAAAGAACAACTCCTCAGGAAAAACTTACACATCACAATGATATGCTATCTGAAAACTCTCTCTTAAGTCTTTGCCATAGCAAAGGTTCCTAAATTCGTCTTTTTCATATAAAATCACGATAATTTACTACTTTCCATCTCACAGTAATTTCATTCCTAGAATCATACTAGAGTCCTTCTGCCCTTTGTCCTACTGTTATCGCTCTTTCTACCAAATTAAAGGCTGTTGCAGAAGAGAAGGAAAATCTTTCTCCCCTTCCATCTCTGTCAAAGAGGGAAAAAAAAAAAAGGAAGACAGCAATGCACTTAAAGTCATGTCTAGGTCTTTGGATATATCATTCTCTTGGCAAGACAGCCAACATTACTAACTGCTGCTTTGATGATACTGGAATTATATTCAGAGACTGCATTTTACCCAGGTTGACAGGCATCCTCCATTAATCCATCACACAAAGCGTCTTCTGGGGCTTCGGTGCTCTAACTACTAAAAGGTCAATGGAAATCTAAAAGCCCAAGGTGATCATTTGAAAAGCTACTATTGCCAGTTGTCAAGTATTAAAACAACATTCTATCCTTCTCCAGAATAATGCTCTGTGTATGAACATTATGAATGGATTTTGCATTTTCTTCCTAGCAGGTAGAAGATCTTAGTTCCAGCACAGATAGTTAGTGTACACTTTGTTTTATGAGACCCTGTCCTCAGCAGAAACTAGCAAATAAGACAAGCATTTCAAAAGAAGATTTCAATGACATTAGATAAAGCCATTAGCAAGCTCCAGAAATTGTATCCTTTTTACACCTCATAAAAAGCACTAACAATTCTTCATCTGTGCAACAGAATGTTTTTTAGTAAAACGCAAAAATCTAAAACATATACTGTACCTGTTAATGTATTCCCTCCCTTATATGGCAGATTACGGACTGCATCCAGAACAGCATCTTTTGTGCCATAGGCATTCAAATGCCATTCAATTCGGGGATCACCACTGTATTGGGCAAGACCTAAATCAGATATTAAGGTAAGCTATTAGACAAAGCATTTTTTTTCCAAACAGCTACACTTTATATGCTTGGTTACCCGCAGCTTACAATAGTAAACTTACCATACGTAGTTTTGCTACCCATACTAGAAAAACTGCATTGCTTGATGACAAAATATAAAGTTGTTCTTAGTGGAAACTCCTCGATTTATTTTCCAAGCCTTGCTTTCAAGTGCTAAGGAAAGTAAATGAGGAGTACACAACCTTTTCAGAGTTCTCAAGATTCCAAGAAATTTTCGAAAAAGAATAATTTTATTTAATATGCTTTTGAACAGACTAAAATATAAGTAAAAACAGAAACATAACATTTGAGCCAGTTTAAACCATCAGAAAAGCCATCCATTGGCATATTCTTCCTTCAATAATTAAACTGCAAGAGTTTGATTGAACGCTGACTGAAGTCAGTAAGACTGTTCCCCTGTCTTTACTTTTCCACTGACATTGCATTAGAGTTCACTTAAGCTGAGTATCACAGTGAACTCTGATAAGTAATACAACAAACATTATAGCAGCATTACTCTTGTGAAAGAAGTGCTAGTTACAGGTGAGGATGAATCTTGTACAAAAAAGTAGCATTAGACTGTTAACTATCATGAAATCAGGAAATTTTTACATCGCTACAGAAATATTAAGAAAAAAAGTATAGCACCTTACCTACTCTTGTTTTCTCAGATCCTACGTTGAAAGCTGAAACGAGATTTTCCAGGAACAGTCGAACAAGCCTGAAATTGAATCTGCCAATACTCCAAGAACCATCTACCAGTATAACAATATCTGCAATTGCTGGAGTTTTACAGGTAAACAGGCTTCCTGTAGATCATTAAAATGAAAACATTACTGTTAATTCAACAATAAAATTGTAATTCAATAAATTTATAACTTCCTCCTCCCACTAAGATTACTCAAAGCTTTATTTCATGGGCAAAGTGAGAAATTAACAAAATCACTAAATGTATTGTTGTAAAACTAGTAATAGAACAGTTTGGCCATTATCTACTTCATTAAGCTGTTCAATATTACTGTTAGGAGAACAATGAAATAGAAACTCTGCTTCTAAAAATACAGTACTTCGGAAAGATAAAATTAACCTTTGTATAACATAATCAAACCAGTCGTTCATTTTCATTCTAAAGAATATACATACACAGCATACAGTTCATGACAATTAACCTTAGAAGACGACAATGCAGAGCTACCTAGAGATGCAGACATCTGAAGTAGTTATCAAAACCTCTTTTACAGTTAACATAGAAAAGTGTTTCTACACATTTCAACAACTCTGTAGAAAAATGTCTTTAGCTGCCATTGTAGACTTGTAAGGCTATAAGTGAAACTTGCCCTGGGAGTCTAGTGTAAAACTTAAGGTCAATTGAATACGCTGTATTAAACATAAGTAGGAGGCATTCATTACAGCAAAAGCAAAATTCAAAGACCTCTGATTCAAACTCGCAAGCTCTGTGAGAACTGGCACCACATGAAGATTTAACCCTACAGATACATGCACAAGTATAAAAAAATGAAAGAACATTTAAAAAGCAACAGAAAAAACCTGATGAGGATTAGCATAGATGTATATTAGTAGTCTGTAAGGTTTAGCTAACCAATGAGGAAATCAGAGGAAATAGGAGTAGAGATTAGACAGAAATTGCAAGATAAGCCAACAAGAAGGTTTTTAGGGATACAGATTCTTATGAAATTGAGAAGCCTAAAACAAAGTGCCACATTCAGTTCAGGAAAATTACAGGAAGGGAAGTAACAGAAAGGAAGAGTTTTGTATAAGCTCAGAGAGAACAGCCACAACCCACAGATGTGGCTGTAAAAAGTAAGGTTGCTGAAAAAGTGAATTGATATTGTACTGCAGGGGAAATAAATGAGTAATGCTACACAGGTCTACCAAACAAAAGCTTATGCTTGAAGTATAAGAATAACAAACTCCCCAGCAGACTGACTACAGAATAAGGATGCTAGTAGGAAAGTCAAAGCAAAGGAAAGGAAGATAGGTATCATGCATCACAAACCATTTAGGGATGAAAAATCATGTCCCTGAATACAGTAAAAAAACCTTGCAGATTAGTGTAGTAAGCTGCAACCCAAATTCTATCATTTTTTCAGGATCCACTACACAAAGGATACCAACACCTAAGGTGCTATAAAAGGAATCACCAAGTACATTGTTAGAAATAAGCTGATCTTTAGCAGAGATGTGCAGTGAATAAAAGAAGTAATTCAGTGCGAAACAAATCAAAAGGTGCTTGCATTAGCTCACAAGCACCATTCCTGTTACACAAAGAATAAATCATATGGTTAGCAACTTAAAACTTTAACACCATATTAACAAAAAACTGTTTGTTAAAGACAAAATGAGTCTCATAGGCAAAAACAATCTAATGTGTAGAAGGACTTTAAATAATTGGTAACAATTAGGAGTTAGAGTAGTACTGTAGTTTAAATCCACTGAGTGAGAAATCCAATCCATAAAGTTACAGTTAATGTCTTAAATGTGTACTAAGTTCATTTTTAGAAGAGCAGGGAACATTTCCTACGTGCAGCTAGCAGTGTAGAATAAGTTCTAAACACATGACAAAAATTCCACTTTACAAAGATGCCAAAACAAATATTTTTTTTAATTTTTTTTTTTCGTTTTTACAGTACAAGGCAATGCTATTTGAATTGGCAACAGATTTTACTGTATAAACACCGGGGAACATCTATTAAGAGTCAGAAACATGATTTTGAATTGGAAGATAAATCCAAAGGAGGTCCAAATCTTTACATCACTGAAGTCAACAGGAAAACTTCCCTTGATTTCAGCAGGACTGGAATCTCTTTTGTGATTTAATAGGAACTTACTTGTCACGGAAAAATTCATGTTTTAAATATCTTTGCCAAATAAACTTCCTGTTAATCAGCCTGCATTACTTGCAGTATTTGTCCTTGCAGTTCAATTGTGCCATTCTCACGCTGGCCGTGATTAGCTTCTAAAGCTTCAAAAGAACTATTGGCAAAGAAAAACGCTACTCAACACCAGTAAGAATGACAGAACTGGACCCCTGATTCACATCCAACCAGCTGTACTTTAGCACAGATGTATCTTTTCAGTATGATCCCAGCAGTTTAATCATATAGCCCAATGAAGATAACAGGATTTGCATGGTTGTATTTCCCTTCCCTACTTCTAAAACCTTATACTTACTATGAAATCCAGTCAGTATCCTATTTCTTACTCATTTCACATCAACAATTTTTGCCTATAAGGCTTCTTTAATCCTATAGTGATGGCTTTCTGAATAAAGCCTTTCATTGGTTTTAGTAAATCCACTTAGTGAAGCAAAACTTGAAGAATAAAGAAAACAATAACGGCATTCCTTTCAATATTTTATTTCCACATCATCAGATCAGTGCAAACTGTAACATTCAATTATTTTTGTCTTGAAAAAGCATATGTGGTTTGATCCAAGCCTGTACTGCAATGTCACAGAATGTGAAAATTTGATTCATTCTTCGTAGATAGGAGATACTTGTTGAATCTTTTCTGCATAAAACATTTAGGTTTTGTTACTTCTGTACACCCACTATTTGCTTATGTTTTCTCCTTGTTGTACTTAATAGAACTGCAGAAAATTCCCTAAAATGGAATAAACAACAGTGAGACATTAAACAGAATAGCATGCTGTATAGAAATCTTTAAAACCTGATAGAAATACAAACACCATATCATCCTAGTTTACAAAGGTAGTCTAAAAGAAAGTGTGTAGCAAATAATTTATGCACCCCACCGAGATTAGCCAGTTTCCACTACCACTTCTAGTAAATGCCTTTTCAGTAATGTTTCCATACCACCATACATGGTTATTAATTCATACAGGGTTTGAAGATAATTTTGAACATTTCAACTATCTAAATGTAACTTTACTAGGCAATTTTCTCAAAAACATTTCTTAAAGTAAGATGACAGCCTATAATTCCATACACAAAAAGCTTCCAACACTCAGTGTTTTAGCCCACTGCAAGTTTCAACACTATGATCAGGTTGTGCATATTTGCCTTTTACTCAACCATCAAGAAAACCGTAGTGAGACAGAAGATAACACTTCCCTCTGAATAATACAATACTCACCAGTTTCAAGAGCAGGACAGTAGGCAGGAGACCAGTTACCTAATTTTGTATATTTCCTAACGTTATATAGATAGCATTATTCTACTGCAAGTGCTGCATTCTGCAACAAACAATAACACAGCCTGTGATTTTTAGGTTAGTAAAAATGACAGAATTGCAAACATCCTAAAGTCAGAAAAAGAGCTTATATGTTTCACACCAGCAAGTGCCTTTAGTGGATCCACCACCAATGGGTGGAAGGGTTTGATGGGGAGAAAGTAAAAAAAATAATGGACTTTCTATAACAAATTTACAATCTTATTAGTGTTATTTGGCAGAAGGAACTTGTCACTCTGCCAGGAAGCTGAGGAGAAAAGGGCTTGGTCTGCTTATTTCTGCATGTCACAAATGAAGGTATATGCTCAAAATTTCATCTCCAAGGACACCAGAATACAACTAAACATTACCAGCAATGTATTAGCACAAAATCTACTTCAGTATTGCCAGTCATATTGTCATCAAGAATTGCAAGATTGCCCTGAAACAAAGGAACTGAAAGAATAACCAGCATTTAAGGAATTTTTCATCTACCGAATGAGGTTTCCTGCCTTTGACCCCTTAAGCCCCCAGACATGAAAGGTGATGCATTTGCTTTCAATTCCAATGTGTTAAGTTCTACCACACTATCAGGACCTACGGTGGAGTTTGGCTATGAGTGAAGCCAATATGACCACACTTAAAAAAAAGATCCAGCTAGAAACTTTCTGGGATAGAGGGAGAGTTACTACAGCCTGCAAAAGTGAAGTGAATGGAGTGCAGTTAGGACCGGGAGGGACTCTGGCAGTACACATGATTCACAGAGATACTGCAAGCTCCTGTAAACAACTGACCATCTCTCTGAGGCTGCATTTTCAACTTGTTGCTATTCTTCCACATGTGTTCAAGTGAGCAAGTGAGCAATGTCAAGAGACAGAAGTTTGACTAAAAAGAAACCTGCAAGCTTTATTTTGACTTGAGCAGGGGCTTCTTGACTCTTGGAGTTAATACCACTATTCTTCGAAAGTTCTTTGAAAGGCAAACGGAAAAGCAGCAAATACAAGCACTGCCACCCAGGAGGACTCAATGTCTTACCAGAAGCAGTCCAATTTGCATGCAGTTATGATACATTTTGCAGAAACATTTGATATTTTGCCTCCCCTTGGTATGAAACTGTTCTTACTTTCAAGAGCCAAAACACACACTTCTGCTAGAGCAAGTTAAGACTATAGTTCTGCATCTGCAATCTGTTGCATCCTTTCTTACTCCCTATCACAGTGGAAAAGTCAAATACATGTGGAAGGAGAGGAAAAAAGTTCAAACAGAGGTCAGTAATAACACAGTATGAATGGAAGACTCGTTCACAGGGTAACAAAGCACAAAAGGCAAGAAGCTTCTTAACAGACACAAGTAAAAAATACCTTTTGAATAAAGCATGAATAACAGAAAAGTCAGTCCACCACAGTGATTGACAGCGCTACAGCTGAGCAGAAGCACCACTGAGGACAAGGACAATATAAGTCTACACCAGCAAAATGTCACTTCTTTTTAAAAAAGGGTTAAAATAAATACAGGGACGTGAGGCAGTGCTGAGCTCCAAAATTCCGCAACTCACAAGTCTACACTTCTGACATTGATATTATTGCACTGTGCTGGTGATATCATCATTACACTTTAGACCTCAGTTTAACACATCCCATATGTCAGGCTATGGACCAAGCAAATGCATACAACATAACTACTTTCTTTGAACTAGATCCAGTCATAGCTTGAATTTGAAGGATTCAAATCCTGGAACATCATTAGGTTGAAAAAGCAGACCAACAAGGTTAGAAGTTTGTCCCTGCTCCCTAGGAAAAAAAAATAAAACAAACCAAACAAACCCAAACAACCAAACCAAAAACAAACACCAAAATAAAGTATCCAGCCCTTTCCCATGCACCTTGTTCTGTTCCAGGAAACTAGTACAGCCTAACTGGCAGGTCCACAAATCTGTTATTAGGGGGAGTTGTAATATTAAGAGCTATTGAATCTGTTGTATCTAATTTGACTGTGAATGCTGTAGTTCAATAATTTTGCTTATATCAAAAAATACACAGCAATAAATATTATTTAAAGCATACCATTTGAATTTAAAGCCACAAAACTAATTAAAGCAGTATCTGATAAAGCATGTTAATTGCCTACATACACTAGAGAACTCTCAAGTGAGAGAGAAGGAAGCACACAGCCATTTTCTATGTACCCTTCCATACACACACAGTGATAGTTATACTTCTGCAGTAAGCAACCACTAGCTTAGAAAAACTTAGAACTGTCTTCTCATATCTTAACTTTTTAATTACTTAAGAGACAGAATAAACATAAAAGGTAAATATATTTTTTTTTGGCAGACTTGCTGATTGATAGCACTGAAACACCTGATGTCTGAAGCAGCTTCCCAAATAGCAATACTCAACTTGGTCTGTGTACCTAGATAGAAGAATGTGTTTAACAATGCCTCTGCATTTAAACTGAGAGTTCAAAACATTTATTTTCATTTCCCTTCCAACAGGCAACATGCCAGCACAGAACAGAGCTCGCTGCTGAAATCTCTCCTGAAACTGAAGTTCAGCATAGCAAGATAGTGTGTCCAGTTAGCCATAATGATTTAGACTAAAGATGGTTCACAAACCTCCTGTAGAAGTACATAATACCTAAGAGATTTAGACTACACATGGTTCACAACACTTCTGTAGAAGTATATGAAACCTAAGAAACTCTTCTGCAGATTACAGTGAAAATTTTCTGCTTCTCTGCTCTCATTTCTGCATCTGAGTGCATGAATGTTTTAAATGAAACAACTGTCTCATGGTCTGACTTACTTTTCAAGGCAGAGAACTATAATTTTCATTAATATGGTCATATTTATCCACCATTCCTATGTAACAAATGTGCCAGGACTTAAAAGGGTTATTTTTCCTTTTGCTTTTGTGAAGTATGACATTCCTGAGACAGTTTTCTCTGGCTATCTAGAAGGCAGTTAATCAGAAGGCTGCTGACAACACCGACACTCAGAAATCCTCAACATTAAGCTGTATGCATAAACCTCTCTAAACCATGATAAAGAGCTGGTCTATGTCTGAACTTGTAATTAAGTTACAGCATTAACACAACAGGTAAAGTAACCGAACAGCCAGACTGAGAGAACAAGCTGCATACCTATAAAAGTCATTAACATGGTGCTAATTAAAAATTAGTTGAAGCAAACTGCTACAACACTGTTACATTACAGCTTACATTACGGATCCAGGTATATATGATGTTGTGGCCAATGTGGCCAGAAGGAAAAAAAGCATGGTGCAGTACAGTAATAGTGCAAAAGGCTTGTGGAGGTGCATAGGGATCTCTTGAGACTGCCTAGTCAAACCACCCAGGTCTTGCACTTGAGTCACAACAACTCCATGCAATGCTACAGGCTTGAGGGAGCGGCTGGAAAGGTGCCTGGTGGAAAAGGACCCAGGGACATTGGTCAACAGCCAGCTTAACGCAAGTCAGCAGTGTGTCCAGCTGGCCAAAAAGATCAACAGCATCCTGGCTGGTATCAGAAACAGTGTGACCAGCAGGACCAGAGAAGTGATCATTCCCCTATACTTGGCACTGGTGAGTGTGCACCTCGAGTACTGGGTTCAGTTTTGGGCTCCTCATTACAAGACAGACATTAAGGCATTGAAGTGTGTCCAGGGAAGGGCAATGAGGCTGGTGAGGGGTCTGGAGACTAAGTCTTATGGTGAGCAGCTGAAGGAACTGGGATTGTTTAGTGTGAGGAGGCTCAGGAGAGACCTTATCTTTCCCTAAAACTACCTGAAAGGAGGTTGTAGTAAGATGGCTTTACCAGTGATAGGACAAGAGGAAATGGCTTCAAGTTGCACCAGGGGAGGCTAAGATTGGATGTCAGGAAAAATTTCTTCACAGAAAGTTGTTAGGCATTGAAACAGGCTGCCCAGGGAACTGGTGGAGTCACTAGTCACTATCCCTGGAGGTGTTTAAAACATTAGGGGGAAAAAAAAAAAAAAGTATAGATGTGGTACTTAGGGACATAGTTTAGTAGACATGGTGATAACAGGGTGACAGTTGGACTTGATCTTAGGAGGTCTCTTCCAACCTTAATGATTCTGTGAATACTGTGTTCAGTTTTGGGCCCCTCATTACAAGGACATTGAGCTGCTGGATCATGGCCAAAAAAGGGCAACCAAGCTGGTGAAGGCTCTAGAGCACAAGACATATGAGAAGCACCTGAGGGAACTGGGATTGCTTAGCCTGGAGAAAAGGAGGAGGATGGATGGTTGGACTCAATCTCAAATGATTATGATTGGAAAAGATCTCTTTGAGTCTGTACTCTGTCCAAAGCAGCAGCAACTACAGCAGATCAGTCCAGGCCATTTCCAGTCAGGTTAAAGCATCTCCAAGGATACACACACCACAACCCGATTAACTTGCCCCAGTGTTAGGCCATTTTCACAGTAAAATAAAACCTTTGCTTGAATGAGCAGAAACTTTTTTAAAAAGCCACAAACAACCCTGATCAGCAAATACTAATCATGGAATTATCAAAAATCACAAGACATCTCCCTGTTGACCTTGTGATTTAACTATTATACAGCGTCATGCCAAATAGTTCAGTGTTTGCCTCTTGTATAAGTACAGCACAGACCCAGAAACTAAATATTAATTACAGGGGTCTCATCTTGCTGGTATCTTCCAAGATCAACAACATATTTTTATAACTTGCATACACATTTCTGTAACTTGTACTTGCTTTGTAACACAGTCTGTTCATGGTTCAGACTAGTGGGGGTTACTGCTTAGAGAACAGTGAGAGGATAGACACAGGAAAGTGTCTGGGGATTGAGCAAGACTTATATGTTTCAAGCAACAAAAGGGAGGGATCAAGGTAGTTTAGGGAGGAACAAGCCTGTGAAAATAGAAAGATAAAGGGATAACAGGGCCAGTTGCCTCAACACAGTTAACTCGTAAGTACTTGTTTGGCCAAGCCCTGTGCTTGATCACTTCAGATCTAATGGGACTACATACTCAGTCTAGCTACTGTTTGGATACAGGGGGGTGCATGGAGCTGGGGTAACCCTGCATGCTTCTGTTGGCCTGCAGGATTCAGCGATCACTAACACAGACAAAAAGAAATCATATCAACAGAGGAAGAGCCAAGTATTTTCCAATAAACTTTACTTTTACCCTTAGATTGCAAAAGCAGGATCATGTGCAAGGGCTAAAATAAGTCCTGTTTAGGAAGAACAGAGTGGTACTGGGAAAACTATCCACACCACATTGTTAAAATCTTTCTTCTGCTTGCTCACAGTACAAGAATTAGAATGCCCTCCAGAAAGCTCAGGGAAACACTGTAAGGCAAACTATAGGTTGTGTAAAGACATAGTCAATGAGTCCCAAGTTCCATAAGTAACAAAGAAGAAAAAAATCGTCGTCGCCGTGGCTAGGCTTCGCGAACGAAGATCCAGGGAGGGCTCCATCCACACTCCTCATCAGCACCTTTTCCAAGTGCGCTGATAAAAAGA
Organism: Bucco capensis; assembly: GCA_013396975.1. Taxonomy (NCBI): domain Eukaryota; kingdom Metazoa; phylum Chordata; class Aves; order Piciformes; family Bucconidae; genus Bucco; species Bucco capensis. The sequence continues at coordinate 1,612,474 of VWZO01005806.1, read as the reverse complement.
GGATAGCAGATAGCACCCTCCAGCCTGCGCTATGGATTTTTTTTTTTAGGTGAGACACAGCATGCACAGAGCTGGACCCACCCTTTAGTCCTAAGGTTCATCTGCCAGGGCCTAGCAAGCTTGGACGCTGGCAGCGAGGTCCTTAGGACAGAGGTTTAACCTCTTAGATGGAAGGCCTTCCAGGGCTAAACGAGCTCCATCTGCCCGGGTTTGGAATCAGAGTTGTCCTTCTCCTAGGATGACTGCCAGAAGGCTAATGAGCTCATCCTACCCATACAAGGATTATAGGAACATGGGTATCACTCCCCACACTTTCCCGTGGGCAATGAGTTTAATGCTCCCTCTGCTGTCGGCACAGTTATCGCACCAGGGGCCACAGCAGACCCCAAGTGATTTTCAGACTGTGCCTGGGAAAAAAATAATGTCATGACTAAAACCAATAACCAACATTTGCACTTACATTAGCCAGGATGAAGTGAGTAAATCTATGAAACTCAGCCAATGGTGCAGAAGTTCAGAAGGTATTCATTCCTGTGGCTTAGTCAAATACCTCATAGCACTCATTTCACACTGTCTAGTAATACCTACTGAAGCATCTGACATTAGCAGACAAGTTAATATATTAGATAATTAGTCTCTTCTGTTGAATAGTATCTTAATATAACTCTCTGTGGATTTTTTTCCTACTCTGTTTAAATAGTGCCATTCAACAGCTACAGAGTGAATGTCAAAGCTTATTTGCATCAAAGGTGAAAGCAGTACTGAAAAGAAAGCAAATCAGTGTATTTTTCAAGTTTACTGGACCTCTCATTTTTATTACTATTCATGACATGACCTCACTGCAAGAGTTATTATAATCGAAAACTCATGTATGTATACTGTGTCATTTTGAGGAATGATATGCCTTTTGCATTATCTGATCACACACACAGCACTGAAAAAAATATTATGAATAAAATCATTCTGAAAAACTGACTTTGAAAGATTGTAGAAATAATGTAAATAATATCACTAATAATGTAAAATCTATTGGGAAGGGGAAAAAAAAAAACAACAAACTATCTCACTGCAAAACAGAGTTACTTTGGATATGCCCACACAGTTTTTGCAGGCAGCTGAGAATGCCACCTGTTTTTTAGATGTAGACCAGGAAGTTGTTTCACAAAAAAAGACCACAAAAGATCCAGTACCAAAGAGATACTGTTTCTGAATGATTCTGAGTACTGACAGAGCACACTCACCTAAAAGAAACTGCAGGTATACTTATTCCTATTAATGCCTGGCAGGTAAGTATCACATGACAAGATTGCTTCAGGTCTCTTTCCAGGAGATTTAACGATACTAAACCCTGAAAGTGCTAAAAACTTGAAATTCAGTACAATACCACCAAAATGTCTTCTCTGTACAGCATTGAGTAGCTAAGAACACAAAAAGGGGCTGCTCTGTGTCTGTGCACAGCTGATGGCACCTCTGGGAAAACATATTTAATAAAGGGCTGAAAGTACCAGGTAGAGAAAGGAGGAGGGAAAAAAAAAAAGCATAAGAAACAGCAGATGGAACTCAAGGTCAGGGGAGGAGGTGCTCCATGGTGGAGCAGATATTCCCTGCAGCCCACGGATGACGCACTAGAGGAAAAGAAAGGAGAAGAAAGAAATGGCAGAGAAACCACTACATCCTCAACACCCATTTTGCACTGCTTCCTTCCTCTCTCAAGGGACTGAGATTGAGTGTAACCTGCAGTGATAACAAGGAAGGAGGAGAGGGGTCTAGGAGAAGGTCAATTTGAGCCTGGGAAAGCAAGGTGAAAGCTGTAATGTTTGCCTTTTGTTTTGCAGTATTAGCTTTTTTTAAGAAACATTTTAATTGGTAGTAAGAAGATTTTCCCCCAGCTGACTATGTTTGCCTTCTATGGTAAACAGTAAGCAGTCTCCCTGTCTTTATCTCAACCCATGAACCTTTTTCATTCCTGCTTTTCCTCTTTTATCCCATCCTGCTGGGGAGGGGAGCAAGCAAGCAGCTAGGTGGGAGATTGGCTGCTCACCTATGCTAAACCACCACATCCCTCTACTAAAAACCCCCAAAACAAAGTCCATGAGCAAGAAAATAAAACTGGCCCTCAGTGTTTTGTTAGTGTTACTGAAATGGGTGGCTACAAACATTTCAGACAGAGAAATACTCTGCAGAGAAAGGATATAGTCACATATCTGCCACATGATATAGCCAAAACATGGTGATTCTCCCCTCCCCAAAGAGATTTGATTAAAGAATCACTTGTAGAAGCTCCCTGAGAAACTGTAAAACATCCGAGAAGGCACAGAATGTATTAACCCCTGTCGCTGTACAGAAAGGAGCTTTGTACAGGAGGGAGTTGGAGAAGTGCCAGGGTACAAGTACTCATATATCTGTGTGTGCTGAAAGAAGCTGAGTCTGTGAGCTTTATCTCAAAAGAGAGAAAGAAAAGAGGCTTCTGACATTATAAATATGAGTGTGCACAGCAGTGATAAATCACTAAGCTGAAAACTGGCAGGTTCTGAAAAAATACAGAAGGAAGAATCAAGACTTGAATGTTGTTGTGTGGAAAAACTAGAGATGGTTTCTGAAAATCAAATAGAAAGTTAATATTTGATGGGTGAGTGCTAGACATTAAACTCAAATTAATTTGGCACAATGACATTACTGAATATATACTGGAGGTTTGCTGAGATAAGACCACGGAACTCAGAGCAAACAAGAAAGGAGTAAATCTTTCAAACTACTTGAATGGGTAGGACATAAAAGATGGAAATTTTTTATCTAGGTTACTGAAGTTTTTTGAAAAATTACTAGCAAGACACACAAACCACTGAGAGATCCATAAAGACAAACTGAAACCCCAACATGATCTTATTTAAGGACAGATGAAGGGTAGATCTGGGAGTTCAGGAGAAGATGTCCACACCTCCCAGTACTACCTAGAGCCTCAGAGCATTGGTAAACAAACAGCAGAGAGCACTGCAGAATCAGTCCTCCAAGTCACAGATTAAAATAAGCTTCAGAAACTTTGAAACCATCCAGAATCATTAATATAGATAACCATCTTGTATTTCTTAGTGAAGAGCTGGTTTCTGTAAGTAGAGGAGTTATGGTGTATTCTTTGTCCCACTGAAACCAGAAGTAAAATTTCTGGGGTTTATTATGTGACCCTGAAGAAAGTGTATTAGCTACGTATTTATAAACAAATTTCTAGAATTACATGCCTTTTAGGAAAGTCATCAGGACAAGAGTTAGCATAATGCACGAAGTGGACCTTGCGTTACTGAGAGTTACATGCTTTTTCACACATATTTACATGTGTATTCCTGTGCTTCATTAGTTTTCTCTCAAAATATTGATTTCAGATTTTCTGGCCTACTAAATGCCAAATCTGTCTTAATGGTCACACTGGAGAATTTTGCCAGAAGATTCTCTTATACAGACATCCTTCTGTAACAACTGGGGTAGATGTTCACACAAGGCACCCCGTTACATCAAAATGTTATTCTAATCCCTGCAGAAACTTTGAAATAGATTTTGCTGTTCTTTCAGATAAGAGTAGACACCACAACCGTTTTCAACAGCAGTATGGACAATGGTGGTTTTTAATTTGTTTTGTGTCAAAGACTGCTCTCATTTTCAGATATATTATACTACCTAGTAATTTATTTTGTGCTGTTAACTCTGAAAATCTTACCAATTTGATCAAGGATATAACACAGCCACAGAATGTATCAGGGATGCTGTGGAATGCATCAAATTTACCCATTTATTTAATAGTTATGAAACCAATTAACTACTGGCCTGAATTCTTTTGGTCATGCTCAGATCATTTCCTGTCAAACATCTGCAGAGGATCAAGTTTATCTTCATGGTTCTGTCATAAAATTTTGCTTTTATTTCTTCAATTTCTCTCAAGAGATTCTTCCTTATTTTTGATTAAATTTTGATTTGAGGTGTAATGGTCTTTATATAAAAAACTAGGAACGTTCCGATACCATTAATCTTCCTGTATCAGTTCTGAATTCACTTCTATCCCAGCTATACATTTTTTGCTGATGCTGTTATTTCTGCACAAGATTTTTTGCTTGGACTCTCACCCTACTCCCACTGAAGTCATTCAGTTGGAATCTCCATCACTTTGAATAATCATTATACTGTGCAAAGAGAAGAAATATGCAATAGCTAGGCAGTAGGAAAAAAGTCCATTACTTTACATTAAAATACAGCTGGGTTGGGAATAAGGCTAATCAAAAAAATCAAGAACTTTTAAAAATTACCGTAACTTTTTTTTGTTTGGTCAGTTTTGCTAACTGAGAAGCTTGTAAGTTTTGCCTTTCTTTCAAACATGTATCCCAGTTTTCTGGTAGAACATGCTACACTTACTGTAAAGCAAAAGCTTTCCACAAGTGCTGGATGGAGGTGCATTTTGCTCTGATACGAACTGCCCCAATACAACTAAATAAGTTTAGATCAGTAAAAAGTTATGCACGGAGGAGGAAAGCAATTGAGCCAAAGACTTCACAAGTAAACAAGAATCCTTAAAAAGGGATAGACTGCAACCTCCTTTTGCCAACTCTATTTTTTCCCCTAACCCATGAAAAAGCATAAGTCCTCTCCCACAGTCTGGCGCACACTTTCCTCTGTCTGCATTTAATCAACATTTTCCTATTACATGCTCAGTTTTCCCTCCAACTTTTGTCACTCATCCTTCATTAAGAAAACAAATTACATTTTCCTTCTTTTGTTCACTCATTTCTTCCAGCTCAGTACTCCTCAGGACATGAAAGAAAGATCACATATCCGCTATCAACATGCACTAGCAGGTGTAACTTTCTTAAGCATTGTAAATACTAGTTAACACTTCTCCCAATGCACCAAACGTGATGAATTCAAGGATGCTTTGGCTAAAGAACTACTGGAAACAAACTTACATACTGTTAATAAATACAACATGACAGAAGTATGTATGGTAAGAAGAAAAACCCACTGAAGTGAGAAAAATTTGCATGGGCTTCAGGGAGTTTGGGGTGAAATCTTTCTTTGATGCTTGCATTAGTAGGAGACAGAGCTTAAAAGGATAAGAGAAATGGGATCCTTGAAACTGTGTAGTTTATTCACAGAGACTATTTAAGGTCATATCAAACTATTCTCATCTCTGCTTATTATGTACATCATAAATAACCACTTAACTGTTGGGGTTACTTCATAAAGAAGATGCTATTTGAATTTTAGAATAACATTAAATAGAGTTATATATTGAGCTTGAAATAGATTTTACTGTCCATACTAGACAAGCTTCTCATGACAAGCAATATTGTATTTCACTAGACAACTGGCTCCTTGCAACCAGACAAAATGAACTTTTCCCCCTTAAAATATTTCAAATGTTTTCATATATGACCTACATTAGGGCAGACTTAACAAGTTATGTGCCTAATTATACAATAATGCCAATTTGACCTTAGGTGGTAATTAACGAAAGTCTGTCTTGCAGCCAAAATGATATGAAATTATTAGGTATATACACACACACGATTCTTTGACTACTCAAAGCACACCCAGAGGAAGTATAAGCAACATGATTTTTTACAGCAAGTTCAAAGACCTTTTATGCTATTCATAGTAGTATTTAGTGCTTACTGTATAAAGTGGTAAAGCAAAACGCACAACTGAAAGCAGTATCTTTGTTGTAGCAACTCTCCAGTATTCCTGAAAATACTGCTTTTTCCCTTCTATTTAACTTAATCCTGGGAACTAAATTTAAAGTACTGACTTAAATCTATACAATGGCCAAGTTAAATAAAAAAGCTGATTATTTTCAGAATATCACACAAGTCATATGTGTTATGATCTGACCTTCTGGAGCGGGTTTACTCGCATTTGTTTTTTCTGGATCTTTCACCTTCGATTTACTTGTTTCTTTTCTTCTTTCTATGTCTTTAACTGAAAAGTAAAGAGGGGAAAATAACAATCAATTAAACCAGAAACAGCACAGTCAGAAGCATGTTAATTTTCTTCTTCCAGATAAAAAGTTGCATAAAACATCTTACAATACGCTTACATAACAAGTGATGGTTACTGGATCTTCCCTCCCTCCCTTTGGGTTTATTCTTTATATGAATCTTTCCCCATTCTATCATCGTTAACATTCTCAAAAGCGACTTTCCTCACACAGGAGAGTCCAAATACAGTGATATCAGCACCTAAGTTCACACTGACAAGATCCAGCACTGGAAATACAGTCCAGAAATTAGGCAAAGCTAGGTGGTGAAAGTCCAGCATTGCACAGCTCTAGTCCAACTCATTCAACACAAAAGCTCGTAAGCTAGTTGTTACACTATCTTCTTTAAAGAACCAATTTGTATTCAGGGCATCAAATACTCCCATGAGAGTAAAGTTGTTCCAAAGCTCAGAATTCAACAGTTTCCTGTCCCACAAGTGGGTGGGACGCCTCCCTTACATCCCATATCTCTCGTAACAGCCAGACAGAACACAGCTTGATTAGCAATTTCTAGTACTACATTAGTAGCCAATATCGCTCTACTCATAGTCTGAAATATTCTGGAAAAATCATTGCTAAAGTCACATATTAGAAAAAAAAAGTCCTTTCAGAATTTCCTTAGAATGCTAATTGGTGTCAACATCCCAGCTGTCTACAATGGCCAGGAACAGCTTAAAATAATAAAATAAAGAATATCCTTCTTAGAAAATAAAATTCTACTCCAAATAAAATCTTTAGTTCATGTTGAGCTGGATTATGACCAGCATTTATTCACGCAAGCACTGAGTCTTAGCAAAGATCAGAGTCTCTCTGTGCTCCATTGTTCAAAAAACAGTCAGAGTCAAAGAAGGTTATCTGTCTCCTGAAATGTATAAAATAGACAATACAAGTATTCTGTTTAACAGAAGTGGAAACAAAGTCAAATAGGTTTTGACAGTTTACCCAATCATATGTAGAATATCTGAAACAGACAGAGTGCTCTTAGCTTGATCCAAAATGTAATCGCTATACCATCATAAGGTCTTAGGAGGACAACAAGCCATTGTCAAACATCTGAATGTGACCTCATGCGAGAACCCTTTGCAGAACCTACAGCCCATGCACTCCAGGAATAAAAGTAGGAAAACTGATGAAAACAATAACTGAAGTTTTTACTCCTCTCCTTGCTAACACAGCATGTGTACCTGTACACCATCTCTACCTTCAGTGAACAGTTGTGAAATTGATTAAGAAGCAAATTCAGGTCCACTAGCTTGCTGAGGAATCAGCTTTTGCCAAGGTTGATCTTGCTTATTAGCTGGGTTACAAATAAAGCTGTGGTGACATCAGGTCTTACTCAGAACTCCAGGTTAAACCCTTATCTAAAGTCTCCAGCTAAAAGAAAAGATGTGAAGTTACCAGAATAATATTTGTCAAAAAGAATGTCATTACTTCACCTCCTGAGATTATTCCTTTGAGTAAGCTGAGAGTAAGCTAAGGAGCTGCTTGATAGCCCCCTCAATGCTAGTAGTGTTGAGTGGCAAACCTCCGGAGAAACAGTACAAATGCATGACAATGCTCAGAGGAGTTGGTCACACCCTGACAAAGATTTCTGGACTTGGGAAATCCATTTCTAACCATCAAAATTCTAACCACATAGGAAGAACAGACAAGAAGACACCAGTTCTACTCCCATATTTACACTGACAAAAAATATCTAGTGCATGCTTTTACAACTACATTTTAAATGAAAAAATTCCCCATTAATAGTTTAAGTACATACTTTGTACAATAACTTGCAAACAGCACTAGAATAAGAAGGTATGCCTGGCTATAGAAAGCAGAATATTCTTTTAACAGTAAACTTTTATTGTAGGCTTGTGAATTCTTTCTACATTAGTTACAACTCAGCAGCACTAAAAACATACATTCAATGCACTAAGCCAGAGGATATTCTCAAAGCTTTGTTTGTGTTTGACATTTTTTTCATCTCCAGAATTAGCAACCACTTGTCAGAGAAGGGGGAAATAACCAGAGAATATAGGATAGCAAAAGAAAGAAGGATATGTATGCATGCTGTATCTGCTTTTACTCATGCAAGGCATCATACTGTCAAATGAAACTCCAGCCTTATGTGCTACACATTTTCACCTGCAGCAAAAAAAAAAAGAGTATATGAAATAGAACATAAACCTCCTATTCCTAAATTAAGTTGCCAGCTCTACTTTTCATGAAAAGTAGAGGTAGTTTAAAAAACAGTCACACCTAGTATTACAGAATCTGGTGTAGCTTTCTGTGGGCTGCTTTTTAATGCTAATCTGTGGTTTTGTGGGTTTCCTAACTAGGGTAGAACTTTAAGTAGTAAACACGCAGTTGCAGTGATGAAAAGCCAGAAAGACTTTGACATACACCACAGCAAGCAGGCACCAGATTTTATCTTATTGCTGGTTCTAAGAGAAATGTAGTTCATCAGTGCTAAATAGTGCGAAATACTCAGCATCAAGGGAATTCAGTAGGCTTTCAACTGTACTCCCAGACTGTCACACTTTTGTCTTTATTGACCAAATCTCCACTGATCATATTTAACAAACCATTTAAGATTCAGATCAAGAGAAATCAGCTAAGACATATCACTCTGAAACAGACGGTAAGAATGTGTACGTGAGATTAAAAAAAGCCTTAAGATTAATTTGTAAATGACAGCTGTAGACCAGTAAGACATTAGCCTTTCATAGTTTCACTGAACTAGCAACTAGTTGCCAGTTGGCACAGCAATAAGAATGTCTTAATAAAAAGTTGGACAAAGGGAAAGAAATTTTTAAGTATCAGAATATAGTACTTCCCCTTTTGTTTCAGCTTACTGAAGATTCTTTTCCACAAGATACTGGCAAATTTCATAACAGAATGGGGAAAGAAAGGGATTCCAAACTAACTGAAACAAAAATAGCCCAAAGCAAGGATCTCCTGTGCAAGACTGAATGGATCAGTTCAGGCTTCCAGTTGTTCATGTACCAGTTAAAAACTGTGGCTCCAATTAGCCTTCCACCACAGAAGGCCCTTTCCATTGTCCCCCTTTGCATCAGACTTTGTTACAATTTTGTTAAGTTACGTTAAATATCTGATAAATTCTGCATGTTAGGCAGAAAAAGACACATACTTCTGAACTGGCCTTGTGCTGGCTTACTCTCCTTGTCTTCACTGAATGCAATGATCTGAAGGGCATAGTTTTGATCTGGAATAAGACCTTGAATAATTGCTTTGGTTGCAGTGTTCTGCAGAATTAATTGATTGGTTTTTCCACCTGTAGAAGAAAGACAAAAAACAAAATGCATAACTTTGTTTATTTTTCTTATAGCATGGTAAATGTAACAACTTAAAACTACCTCAAGCTCTATAATGACACAAGCATTCCCCCTTTTGGGACTACCTATATAGCCAGGCTAGAGGACATCTCAGAAAAGTAAGAAGTCAGGCAGCCTGACCAAAGACACAGATCAGTTTTCTTAATTAGAAAAACTGTAGATCAATCAGCCAGCCATTTTGTCTGGGCATTATGGAATAGCCAAAGTGCCCAGCAAAACTATTAATTAAGAAGAAAATAAGCATTTGACAAAGACCTGTCAAGTTTGGTAACATCATACCCCCAGGCTTTCACACTGCTCTGTGACTTGCTGCCAGTTCAGAAACTTCTGCCAGTTTCTGACCCATGTGATCGCTGAATACCCACTTTGCCCACTTCCTTTGGGCAAGGAAAGTCTCATATACAAATATTAAACAGTTCTATGTATTCATTTATATATGAAGATTTTATACAAATATGTACAAATATATTTTATCTGTATGCTAGAAGTGTAAATATACATATAAATTTAAATACATACAGAAAAAGTACCTCTACACAGGTGGCCTGACATAGCCACTTTGTTGCCTATCTTTACATTGCAGGTTTTCATTAAAAATAAAGTTTAAAGGTCTGTGGTTTTGGGGTTTTATTTTTTTGGAGAGTGGGTGGTTTAATCCTGATCTAAAATTTTTTCATGGTCTTTTCTGGGGAGCTCATTATGGGAGAAAGCCTAGGAAGATGCATCTCAAAGCTTTGACTTAAATAGGGCTCCTATGCTCTCGCTTGAAAGCTTCCTAGACCTCTTCACACCCCAGATGATCACTGACAATTCCCAAAGACTACATATAAAGTATAACTAGCACCCACCAACTTCTACCACCTTAACTATTTGATTCTCATATTCTGTGCCTATGACCACCCTCTGGTGAGATTAATTTTTCCCTTCTGTTGGCCATCTAATATTCCATTATCCACAGTTAGTTTACAGTTCCATAGTCCCGAAGGATGACACTAGCCTCTGAAAAGCTGTTCAGACTTAGGAAGAAAGTCCTTTCACCTTAAAAGAGAACACTCAAACTTTTGTTTTACCTGAACTTGGAGTGACAAGAAGCTTATATCCAGTGAATTGCCCTTTGGGGGCTTTCCAAGAGATCTGTACGCTGTCAGGACTGACTACGTTATATCTCAGTCTTGTTGGTGGGGACACTGCAAGTGGGTAAAGAAAACAACATTTTAAATTCAAATAAAGAGCAAAAAAACAGATTTTAAACAAACACACACACACACATAGGTAGACAACACAATTTTAATTATAAAGGATGCAAGTTATTCAAAATATCACATACATCAGTTTATTAGTTTGTAAAATGGCATCCCCAGGTGCACTACTTCCCTCACACACACCTTTTATTTATCCTTTTGTATAAATAAACTAACAACCTAACAGAAGAGGACAGAAAGACATTGTTAGATGTTAAGACTAGTTTAGCAGGCAAAGCTGATAATAAAAATGCTCTTTGTTAATATATGGGAATTAAAATTGCTCTCCTTGCTTACACTGACAATATGCATTACCCAGCCTCCTTTACCTTGCATTACCGTGGGCATTTTCCCCACATTTGAGATCTCTAGGGCCAAATTTTCAAAGCCTTGTGAAGACACACCAAGAGGAAAGACAGGTATGCACAAGGCAGAGGGAACATTAGCTGCCCTATTTGCAAACCCGGCCTAAGCAGCACAAAGACTTGCCTCACTTGCCCCTCTTCAGTCACATTGAGGAGGCACACACAAGATTTAGTCAAGATTTAGACAAAGGTAATCTGGAAAGTAAGCAAATCTGGCTTCTGTTTTTATTGTGCCATCACCTGGGTTTCAAACAGAAGCAGCAGGTGAAATGAATGAAAGCATGAAATGATTGAGAAAGAGGTGGTATTTCAGTGAAGCAACACAAAGGAACAAATGGAAAGAAATCACCCTACATTGTTACTGCAATATCAGCAGCTTTGTGCCTATGAACATAAACTACTTTCTCACAGCTTTGCATCCTTCTACTCAGGCAAGATCCACTGATGCTGGACAACACTCTACACAACATTTCCTCCGTACTTCATGGAGCCACATCCCACCTTCACGGCAAACAACTGCAGCAGAGCTACTACTCGTGCAGCCTGTAGTATCCAAGGCTGTCAGGAAGGGGAAATCTTCATACACTGGAATATGGGCTGGCTCACAGAACTAACTTATCCAGAGGGAAAAGCAGTCAGGGAACATACCCAGAGGCTGAACAACAGAAAGGGCTAGAAAAGCTTAAACTCCTCCATCAGTTTTACCCCTCCTCTTCCCACTGCCTCCACAGACCCCTAAAGTTCCTCCTTCATTTTCCAAACCCTTGACAACTCTGTCATTTAAAGTTTCTGTTAATAATTCTAAGAAACAAGAGGAAATTATCTGAAGGGGAGAAGTGGTAATTTCTCTGCCTTAAGGCCCAAGATAGCACTTAATTAAGTAGAATCATGTCCACAGTTTGTTGGTCCAGTAGATATAATGAACCAACAGTTCTCATATTTCTGAGTTTTAAGGATTACAACATACAGAGTATCTGAGTCAACAGGCAGAATGTGCTAGCCAACAGTTTCTGCCATCTCCATTTCACCTGCTGCAGTCAATGTAGCTCTGGCACTAAGGAGGAGCCAAAGACCTGTCCTGAACTGATTACTTTCTCCTACATGCTTCTTTTCCCAACAGCTTGGAGGAAGAAAGAAGGAAAGAGGTAGGCTGTAGTGTTTTGAGATATAGGGTGGTAGATGACATGAAAAAAACACCATTAAAAAGATTTGGGTCTTAGAAGCAAAAAATCTAGAGGTTTAGTAAGAGATGTACTCCCTTGCATCTAGCTTCTCAATCTGTAAGGGACAGTTTTTTCAGACCAAAGGCAGGTTCTGCAATCTAGCACCAGAAAACAGAAGAGAGTACATAAGTACCAAGAGCTTAGTAACACCTCCACATTTTTAATTACTTCATAAAACAAGCTCAAGAAGAGAAGGAAGAGGACAGACACAGCAGGTATCAAACCAATTCCACACAGTCAAAACCATTCCAAACTCGCAGCACCGGGCTTACACCCAAACAGTGCATTTCCCCAGTTGCTGGGCACAATCTTGTTAGACCTCATCCTCAGACTGCCTGTCACCTCCCTGAAGTTTAGAGAAAGAGGCTGCAAGCGTGCACAGAAATCACTGCAAACAGAAAACCAGTTCTTTGAAAATTTGTCCCTTATATTGCAAAATGTTTTGCTGGGCAGGTTTCTGCAAGAACATTCAGCATGCTGTAATTGTAATGAAATGACAGAGACTATGGCAAAAAGCTTGAAAGCCAAGCAGACTGTAGTTATGGATCACAGCTTTTAATTCATTCTCAAGATTTATTCTGTCTTTTAGCTACATATAAATCACAATTAATTGGAGCTGAATGAACCAAGAGTGACAAATCATACCTAGAAGTTTGCAAAATATGCAAATTTTAAATTATTTTTTTCATCTAAGGAATAGCAAATAAACTTTAGAATAATGACAGTATGCAAACGTAGAAATGCTGCACATTCTATCAGCATTAAACGGTAAATTTACATGGGGATTAAGAGGCAGAGCAGAGAGCAATAAAATAACACCAAGGATCAACAACAACAAAAAAAAATCGTATCTTAGAATTTCAGAGTTCATTCTCTTCCCTGTCTTCCCATTCCATCCTACTTTCAAATTAACAGTTTATGAAAGCACCTTCTAACAAAGAAGCATAGTTCTGGCCTAATTGCTATTACCCATCACCAAACCAGGTAAATTTTGGGAGCCCCTTAAAAACAATGACAGATCTTACAAGCAAAGAAGGACACAATCACCAAAAGTTTTTCTGTTTACTACAGAGTTACAATGTGAAAGACTAGAAAAGTTGTGCCAGAATAGTCTTTACATAACCAGTCAGTTTTCACTGGTTTGTTTGGTTGGGTTTTTTTCTATCAAAGGTGGCCGGGGAATGGTGTTCCCACACAGCAATTAACCATGAGGAAGAAAAGAATTATTTGCCAAACAGATACTCAAATGTTTCTCAGTTGTGCAAAGACTAATCTTCTGGCAGAGAAAAGTACATATAGCTAAGGAAGTTAAAAATCTAACACTTGAACAGACAACAAGATATTGATGGGAATTACTACACATTCACCAACCTGAAGAGGATATCTTTATTTCTTTGGACCTTTATTGTCTGTGGAACAAAATTTCACTTCTTGCAGAAAGGGAAAAAAATTAATCCAAGCTGAGTCAGTTAACTGATAAAGATCAGTAGCTAGAGCTTGTTAAGTGGTTTTACAGGAATGCAAAAGTGAATGGCCGTCAGCAACATTAGAGCAGTCACCCAAAAAAACCCTATAGACAAGTTCAAGGCTTTGGTTTATGCCACCAGATAAATTAGCACTCCAAATATGTAACTTTTGTGGACAACTAAGAAAAGAATGTTTTTAACTATTCAGTATCCTAATGGAAAGGAAACAATAACATAAATCACATATGTGCAGCTCTTCAAGACATCCAATAGTCTGAGATTTGATATCAACTAAATCTTGTGGCTTCCAATTCACTTTAGTCATAAGAATAGAAGTTAATGTGCACTGCAATTACATTAGTAATAATTTCCACGTAAGTTTCCATCTTTAAATGCAGAAGGAAAATTCTTAAAGCAAGTTACTTTATGAATAAATGGAAATTTCTGAAGTCTTTTTCATGCCTAGTGCTATTTTTGTGTACTGTATAAGAACATAAGAGACAAAAGTTGGAATTTTGTTGTTGTTGTTTAAGTGACATTATGCTTAAAGAGGAAGAAACAGCAGTGATGAAAAAATTTGTTGTTGAGTACAAACTGAATGGCACCATGTGGTTTATAAGGCATTCAGGCAATAAATGAGAGAAACCCATGCAGCTCAATGCAGGTAACTCCTCAGTTGAAGGAATAAGTTGTAGCTTCAGGCATGTTGACTTCAGTCTCCCAAAGATATTCTCCATTCCAAGAAGTCGTATTACACACTTTTACCTGAGCATCTTTGCCAAAGGAAGGAAAGACAAGCTGGAACTAATACCAGCTCTTCCTACACCTTGGCAGAGCATACAATTTCTTAAAACAGACAAACATACTGTTAGCACTGCATTAAATTGTAAATAGTTAGCCAGGTGCATGAAGAGTTTACTGCAAGGGGCGGCAGCCTTTAGAAAAAAGGATTTGAGAAACATCTTATTACTTTAAGCACTGAAAGATTTTTATTCTGTGAATGCAGAATAGAGACTTCATATCACCTCATTCAATAAAATAACAGTCATTTTGGGCCAAGGCAATAGTCCACTTAGCTTAGCATCACACTGCTGACAGCATTCAGCAGCTGATGCTTGCTGAAAGAGTATAAGAACAAGGGAAGTATTGTTCTTTATTCATCAAGTACACCAACTCTAGCCTCTGCTGGTGCAATGACTGTAGAAAAAACTCTGACCTTCATTTCATTGTATTGATAGTTCTAGAGTTTTCTACTTTACATATGACCAATTAATTTTTTTTTTAATAAAAGAAGGGGATTGGAAACGATCTGGTTTTCCAAGCTTAAGGAATATGGTAAAACTTTCTGGAGATGGATCTCAATCACAAATCCTGTTCTGCAAATCTTAACCATATGTATTAAGCCTGAAATACACAGAGAGAACTAACCATATGCTTTGTTTTATTGGCTCATTAAGTCAAACATTCTGGACTTCACTGCTGACCAGAATTGATGTGTTGAACACGGAGAAAATCTATTTCTCCATTCACCTTGCATCATCCACATGAAATATGACTGCTTACGTGTGTCCCTCAATGCTAGGAGAGGCTTATGAAATGCTCGCACAAACATCCAAGATGGTATGTGCTTCCCCAGCACTTGAGTGCCACGCAGACTGGACAGCACTACCACTCGTATTTACCAGAACTTGGAAAGCCTGACGTTGCTACTAATCTCTGAATGTGCTCATGAATAATGCATTATACAAGATGCTTTAGAAGAGACCCAGGATCAAATTCTGCTCCCAGACTCTGCTGCCTATGCAGTCTCATATCGAAGGGATTACATAAAATTGAGAGAAATCTTTCTGTAGATATCATAAAAAAATCATTGGCATTCTTCCTCCCTTCTTCCCCAAGCAATAGATTAAATTTTCTCTAGAAGTCAATATGATCCAACAAGTATATAAGCCTAACAATCTAAGCAGTATCTTTTAATACCCACAAAGGAGGCTTTAAAAAAACCCACAGAAGTAGTCTGTGACATTTAATAACCCTGTAGAAAGAATGCTGTATGTCATATTACAATAGCTACTGTTCCAACAAAGACAAGAATATATACTCCACACAAGCTTAGTATGATAGCTAGTCCTTCAAACTTACTTAATTTCATAGAGGACAGTCACAGCAATTTCTGATCAGTACTTTCATTTAAGATTTTAAAAAAATTAATTTCCATATAACTTATTTTGAGATACCTGTATTTGCCAAAAGGTTCATGCTATTTGAGGTACTACTCAAAGAGCACATACAAACACACAGTTCTACTCCACCTCAAGATCAGCAGCAAAACACCCACTTCATTTCAGTAGCACTGGATTCACATCCTACCAAGAGGGAAATAACACTTGCATTTGGAGTAAGAAAGCCTATTTCTGCATAGTGAAAAGCTCCATCTTCTTATTTACGGCTTACCTTGCCCCTTAGCATCACTGATGAAGAAAACTGCAACAGCTAAAATAGCCAAGAAGAAACAGCTCTGTATCTCATATCGACAAAGCATCTTCTTCCCCTCAATAGACACAGTATCAGCAGGTCTGAAAACACATAGAGCAGAAAGACTTATTAAACTTGCGAAGATAAAGGTATCCACTTTAATGAAAAGTGTAGGGAAAAAATTGAACTCCATTTAAAAAAATTAAGGAATTTGACATTCGTAGAGCCAAGATTTCATCCTGACAGCAGTTTCATAACCAAAGCATATTTTACCTGAAAGAGACAAAGAATTCTATTTGGGCCACTCAACAGTTCTGAAAATTCAGCCCGTGTGAAAACTAGTGATATTCTTTGCTAAGCATACATGAGTATTGGAAGTAGAGTTTGCTATGCATAACACCATAAAATGGGTATCTCTAGGCAATCCAGTGTACCTTATCTACGTAACTGTAGTAGAGAACTCTGAAGCTCTCAATAACAAAGTAGGACTAAAACTGCTATCTAATTTATATACATAATGGGATATTAAATTACAGATTTCATGATTCTATAATAAAAAAAAGACATCAGAACTGCCCTGCAAGTCTACCATAAAATAGCAAATGTGTGTACTAATAATCATTGAAATGAAATAATCATTGTGAAATAATCACTGATCAATTCAACCGCGTAATTTTGCACGTCAGTTGTCAAAAAATGCAGAACTTTATTCCAAGGAAACACAAGTCCTCTTCTCACTCTGCTCTACAGTCTAGTCTATTTTGTCTTTTTCTTAGTCAACTTACTCTTTGCCCTCTGTGAAGAGTCACTTACAGCGACTAAATGAGATAATTCAGAAGACATGCATGGTATTGATGAGTAAGAACTAATTCTTTTTGTAGGTAATACAATTGTCAAAAATATTTTACTCTAACTTAATCAGTTCAGAACAACACTTCAGAGCGCAGCACTGTATGAACACTCAAGGTAGTCCTTGGTGAACTAGTTGGGTTACAGGAAGCAATTCTGGTGCCAAATAAGTTACAGAAGGGGTAACTTAATCTGTCTACAGAAGCTAGGTTAAGAACAGTACAAATTTCATTACCTGAACTTGGCCTCTAACACTTTCCAGTGCAGTTATTCAACATTTGTGGAAGCACTTCTCAAGATATATCATGTTCATAACATTGTGCTTCTAAATGTTTAACTATCACTCAACTTCAATGCATGGTTTTAGTAGATTTTCTAGGACAGGAAGAAAAATTTTGCTGCCCTCTCCTGTTAGTATTTTATGGGAGAATTAAGATAATTAATAGTAGCTTTCTTGCTGTCAAAGAGTCAGCATTTGAAGGTTGACTTTGGTAAATTTTAGTTTATGTATTTATGTTACAAATGCCTCCCTATTTACCTCCTCAATGTCTTTTACATTCCCAACATACCATCAATGAATTTGCCTTCCATGTTTTCATTGTCTTCTGAGGAAGGCACAAAGCAAACGGTTCAATCACTATCTAGTATCAAAGGCAGACTGAAGTACCTGAGCCATTATTAAGCAAGTAAGAGGAAAGGCATCTCCTTCTCTCTTCTAGTGTTTGCACTTTGTTGTAGTTACCCCAAAACACGGTAGGCCTGTTGTCGCAAATCCCAGTCATGAATGCTTGATATGCCATCTAGAAATACACAGGGGGCTTAACCATTATAAATTCCATCCCCACAGGAGATTACCCAAGTTTTAGCCAAATTATCAACAAATTTCACACTACATTTACATGTATATATTGAATCTGTCTCTTAAAGTATAAATCTCTCAAGGCAGAGGCAAATAGCTAAATCAAGTAACAAAGATGTGCACCAGAAATTTAGGCATTGTTATGCCCAGTTCTTAGGGCATGTCCTCCAGATGGAACTCAGAGACACAAGCAAAGTGTCCAGGCTTCTTACTAGATGAACACAAAGAGTCAGACATCCAAAGACTGGATTCAGACAAGTCAGCAGACAGCTGCCTACTGACAGGCAATTAGAAGAATGAAGAGAGTTAAATCTCGAACAGTCCAAAATCCATCCCTTGTATATCTCACAATGGGTTTCAATGCCTCTCCCCTCACTCAGAAATACAACCTAGAGCAAGCAAATGCAGACTCTTCAAAGAACAGCATGCAACTCATTCTTCAATGCAATTACTACTGACAATGCATGGATTTCTTTCCATGTACCAACCCAGACATTAAAATATTCACTTAGAGAAGTGGCTCAATTCCCCGATCTGGTAGATTTGCTATAAACCCTCCTCCCAGACAAGAGCTATAAATACTGACAGGTAATCGTCATAGAAACACACTCTACTGCTGCTTTTAGAGAAGCCAGTTTTACTAGGATATGTACAATTGGTGCTGGATAAACTAGGCACAAGTTCACCTCTGCAATGACCTGCACTTCAAGATTCACTTAACTAGTAAAGGTAATCACCAATCTGCAGACACCTTGTGGTTGACATCATCTAGAAATACAAAGAAATATCTTATTTTCCCTGCTTTTCAAGCATTTTGCCTTTTATTAACTGTTTTCTAACATGGTTACCTGACAGAATAGCCCTGGCAGCAGAGACCAAACCCTCTCAAGCCAATAGCCCTGCCCATGAAGTGAACCCCACTGGCCGGTGTGCTCACAAGCTCCTCTTGCTGGGTGGGCTTCATGACTCCCGGGGCATCTCCACGGGTCTGGCAACAGGCCACTTTGTCCTGCAGGAACTACCTGTCTTTGAGAGGTCCCAGCCAGCCAGAAACCCGCAGTACATGCTCCGGACCACCCTGGCCTCAAGGGCGCAGCCAGCTCCAGCGAGGAGGCAGAGGCATCTCAGCACAGCCCTGACACCCTTCCCCGAACCAGGCAGGCTAGCACTGCCCTCCGGAATGGGCACCCGGAGGTTACTTCTCCTGTCTCGGTGGCTCGTTTTGGAGCCCACGTCTCTTGGGTCGACGTCCTGCTGGATCTACGACCTGGCCCGGCATCGCCGCGGCCTCGACGGAGCCGCCAGGCCCTTCGCGCCTAACACAGGAAGGCGGCAAAGGACAAGGGCGGCGCCGCGACCCGGCGGGCGCGCTTCGTTCGGCTCCCCACAGCCCACCCAACGCGGGTCCAGCCCGGCCTGAGGGCTTGCTGCGGCTCACAAACACGGTGCCGCGTCTGACCCCCTACACCTCCTCGGGGCGCTCCCCGCTAGCGGCACCCACAGGGCTCCCCTTTGAAAGCAAGTTCCCCCTCAAGTTCAGAAAGGGTCAGCGGGGAGCTCCGCGGAGCTGAGGCAAGGGATGGGCCCCGTGAGACCCAGAATTTGTCCGCCGGACCCGCGCAGTGAGGGCGAGCTTGCCTGCGCAGGTAGATATCCGCTAAAATCTGCCCCTCTAGCGCCGGACAAGAGGAGCGGTGGCGAGGAGACCTGCTTTGACGCGCCGCGGGAGGGAGGATGCATCCGCGGGGGGCCGCAGGCAGCTGCTAGGCTCTCCGTTTTACAGTGTGACCGGATATTTTGTAGTGATTCTGTTTAAAAGTGAGGATTTCGAAGGAGTTTCTAAGGGTCTCCCTCTCTCTTCCCGCTACAGGCTCGCCACTTTCACCCCTCCATCTTCTCCCTCACCCAACCCTGCCTCCGGGGGTCCGCTCCAACCGCCGAGGGGGTGGCCGGGCAGGTGGCTGGGAAACTCTCCCGCCCTCGACTCCTCTCCCCAACCCTCGAGGAACACCAAGCGGAGCTCACACCCACCTGTGCGGGCATCAGCAGGGGAGCCGCCGCAGGCGTGCAGCAGCTCGAATTCACGCGGGTTGGGGGGCGCTGAGGAGGCTGCAGGAGAGCCGCTTCCCTTCCCTCTGGCCGCTCTTCCCCTCACCGCGCCGCATCTGATAAGGCGAAAGAGGAGCGAAAGGAGGCGGGCAGTTATAGAGCAGAAGGTGGGAAGAAAGAGGGGAGAGGAGGAGAGGCATGTATGGTGCTGGAGATCCAACCCCCGCCCCCGACCTCCAGGTGCGCGGGGAGGCAGAACCGGGGTGAGCTCCGGCGGGGAGGGGAGCGGTGTGTGCTCCGGCAGCGTTACGTGCGCAGGTGATGTGCTTTTCAGTGTCCTCTTCTGGTTTTGCTACCTTTTAACTCATTTTCCTCTCCTCAAAGTTCCTCGTTCACTTCGTTTGAAATGATTTAGAGGGTGCTTACTCCACAGTACAGTTTGGCACACCAGTATCCCCCAGTGCCAGGTATTGCCGTGTGTGGATTAATGATTCATCAGGGAAATATTCATGTTACAGTGTTCCAGCACTTGTCTGGCTTAGTATAAAACTTGATTAAAAGCGTTGTAGTACATATGGACATTTTTGCCATATGCATAGACTCTGCAATGGGGACATGGAATAGCAGAATCTATATTCGTATGAAATATGAGCTACCCTATGGTATACCCTACTGAATTTACAATTTAGGCTACTACTCACAAAGCAGTGCTGTGCCTGGTCATCTATATACAATTACAAATGAAATCACTAAAGGACTGCCTTCAAGAAACAACAGGCATAGGTGAAACAGAGATGTGCATCCCTTTCTTAATGTCAGTAGGAGCCCCTTCTAGGGAAGCCAGTAAGCCTCAGGGAGAAGACTAACTCTGTAAAGCAGGACGTTTTGTTGCTGACTAGAATTCCCAGTCCTGCAGGCTCCTGTCCAAATTCACAGTGCACAGATACCTTTCCATTGAAACTACAGAAATGTTGGAGCTTTAAAGAAACTCTTCAAGCCCATTTATATTCTATATCAAAGGCTAAAAATCATTCTTAGGTCTAAAAAGCATCTCCCAGATCTAGGAATCTGGGACGTTGTTTTCTGAGTTATTCTACTACACTTCCAACTGTATGCAATGGCCAACACTTGTACCAGTCAAGAATAGGGTAGCTTCCAAGATAACAATTCCTCTGAGGCAATAAGATGTTCTGCTCATTGATGGTAAATGTGATACTTTTACTACTTTCCTTAATTTATATATTTAGCTAAACAATAATATCCAGAAGATAAGGAAGAAGATGGATAGGTCTATTTGCAATGCCATTAAAACCCTGGTAAATGTAGAGAGATAAATCAGCCTAATCCATGACTGCTTGCTGGCTCATGTATTCTAGGGCAGGACAAGGAACGGCCTGCCAAAAGGAGAGTCTAACTCCCATTCACTGGCTCTCTCTCCCCGCCCCC
>VWZO01005806.1:1578186-1591069 GCA_013396975.1 Bucco capensis | reverse complement strand
GGAAGGGACCTCTGGAGTTCATCTAGTCCAGCCCCTGCAGTGGGCAGGGACATCCTGAACTAAACCTTACGGCAACCCGGTATTCCCAGGTGGTCTCCCCTCCAAGTATTAACCGGGCCCACCCCTGCTTGATAGTCCATGAGCACCATCCTGTGGCTGCTTCTAGTCAGAGTACTGGGACTCCGTAAAAAGTCTTCAGGATCCTACTGACCGGTAAATAGATTCTGTAACTCCCTGCAGCCTTCAAATGATTAATGATTAATTTTTAATCACCTGTTTGCATCAGAAATGAAACTAATATTTTAAGTTTATGCAAATTGTATACTTTCAGGGTAACTCAGCTGATTTTATTCCTATCAGTTTATTTTCCTGATTTACAATGCTACTTTTACAATGTTTGTCCACTTTTTGTAGTTAATCATGCTTGTTACCATTGAGCTTTACTCAGCTTTCTGTAGAAAGCACCATGGATCTCCTTGCACAATTACAAGGAAGAGCTCATGTTGCTCGGAAGTTCAAGCAAAATGTTAAAAGGTAAATACAAATTCTTCAAGGAAGGTTAAGTTGCACATCTGGAAATGAGTAAGGTCAAAATATGCTCTATATCAATGTACAAATGATTTACCAGTGTTTCCTTCTTGTCTTCCATCCAGAAGAAAAACCCTGGAGTTTTGAGAAGAAATATACCGAATCTGAATTGGACCCATGAGTTTACCTTCCACTGTGATTCCACTGTGCCTCTGCGATTTCAGAAGAACAACGATTTACAGCCATCACATTTTAAATGTACTCACACCAACAAGATATGGAGCATCCTTTGCTTATATAGTATAGGTTCCACAAAAATTCTATAAATAGGATGACATGGGAATGATACTGAAAAAACAACTGGAAACAATTCCACTAATCCAAGGCAAGAACAGAATTAGCTCAAAGTGAGTTGGGCTGAACCTCTAATGGTACGATTGAACCACGTAATGGATCACTGACAGCAGGATTTGTGGGAACTGAACAGAAACCAAAATAATGGATATTTTTAGTGGACATGGGGAAGAATTATGCTGCAGTTATCAATCCTCATCTTTTTCAAATATCTTCTGCTTCTTAGGACATGCTTTGAAAATTTCTCTGACATTTTTTATATTCTAATGAATGCAATGTTAGTTGCTATGTCATTTTTAACAAGAGTTGGGAAATAAGAGTATCAAATGTGGGGGATAGTTTTATATTGCAAATAATTAAAAACTAATAAAGTCTTCTGTTCTGTTGTTACAATTATGTTTTTAAAGGTGACTACTGTTTTTATGTCCTAAACTAATATATCTTACAAAGAGATATATATTTTTAAATGCCCTCCCTCCCACAGCATCCAGAAACTCCAGTTACTTTCAAAGACTGTGACTATGGAACATCCATTTGTGTGGCTCAAACTAGTCCTTAGGCCTAACAATTAATAGATTTATTTTCTTTTTGCTCTTACAAGAACTAAAGAACACAAAGAGAGAGGTAATACATGAGGCAGCCCATAGCTGACTTTTGCTTTACATTTTGTAATTATTTATAAATATAATGATACATACAATGCTCTTAGAAACATGGTTTGCCAAGTTCAGTCTGTCAACATTTGCAACAATTAAGTGGTTTATGAAGTCAAGTGATGAGAGATCAGAGAAGGACTTAGGACTGTATTCTTTCCAAATAAAAAATAGAGAAAAAATATCTTACGAAAAATGTAATTGTGATATGCCATCTCTAACCTTTTAGCCATGTTTACTTTTTTTCCAAGTTTCTTGTCTTCATTAGTTAAGACAATTTTGCACTCATTTTGTGATATGGATATGCAGTGAAATTAATTTTAAAATGAGTAGCTATTTTTTGTGAATTTCTTTTTCTAGTGACTTTCTTTGTGCTGCAGCTATTTCTCTGATATCAAACCCCCAGGTATGGCTTTTTACAGTTCTGTTTTTAGGCAGGAACTGTCAGAGTAGTCCAGCTTTGCTTCATTATCATCTGGCATGTCTGATGAGTAATTGTCACTTCCTTGATACTTTATAGATTTCAGTGCTGTCAGCACTTTAGTGAGCTGCTAGGTTTATTCATCTGAAAATTATTACACATAATGAGGTAAGTGAAAGGCACACATAGGAAGCCAGATTTATGTCATGACCACTGAAATGTTCAGGGTTAGTCTTGATCCTCCAACATGTAGATAAAGGAACAAAACACTGGGCAAAGGGAGCATAGGAAGATTGAGAAATCCAAATATTTCTCTGTCATGTATTTTTCTGCTCATCTCTCAGTATCAAGGTTCCAGAACATAATGGGAAGAATGATGAGTTTAGTATTTCATAAAGTTACATTTTCATTCTGCAGTCAAATTAATTCCCTTTAGATCTGTGAGATGAGATTCATCTATCCTTCAATATCTGAGCTAGCTGCTGAGCCCTTTTCTGGGCAGTGCTGAGGAACAGACATAGCTGTATGAACCTGGAGACACAAGCAGAAGCTAAACTCTCTCTTCTTAGCCTCTGACAAATGTAACTTATCCAGATCCACTTAGGGAGGGAGTTCAGCCACACATTATAGTCCATGAGCAGCAAAGAGGCAGAGTTCAGCCCACCATGGAACTGGAGTCTTACCTGCTAGTTGCTGTACCCACAGCCTCCTCACAGCAGCAGTGAAAAGGCAGTCCTCCAGAGAAGTGATGTTATCCTCTCTGATGTGCATTTGTGCTCACACAGTAGGAGCCCACCTTACCTCACTGGATAGAGAGGGCTCATGCTTGTTCATTCTCCATGAAGCTTTGAGGAGAAGGAAGAGTTTCCTGGTCTTCTGCTAGGCAATGTTGTAGACCCATGAACATTACACAGGATCACAGAATCACTGAGGTTCAATGGCACCTATTGACATTATCTGGTCCAACCCTTCCTGTTCAAGGAGGATCAGCTAGGAGAAGATGACCAGGGCCACATCAAGTTGAGTTATGAGAACCTCCAAAAACAGAGACTATATAGGCAGCTGAGCCCATTTATCCCATATCCAAGGCATCCTTTATAACAAGTGTGACGTTTATGGTATGGGATACACCTGTAGCCAGCTTGGGTCAACTGCTCTGGATTTTGCCCCTCCCAGCTTGAGCTCCTAACTGACTCAAAATTGCTAACAACCTGCAAAGCATGGCTAGTCTATGATTCCATCCCAGCAAAACCAGAACAGCAACTTACTCCAGTGTTTGACCACCTTCATGGTTTTGTAGTCTGATAGCTTTTCATGTGTCTCAGTTTCACCCTGCTTCTTGGCACAACTGAGTTAAAAGTCTTGCTCCCTCTTTTTCCTTCCTTCTCTCCTATCAGATATTTATCCATGTGAATAAGATCTCCCTAAACTTTCTCTTCTTTTAGCTGAACAGCCTCAGCTCTCTCAGCCTCTGCTCTTTTGAGAGGTGCTACAAGCCCTTAATCACCTTTGTGACCTTTTACTGGACTCAATCCGGTAAGTCCATGTCTCTCTTCTACTGCAAAGCCAACCACTTGACCCAGCATCCAGATGCAGTCTTGCCAGGACTGACTAGAGGAAGGATCACCTCCCTCAATGTGTTAGCAATACTGTTCCCCATGCAGACAAGGAGGCTGTTGGCCTGCTTTGCTGTGACAGCATATTGATGTCATAGCTTGTCCACTGGGACCCCCATGGCCTTTTCTACAAGTCTGCTTTCCAGATGGTTGGCCAGCAGTGTGTAGTAGTGTCAAGTAGTATTCCTCCTCATGGGCAGGACCTTGTGCTTCCCTTTTCTGAACTTTATGAGGTTCTTCTTCCACCAGTTCTCTAGCCTGTCAAGGTCACTCTGAATACACAATCCTAGCACAATCCTCTGGTGTTGCTCAAGGCGCACTCTCAATCATCGACCAGTCTGTTAATGAAAAGGTTAAACAGAATTGGCTCCAATGAATCCCTGGTGTACATCACTTGTGATTGACCTCCAGGTGCACTTCTTGCTGCTGATCACAAACCCTTGAGCCCAGCAATTCAGCTAGTCTTCAATTCACATCACTGTCCACCAATCTAGCCTGTGCTTCATTAGTGTGCTTATGAGGAAGTTATAGGAGAAAGCCTTACTAGAGTCAAGATAAACAACATTGCGGTCCAAATGCAAAATGCACAACCACTGCTCCCACTTGCTCCCAGACTGCATGTTGAGACTTCATCAATAACCCAAGTCAGCACTGTGCTTGAAGGGCAGATCCTGGTAGGCTGACAGCATGAAGGCAGGGTCCCTTGAGAAAAAAAAAAAAAAAAAGACCAGACTTTGTGATGTTTGAACCTACCCGCAGCTGGAAATAAATAGGCACAAATAGAGCACTAGGCAGGGAAAAGCGAGCACAGATTTTGCTTCACTGGATTACACTGCAGTCAGATTAAGTTGCATCCTGCCAATGATGCAGTATATAACACAATGAGGGAAGGGTTCCCCCCACTTTTGACTGAGTAAGCAGAAGATGTAAAGATTCTGGCTGACTGTGCCAAAAGTGATTTACTTTGGAATGAAATCCAAGCTGAAATGAATATATAAACCTAGTAGGGGTTGGAAGCAATACCACAGTGGTGTCTATACTATATGACTCAAGTAACGAATACAAGTGATGTATGAAACAAGCAACAATTCCTTTCCAAATTACATATATCTTCAGTTATTACCTAAAATAAGCAGAACTTCTTGTCTGTCTCCTAACGAGCTTCTTCTCTGAGCTCCTGCCCTATACAGTTATGAATGCTATGACTATGCATCTCTGGTCTGCCTCAATCTACTCTAAGCAGTTTTCTAGTACATGTGGCCATAA
Source organism: Bucco capensis (assembly GCA_013396975.1). Classification (NCBI taxonomy): domain Eukaryota; kingdom Metazoa; phylum Chordata; class Aves; order Piciformes; family Bucconidae; genus Bucco; species Bucco capensis. The sequence goes on along the minus strand of VWZO01005806.1, from coordinate 1,586,231 downwards.
GAATAAAATGCTTGACATGAGGAATAAGATTTGATAAATGCTGTCTAATGATCCAGTTTTCCATCTTTTCAATTAATACAAAACTATGTTTTTTCTGATTTTTTTTTAGTTAATTAGCTTTTGTAATTTGCAATTTTTAGAAAAGCCTGTCTCTTCATTAGACTCTGAAAAATAATTACGGAGTTTTCTCCTAGGATAATATTGCATGACAACACATAAGGGGGTTTGCTGCTGAATAAATGCCCAAACAAAACTCTCCTTTAAGACAGCAATTTATATTGCTCACAAATGTTATTCATCTTTGTTCAATTTTAAACAGCTTGGTTCTCTTTACTGCCTTTGTTTTAAGGTATTTGTAGTGGATGGCAAAATTCAGAGGTGGGTTCTTTGTTCCCTTATACATTTTTAAGCATTACAATTGGAATTGTCAAGAACAGCCTATTTTCCAGTATTTATTTAAGCATATGTTAAACACACAAAGTTAGCTTCCCACAAATAAAATAATGAATTAACCTCAGCAGAAATTTTACAAAAGAGAAATGGTACTGTGATTCGTATTTGCCAAATAAAAATCTATTCTTGTAAAAAAAAAATCACAGCTTATATTTCAGAGTAATTTTATACAAAATGTGAATGGAGAAAAACAAAAACAAGAGAAATATTAATATATTTATTCATTGAAAACAACTCAGTAGAATTATCCCCACTCAAATACTTACTGAAGAAACACAGTATGCCTTCCATTTTTATATATCAGGGGCATTTAAGCCCCTGAAATAACTGTTAGTTAATTTTTCCAATAAATGGCAATACTAAAAATCAGTATGCTGGAAATCTCATTTTATCAGGTGCAAGAGTTTGCAAGTTTTAAACCCTTTTTTCAGTTGTGAAGCAGTAACAGAGGGGGGCAGTCTTGGACAAAAATCTCTTGTGTAGTAACACTGTTTCTAGCTTCTGAGACTCCAAATTCAAGTACTATGTCTGCTAAAACACAACAGTTTAATAGTTCCTGTGCTATGTTCTACATCGTAAGAGTCAAGAAATTTTCATCTGTAAAACCCTGTATTACTCAGCTTCTGCACTCAGCCAAAGCCAACTCATGTGAAGCTTCTCTACAGAGAAGGTGGGACCATGGGATGCACTGCAGTGCAGCTCAGGATTATTGCTAAAGTCATAGAGTGGTACCTACACTGCAAGAGTATCTTTAACTGTTGTCAGTATTTGTGACTGTCACAGCTGTCCCCTAGACTGAGATGGCCGTTTGCTGTTTCAAGGTTTACCAGGTATTGTTGGGGTTCTGCTCTGCATGTGTTGCAGATCTAGCTCTGTGTCCCATATGCACCAAGGAAGTGCTTGGACACTCTCCATTGAACAGGATTTAAATCCCATAAATACAAAGCCCAAAGTAACAGGAAATTACAGAGGAGGAAAGCAGGTGTATATACGAGCTGTGTCAGTACTAATCATGCTCCAAAGCAATTGATCTGAATAGTTAAAGAATTATAGGGTATTGTGATAGAGAATGTGAAAGCTGAAAAAAGGAGACGGAATAGTCTACAACCACAAAAACCAGATAACATCTCAAAAGTTTTTGGGTTAGTCTTTTTTCTCCACTTCACTCCCAGCACTCAAGGACTGTATTTTGTGCAGTTGTACAAGTTTCTGCAGCATCTGAATCTTGCACTGAACATCACCTTAATCTATGTTCTTCACAAAACCCAGATAAACCCAGGACATTTGGCAACACTCTGTCTGTGATGCTATGCTTGTTTTCCAGTGGTTGTTCATCACACTGTAGTGACTGACTTTTCATCTCAAGATTTTGACAAACTACTGTAATCTCAATGTCATCCCCTTTTTGCTGTTTCTTTTAGATTATCATTGTTTGGGCGCTATTGTAATCTTTAATTTACTAGTGGAGTCCTTCATAAATACTAGTTTAAATTTTCTTGTACTGCATTACTGCTATGGAGTGTAGTAATATTCTTTATCTTATGGTACACAGAAAAAAATTGTCTATTACCTGTTTAAGTTAACACAGTGCTTAACGTAAATCAGGTTGCAACAAGGCCCTGAGGAAAATACAGCCTTGATAGCACAATGTTTCTTACAGCACAATCTTCAGAGATACTGGTGGAACAGTAGATGTTCTTCACTATCTTCCACAAAGAACATCTCTGTCCTGAGGTTTGCAGTCTTGGAAGAATAGCCAAAACATTTGCTTTAGGCCATTGGGCATTTCACAATATTATTAATAATCATCATCATTGTCATCTAGCACACAGAAAGGAGTTACTGCTGTTTGTGATATCAGCCAATCTGTCCCTTCAAATTAGGAAGATTTGACTTGGAGAATCAGTCTTTAAAATCTGGAAGCTCAGAATGCTTCTGCACTGAGAGGTGAGCATGTGGGTCCTTGTAGTAACAAGCTGTATGTTCATATTTCTTCTACATATGCTGGATCATTAGAGCTAATATTAGCCTGTGTAAGAGACTGAGTACACAGACGATTAGAAGATCAATTAAATCAAGATGGAGTATGTTCCTATTCAATTCTTTTACCCCAATGCTAGCCAAAGGAATAACTTGCCTCCCTGTCTCCCATATAGGCACAGGTAACTCTGCATGGGGAAATCAGACTGCTCTTTAACTGTCATTAATCTTTGGAAAGCTCCCTCTCTCACTTTCTCTGCACTCCATCACTAGTCAGACTGTCAGCCTGATAAAGTCTGGAAAGCTGTATAGCAGAATAGTGGTGTTTTGTACAACGAACCTTTCCCAGTAAAATAACTCTGCATTGGACCTGAAACATACAAACTGTAGGAGTCTGCAATGATGACTTAAGTCTATGTAATAATAAAAGCAACTTGGGTGGGATTTGACTGTATTCATTGAAACCAAGAGTGAAATTCACTGGTAGGAAAGAGGAAGGATAGGAGCTGCTTATTTCAAAGAGTGCAATAAACACCTTTTAAATACAGTAAACTTCAGGCTCAGCTGTCATACACAGTAGCTCTCCCTGAGCTGTTCTCCACCAGGTCGAACCATCTATATGTCTGTCCATTAGCTGCTTCTGTAAAAGAGGAACAGACAATAACAATGCATTTGTTGCTGATGTCAACTGTTAAGCATAAAGGTACATTTCCTAAAACCAGGGTTCTGCCCTTCTCTACAGGCTGGAATTCATTTACTTTGCATTGTATCAGCTGATAGTTTTAAATACTTGGGTATTTATTGTCTCTATTCTAAGGAAAAAGAAATAACTGGGAAAAGTGAAGTACAACTTTGTTTCTCCAGTGTGCTACATTCTTCCTATATTTTATCATCTTTAAAAAAATCCACCAGTGGCTCTTTGCCATGTTCAGAAAGTATTACAACCATAAGACAGGGCAAGTAAGTTCAGGTAACTATGTACATTCTATTCAGTTTCTAAATTTTTCCTCATAAACTTCACAAAATATTTCATAGTGTATAAAATTTTCTCAGCAGAGGAACATCATAAGAGTGCAATGCTCTGATTTATTTCTGGGTCACAGGATTAGGTAAGAGCCTGATGTGCCACACTTGAAGTAACCCATTAAAATAAATCCCTGAATAAAACTTGGTGCTTTAGTGATGCTGAATAACCACCTTGTATATCAGTGGAAGGGCATAATTCTATATTGACAGTAGTCACAATGAACATCTGCTCTCTTTTTTGTTGTCTTTTTTTTTCTAGAGTGATTTAGGGAATCAATATAGTCAAATCTGTGCTTCTCATGTTGAATAATATTAAACCAAGACTACATTTGGTGGGCAAATTCAGATTTACAAAATAATTTCCTAAATATGAGTTGTCTTTTATCTTTTTTTGTGTTAAAATCAACCAGCCAGTAAAAGGTCAGACTGCAATTTTGCTTCTACTCCTAAAGTCAAGTGGTATTTTTCTACAGGTGATGGAATTATTCTTGATTTTCAAGTGGGTAAATAAAGGAGAAGCTCACCATAAATATTTATATTCACTGTTGCTATTTGCCTAACTGCATTCTCAAAAAATTTTCAACACTATTTGTTGAACTAGTGTTAATTTTCTTCACTTGCCTAGCAAGTGTATAAGATTTACAGGACTTTCTATATGTGATTAATGTCAGTAATAACATTAGAATTATTGATGAAGGTAAAATTAAACATCTGAACTCTTCATAATTCAGTCTTATTAAATGACTGAAATCCACATTTGAGAGTTGTCGCACTTCAAAAGATGTTTACCTGTCATATTTACTTACAAATTCCCATTGATTTTACTAAAAATATTACATGACCTGTAGGAACACTCCTTGTTTAGCTATTTAGTTATTCCTTTGGAAAGCCTGAGGGCTTCTCACCGCTTGCTTTTTAGCAATCGGCAGGAATGTGCCGGACAAATCAAGGCCTGAATTGAATGTGGTGTTGAAGGTGTTTTGTACGAGCAGCTCCTCTGTGAACCGCAGACAGTTTTTGTGGCTCTGCCTGAGCAAACAGTGCTCTCGCTGCAGGCTGCAGGCCGGTTGCGCAAGGCACCGTGCCGTTTGGCCTCCACATCCTGCCAGGCGCCGCGCCCAGCGGTGGTACAGCCCCCAGGGAACAGGGCCTGATCCAACCCTCAGCAAGCTTGGCTGGCAGCCTGGGGAGTTTGGCACTGAGGCTTGCTGCAGAGGGAGCCTCTCCCTCGGAAAGATTGGGAGGAAGGGGAGCTGGGACTTGGACTCAGTGTTTCCTTGTGGGTCCCGTCCAACTCAGGACATTCTGTGATTCTGTGACTGTGGAGCTAAGGAGCTGCAGATGGGCTGCACATGATGGGTACCTGGCACACTGCTGACGAGAACCTGCCAAAACTGAACATATGGGCTTGCAAATAAAAAATTCATGGCTACAGAAAATTCAAAATACATAAAGAGTAATATTTTTCCACAGCTGTGGCGCCCATGGGTTGCAGTCAATATAGGGGGCTGCTGTCTTTATGCAAGAGAGGGTGTATGCCTTTCTTCCTCCTGAAGGGTTGTCCAGCAGGCAGAAAACTGGCCAACAACTTGAGAGAGCAAGTTCCAGCTCTGCTTCTCCACAGGCTTCCAGGATGACTTCAGATGTCCAAGTTGCCTATGTGTGTTTCACCTTCTCTACTGGGTCTTTAGGAGCTTGTCTGGTGACACTTGGAGAATGGTGAATGTGAGAGTGGGGGACCTGAGGATGTGCTGCTCGTTGTAAAACCTGTTGAACATGAAGATATGTAAGCCAGCTAGTAGGGCACACAGTGGTGAAATCTTCAGTTCTGATGGTCCTCTAAGCACCTGTGTTAAGAGGGTTTTTATTTTTTTTCCTATGTCAGCACCTCAGTTCTCTGTAAATTTCACTTTGAATTCTTCATTTGGTGTTGGATGCTGCCTCTGCTCACAGAAGGTGAACAGAAGCTACCCTTTTACCAGGGGCTGAAATGTCAAAAATTGAGACTGACTGGTACAAGGGACATAGGAGGGAGAGCCATCACTAAAGCCAATGGGAAGTACATAAATAATTCAGGACACTTAGAGCTACAATACCTGTCATATTGCAAGCAGTGGAATAAAACTAGGTTTAAGTGGAAATACTCAGCTGCTGCTGTCTCTGTTCTCATTTGCTGTGGCTGCAGTAGCTGCTAGCCTTTACCCTCTCATTTACCTAATGGGAGCATGTTACTGCCTTGCAAGTTGCTTTGCAAGTTGCAACTTTCACTCCTTGGGTTAAATCAGTACTTTTCAGGACAATTTATAAACAGTAACACCCAAAAAGCAGGAAGGGTCTACTGAAACATGCAGAGAGTAATTATGGATGATCATTTATACATACAGACTACAGCTCAACTGACAAATGGCTCTGTTCCCTTGACTGGTGATAGACAATTCAGGAACAAAGCTGTCCTTGTGTGAGAGGCCACTTTGCATCTTAACAAAAAACATAAGACGAAAGGAAAAGGAGATGCATTTCTTGGGACACTTAATAATAACACATCATTGCAGTCAGTTCTACATGATAAAATTATGAAACAACTTCTTGGAGACAAATGCTTCTCGGGGTCAATGCTGGACAGCCAGGAAGTTCTTCCCCATCACCAGTGCTAATTGAATACACAGCTGGGTAACTCCCATAATATTTCCAGCAGTAGGACAATTGAATTAGCTGATACTAAGTGGTGGTTAGTAGGATTGTCATTCAGTTGCTCACACATAGGTGCCTAATGCCATTTGAATTTCTTACATTAATTATATATCCTCTGGGACTTAGTCTCTAGATGTGATTTCAAGTGGCTTCCCATAGGTCCTCTCCATCCCATAAAAATGTCTCAAACATCTTTGATGACACTCAATATTTTTGTGTATGCAACAGAACAGAGTCCCTGGTTTCTGAGTTCAGACTCCAAATTAGATAAGTAGAAGTAGATGCCATCACCCTCCTGTGATGCTTTTTCAGATTATAACCAGATCGAGGAAAAGAGCAGCACATCAGTCCACATGCCAAAGGTCATCTTTGCAATTACAAGTTCATTGTTTGGAGTTAATCATGATAACTACTGGAAAAGGCTATCATCAAAAAGCCTTTAAAATGCAGACTTTAATTTTTAAATTTTTATTCCTGTATCACATGGCTTCCTGAAGCTCTGCATATGAAGACAGCATTGTCTGGTTTTCACAAAAGAAAACTTTAGAAAGTGAGAGTTAAGGTAAATGTTTCCCATGCCTTCATCTTCCAAATACAATTTCCAACTGAACCAGAAAAGACTTTTTTTTCTGTGCCTATGCAGGAGATGAGGTCAAGGGGATTTTATATTTAAATGGTCTCTGGAATGGAATACTAATGCTGCTATAAGGAAGGTGAATTAATAACCTCTGTAAAATAATCTCTTAGGAGAGTAAACAATCGTGCAGATATATGTATAGCAGGCAATAAAACAAAATTTTAGACTTTTAATACATATATTACCTTCAAAATTAAACATTTAAGGAGGTGCTAAGCACCCTCAGCACCCTTTTGGACCATCAGCACCCTTTTTAAAATGCTTCTTTTAAGCATATTTTGTAATAGACAATTTGCCTGCTGGAGTGTAATGGAAAATGAAACACTGAATTTTAAAAATATTCAACAGGATGTTGTTGATTCTGATAAAACAAAGTACATACACATCCCAAACTGCAATAACAAACAAAAGGGTACAGTAAGTTATCTTCAAAAAGCAGCTGAACTGACAATGCTTATAAAACAAAACAGGCAACAGGAAAATGTAACATTAAGATCTTAAATACTTTCATGTTTCTTCCTTTCCAAGTTAATTCATAAAAGCTAAAGATTCTATCTGCAATATTTAAAAGAATTTTAAGAAAATCTTACCTTGTTTCCAGAAATACTTTGCAGGTAAAGCAAGGATGTTAGAGCACTAAGCACTTCTTCCGAGTGAAATCACTTATTATTTCCAAGGCTTTGCTCAACTTCATGCTTAATTAAACTTCTGCTAATAAACATGAAGAGCTCAATTTAGCCCCATTGCTGGACTCCATTGACAAAGCAGTTCTTCAGTCAAGCCTGATTATCTGCATGTGTATTTATTTTCAGTTGATATGTGCAGTGTTTGCACATATATTTAGATATTTTATCGAGATTTTAAAAAATGAAGTTACAAAAAAAGTTTTAATTCATAACGTAAATTATTTTTTTCTTTAAAGGAAATGTTTTGTTTGCGCAGCTTGTTGCATTTGAAACTGAAATATTTCACAAATGTCTTTACTATGTTTTTATCTAGTGCCTTTTATGCTTGAATATTCTTAAATGCGCAAGTATTAATCACAACTTTTTTCTTATCCAGAATACAGGGTTAAGAATGTAAATTTAGTCATAAAACTGCAACATTTTTCTGTGAAACATAATGGGACAGAGCCTTTCCATACTACACCCTATCACTGCACCTGCTTAATGGATGCTCTTCTGGCTTCTACACTTACTTTGCTTCTAATTTCAAATCATCACAGAGAATTTTAAAAGAAGTTAACTTGACTTCCCCC
>VWZO01005806.1:1549452-1568931 GCA_013396975.1 Bucco capensis | reverse complement strand
GGAGGTTTGCCTGAGAAGTGCAGATTAGAAACCAGTATTCCCTGAGTTAATGCTTGGGTACAAACAGAAAAGAATAATTTCTGTTCATCACAAGTTCCACTGGAAACATAAGGGGGGAAAGAAGCATTTCTTAATTGGAAAAGCATAGAATAGAGGGAGAAAATATTTTTTTTTTCTCTTTAATACAAGATACTCTAAAACCCAAAGAGGAAAACAAAAATCCCAATTATTAAATTCTCCAGTCATTAACAGTTTGCAGTGAAGGCATGAGTTTATGTGGTTCTAAGCCTAGTTGTGCCTGGGAGGCTGTACTCCAGCTAGGATGTGGTGGAGGGAAGGTGCAGAGGGTCTGTGGCAGCTCATCCAGGGGGTGGGAGGAAAACTGCATTCTTTGGATATCTCTCATCTTCTCTCTCCATAATCTGAGAAAGTCTGTGAAATCTGTGACCCACACTGTGTTATGAACCATAGGAAGCTCTGTTAGGAGTAGGTATGATGGTATTTTATACCTCAAATGAATTTTATCCCATCATTATGATAACTTTGTCTTACTGTGTTCTCTTACCTCAAGGCTTTATTTGTATGTTAGTTCTCATTTGATAGTAAAGAAGCAGCCTGTTCACCCGTTTTCCTCAAATCTTAGGCTTGATAAATAAGCACTGCTGATTTATGAGAAGCTAGTGATGATGGTTGATACAGAGCCTCTCAAAAACAGACTAGTGAAAATGACAAAGCAAACAGGGCCATCAAGACTTTCAGGAAGCAGGTTTTGAGCTGGAAGCAGGAAGGAGGACCATTGTTAACTATGTGGAAAAAGTAGTATAAGAATAGGAAAGAAAATTAAATATATCCATAAATCACTGGTAAAGGCACAACAGTCTGGTGGGCTTGGGCTGCCCTTTAGACCAGTGTTCCCTGGCTTGGCCTGCTTGGGAGCATGCAGCAGCAGGAGGAGCAGTGGCAGCATTTCCCAGTAATGGAGGTGTTCAGCTGCTCAGGCACAATGTAAATACCTCTTTGAAGTGGGCTGCATACTACTGGCTGTCTATGTGCAATAATCTAGAGACCATTTTGTAGAAGTGTCTGGGTAGAATCCTTAGGAAGAGAAGCAAGAAGTTGCACATAAAAAGAGAATGTCCCATGGCTTTAATCACCGGCACATTCTAAAAAGAAGTGATGGTTATTATTTGACAAGGCCATACAAAATCCAGTAGGCAACTGTTGTACTTTAATTTCAGCAAGAGCTATGGTGACATAGCAAGAGAAGGCTGTGTGTGTATTGCAGAATTTTTATATGAAAGGCAATACAAGGATCTGTGCTACCAAGCATACAGTGCCTGCTCCAAATAAATCAAAGTGTGTGCTTATGCAACTTGAGTTTCAACAGTACTGGAAATTCACAACTCCCATGGACAGTAGAAGAATGGATACCTAACTGCAAAACAACATGCATATTTCTAGAAAACATTCAGTCTGGCAGTTACAGCCAGTCCTTGCCAAATATTTCTAAATTTTCCCGAGGAACTGCAAGTATAAAGACAAATTTAGCTATACCTAAAATGTTGTCTTTATGGTATAAATTCACTCTATCATTGAGTTCTATGACTTTGACATTCTTAGATTATTCTTAGATTCTTTCTTGCACTAATGGCTCATTTTAAAATATTGATGCAAATGTTTGTAGAAAAATCTAATGTTTTAAAATCACTCAGTTTCTCAGCAACATCAATGATATTTTTATCTGCACTGTGTGCATACAAAAAGAATTACTGTATTGGCAGTTACTATTTCTGTTTTTGTAAGTAAAACACATAAGTGAAAAAAATAAAGTGCATCACTCACCAAATTTTAAAAAGACAAATTTTAAAAGTGTGCTTTATGGAAACCTTTAATAGCACTTTTATTGTAGAAGGTAAGAAGTCTAGCGTGGTCTAGCTTTTCTTACACATGTGACATACACATGCTTTTTCACTTATACAAGTGGTCTAGTTCTAATTATACACTGGGAAGAAAATACTCATGATTGCAACAATTGATTTCTCAGTCTGTTTTGCATTAGGCAAACATTTTTACAAACCATACTGTCTCAGTTTTTTCTCTCTCTATAATTAGAATAATTTTGACTTAGCAAAATTAACATTAAAACATAGTATTTAATTCCCTATTTATCTAAAATTATTAGAGCTTTACCCCATAATCTGATCATTCTGTCTCCACCCACAGGGAAAATGAAACCTCCATGTACCCTATCTGTCAGTGCAGATGAAGACAGAAGTCACTCACTCCTTTTTCTTCCTAATCCTCAGACTACTCTTTGACAGTATCTGCTAGCAACTCACTTGGTAAAGGGACCATTCCCTGGTCCTAAGGCCAAGTGGCACAACAAAGCCTGCGCTCCGGTGCCCAAATGCTGATCTCATGTTATTCTCTGAACCACACTTGGGCAATTTTCTTAAGAGGTCTAGACATGCAGTGGGGACTTACTAACCATTAAACCAGTAATCATTAGACAGCGTTTGCCCTGTCCCTAACACTCTACAGTTACTAGTGAGGATATAACCAGAAAAGGAAGAAAATACTGAGAGAAATATTCCAACTGTGTTACTTTTTCCTCCCAAATCTCTTCCTGAAGGTAATCTCATAGAAGAGGGTCAGACCCACTGCTATTGCAGATGCTGTTATGACACCACTATGTCTTTTTGATGGTGACAATTTTATAACTAGCTTCTTCCATGGAGGCCTAAAATGCAGACAATCAAATTCTGATACACCTAAAGCAGATTACTGCATTGTATCACGAGTGAAATACCTTCTATGGGACTAGCTGTGGAACCAGCTATGTTCTATTGTATATACATGGTACTTAATCTTGATAATGAAAATTATGTATCTTGCAGGAAATATAACAGAAGAAAAAAAAAAGAAATGTTGAACTGAATTAATACTCCAATTAGCCTGTCACTTGAATTTAATTAACTATTATGTTGCTTGAAGATGATCCATAAATGACTTGAAAATGTACATGTGCAGAGGAGTGGCACTGATCTGTGTTATTAAGGCATAAAGGTTTATTAGAGGATCTTACAAGATCTATAGTAACCAAAAAGTGATCACTAAGGCAGTAAGTCTTACAAAAATGCCTATCTTTTAAATGAAGTTATTATTGCTGATGTCAGAGGGTTTTTTTTTTCCTTTCTGGTTTCATGGTTCAGTCCACACTGTGATATTCTTGTCTCTCTCGGAATGCCTCACTTCTGTGAATAATCTTACATCTCCCTTGGTACTTGGCAGGAAGCAAGGTGCTCTATTATATTTGAAATTCTGTGCCCTTTGAAGTGCATGAGAGTTTGACTCTGACTCCTGTGGGCTCTCTCAGAGGATATGTATCACTATGTGCAGTCAAACTGCAATTTAATTGGAAATAACTTCTCATCTTTTTTTCCAAAATACAGAATTTCACTGTGGAGATGATTTGAATACCTCTGTCACATTGAAGAAGGAAAGAATTCATTAAATTCTGTATTGCAAATCAAGTTGAGAACACAATATGGAAATCCTCATTAAACAGCAGGTCAGGAGTGGTGCTCAAACTGTGATAGCCACTATGCATCTTGAAAATGAAAATGCCATCTCCAATCTGTAACATAATGATATGCACAGATTTTTCCCTGTCCCCATTCCCACTCTTTTTGCTCTTGTCTAAAGTGTACTCTGTAATGCATTATTAAGCAAAATTCTGACCCAGTTTCTTAATTATCTGTAAGCTATGGGTAACTTGTAGTAGAATATTAACTAAGGCAAGAGATGTAAGACAAAGCAATCCATGATGACATTAGAATCATTAGCATTTTGCTAAGAAAATACTTCACATTTTAATACTTAACCTAGCCTAATAAGTAGAATTTCTATTTTAAAGCAGTTTAAAGTATATACAACCAAGCCACCAAAACAACCCAAGTGAAAAAGAAAGAAGTATTTGGGGAATCATTCCTGGATTCACAAAATTAAAAACTTGTAGCATACTGACACATGTCTGGGACAACAGGATTTTTTCCAGCTGTTCTTAGTGGATATCAACAGTTGTTACAATCCCATGTAACATTATGTGCAGAACTATTTATTTTAGATGAACTGTAGAATATAATCTGCTATGGGTTATACATGTCTACTAAGATTTTTTTAGGTACAATCAGGATAAACAACTGTCACACTAAGTAACAGTTTGAAAGAATCATCCAAACACTTTTCTGCCTGGTTAGTATCAAGTTAGTGGTTGCAGTTTTATACTTCCCTGTACTGCTGCATATTAGTGGAATATGAGAAGTTTTCATGGCGAGAAATCAACCACAGATGTACTGTTTCAGAAACAAAGAATGCATGGACTTCTACCTACAAAGCTGCAGGCATATGTGATTTTTGAAGACTTGCTTTATCTCTGATGTAAAAGTCTTTGAGTGAAAAACATACTGCAAGAGCAATGTATTTAGTGAGAACAATGTTTAATATAAAACTTTTTTTCAAAATTATTTGAGAAAAAAATACTTTCCACACCCTGCAATTGAAGGTTTTGTGGTTTACTTGTGGTATGTCAAGCTTTAATTGTAAAATTTAGACAGCAGAGAAAATTTGTGGTATATATTTATAGTTTTGTGGACCAGGATGTATTTATTCAGTGCAATGATCAAAGAAAACCCATGCAGTCCAATTACCATCGAGATGAGGCATCACCTAACTCTGAAGCATATGGAATATATACGTTTTTTTAAAAGGATTTGTTTCATGAATTCATCAGCTAAGAAATCCTACTGCTTGAAAAAAAGTCAGTTAAATACAACGTTTTATTAGTAATCGTGTCAAATGCAACTTGTGGCAAGTCTGTAGTTTGCAAAACATTTAATGATTGCAAAGTGCTAACAATCTTAATGTACATTCGAGTACATTGCTTCAATTTGAAGTGTACTTTCTCTACAGGAGCATCTGGAAGTATCACTGCAAATGCTAACACTGGATTTTCCACTTTAACCCACCAAATCTTCTTCGTCTATGGAGAAAGGTGTCCAAAATTTCTCCTAAGTGACAAACAGCAAGACTGAGACATCCTCCCTTTACAGATAAGGAAAAAAATCCCAAATCAGTATTTTATACTTGAGAACCTAAACCAGTCCGTAAGCATCTAAACAAAAAGCCTCATTTTGAAAGGGAGATTTTGTAAAACTACCACATGCTTCTCCATCTGCATGATTTTTCTTTCTAGACTAGTCTGTGTATTTGATCAGGCTCAAACATCCATTCCAGAGTATTCTCTACAGGAAATGGACACCTTTTTTCATGCATTTGCAGTTCATTTGTGTTTGACTGCAATCAAGCCAGCATTTAAGTCAGCTGTCTCTCAGCTCAAGGAGAGAGCAGCTGTGACAACATGTACTCCTGGGACAAAGCTGGACACCAGGAGAATGTCTACCCATGTAGATATATCAGTCAACCATCTGTGACACACTGACCCCACAGTGTTTGGTTTTTTCATCTCCTGAAGTGCTTTGATCCAGTGGTGAACTGTGAGGAAATCTGTATGGCCTCTTAGGTGGGAAACCATCCTGACTAATGCAGACATGGTTGGACAGACAACCTAAAGGCCTCAACCTTGTCTCCATCAGGCAAAGAGAAGTCCTTAGTGAATATATGCTGGTATCTATTGTTCACTTCTTTGCATAATCACCAGTGCAATTATTGTTAAATGAAAGAGAGCCCCCCTCCCCTAAAAGCAAAATCATCTACTTCGACACAGCAACGGTCTGCCTCCTTGTGTCATGCCTCCATAGTCATCACTATTTTTCTCACAAGAATGTCCAATAAGGTTTTTTTTTCCTTCTCAGGACTCTATTTCTTCCATGACTTCCATCACAATTGTTCGAGGACCGGTCAGGATGAGGTTGCTCACTGTTCTGTAATCTACGTGGAGAACATTGAGGCCATTGACAGATACTACAAATTGGCAAACCTGAGGAGAAGAGTGAGCAGCAAAAAAAGATACACTTTAGACTTTTTTAATGTTATTTACACAGATGTACTATTAACTTCTGGGCATGCAAAACCTCCAGAACTCTTCATACCATATTATTCATTACTCTTAAGAAAAACATATTTCTTAGAATTAATCTGGCAATTTAATTTTCCAGAAAATTTTTTTTGAAATATCACTGCAACTTCCAAACCTGTGGAATTTTGAAGTCCTGCGTCAATCATCTTTCCTACAACAACAATATTTTGCTTATAACAATGATATTTTCTGGTATTAACGGTGATTTGCAAACAATATGAGACAAGACAGCTCTGGTCATTGCAGAGAGTCTGTTATCCTTAAATTTGTCTTAAACACTGTCATAGAACCCATTTTAGACAGCTCTTGGTAGTCATGGCATCATGCTTCTAGGCTCAGGGCAAGGTCTGTATGATGACTTCACTACATTCAGTGCCAAAACCTCCACCACTACAACACGAACCCAAAGAATCCAAATTCTAGGAAATGTCATGGAAGATGAAGTCACTACTAGGATGGATTGAAATGTCACTGCCATTTTCAGGAGATATTCCTACACAAACTTAGTTCTTTTTATGTGAACAGTTTTTGGTTTTCTTCAGCAAGTATGGCTCATAATTAACTTGAAATATGGTATCACTTTGTTTTTAAAAGCCATAACAAATTACAAATGTTGGATGTCTTGTATGATCAGAGGCTGCTTTCTGTCCAAAAAATCTTCATGAAAATTTTCTGACCAACACCATTGTATACCTTAAAAGAGTTAATCAGAAAAGAGGCCATATCAACATTGTAAAGACCTGAGGAGGAAAAGAAAGGTAACAATACTGATTCCTCAAAACCACTAAACCTTCATATTACAATAATAAACATCATAGTACAGTATTTGCTAAAAAGGCCAATCCTGATGTTTCAATGAGAATAGTACATTCACTAGAAGGTTATCTTACTCATAAGTCATCTTAAATCTCAAGAAAGGGGCTATGAAACAAGTATCACTAGAAATTTTGAGGCTTTGTTTTATATTTTTATCCTCTCTATTTAGGCAGAAATGTATGCAGGAGAGGTGGGAAGCAGCTCTGGTGTCTTCCAGTGCTAGCTCTACACCAGATTTTCTTGCAATCCAAGTCATTTAACATTTGTGCATCAGCCACCCTCCCTCTCAAGTAAAACGCAGGGTGAAACTCAAATTTCCCCAACACATACAGCTATTGATGTTTCATTTAAGGAAAAGGATAGAGGGAGCAAAGCCAAACCAAAAATGCAACATGTCATCAAAAATGCCACCAAAGATTTTACTCTCTGCTCCTTAAAGCCTCTGAACAGGAAGAGCTGCTGCAGCCCCTCCTGCTCCTTACTGCTCACCCTCAGAACTCCTCTGCAGAGCTGAAGATCCTGGAAGCCAGCCTTACTGGTAGCCTAAATGATCATCAAAGTATGGCAGTCAGCAATACCCCTTCACCAGCTCCCACAGCAGTACAGAGGTATTTTTCCTGCACAATCACATGCTATATTTCAGCTGCAAGTAGCATTAGGACAACAGTTCAGTTTTTGCATGCAGACAATGCCTTCTGAATTTCAAGGATTTTAGTTGACAAGGTAGTCCATCATCCTCTGCAGTGTGCCTCACTCACTATTTAAGAAGCATGTTTACTTAGTTTAAAATGCAGATTATTGCAGTATCTATAAGTCTCTTAACTTTCTGCGGCATTTTCTAATGCTTTCTATGGCTTTCCAAGATTGTATCAAGTTTTACTGAATTATAGCTCTGGCTTCAGAATAATATTTGAGTTGATTTAAAACAGACCTGCAGAAATAACATTGTTTCTTCTGGCCTAATGCAATTTTTGGAAGCCGAATGGCTGATGTTTGTCTTACTGCTGCATATTCTCAGACTTCTTGAGTTACTGGAATCCCAGTGCAAGGGACTCGTGTCTGGCCAGGGACAGGCATGCAAGCATATGATGGATAAATCTGCATGCTGGATCATGTTAGGAGCTTTTGGGGGCCTCTGGGAAATGTCCCTGGCAGATGAACAGAGTTTCCACACCGGCAAGCAACACACACGAGGGCTGCAATGGTGTAAATGTAGATGGTAAAAGCACCATAGTAGTTAACAGCAATCTGGATGCCAAAGAGCAAGTTTCTTCCTCAAAAGACAAGAGTTGACATGTCTGTGTTCTCAATCTGTTTGTTTTCATGCGTGCCCTTGGCAGTATTATTAATCAGCAATGCGTACAGGCTGAGAACAGTCCCCTTCATGCCATCCTTTGCACTGGATCCAAATGGCTTATTAGGTTCACTATTTCCAATAGAGATGAGATACAAAAAGTCCACCCAAGGCAGATGAGAAGAGAAATGTAGAGAGAAGGACAAGGCACAGAAGAGTATACTTCTGCCCTGTAAAAGCATGGAAAGACCTATGAGGAACAGATGATAATAAAAAGCTAGTCACCCTGGGGACAGAAAGCTTTCTCCATGACCATCACTTGACGAGTGCCCTCAAGGCCTGAGTCTCTGCAAATTCCAGATCCTTCTTCCTCAGGGATAAATAAATGTGGAGCCATTTGCTACATCCTCTAGTCCTGACAAGGGGAGAGAGGTTTTCAGAGTCTTGGGCCCTTCAGTATGCTGTGTGTCCTTGACTCAAAGCAGTTTTCTTCTCCCCAGCCCAGTCTTCCATCCACTGTTGCATCCAGCAAAGGGAAATGAAATGCAGCACTACTTTATGCATTTAGCCATCATCAATCTTGCCCCCAAAAAACCCACATCATGCATTGCTCTCTTGGTGGAGTTACAAAATGAGCAAAAGCAAGTGAATACACACAAAGCAGTGCTGACTGAATAGATCAACTCACATATTATCACCTCAGGAATTTTCTTAAGAAGACTGGTTTACAAAATTGTGATGATTTAATGTCACAGTTATAAAAACACATTTCAAAAAGCTGTAAGTGCTCAGCTCATAGCTACAGCTGTTAAGCGCTTTGTAACTATAAACATTTTAAATTTCTGTGTTGGTTGCCACACATCAGTAACTGTACTAGATAATAAACTAAAGTTAAAGAGCCTCAAAGAGACTTTTATTGCTCATTTCCTCATAGCTCTCCAAGGAGCTTGACAGGACACAAGCCATCCACTTTTATCCCTGAAACTTCAAGACATGACAAAGCCCAGACCATTTTGTTGGTCAGGATGTGGTGATCTAAAAAACACAGAAACAGTAATAGTAAATAAAGTAACACTGAAATGAATAGATACCCTTAATTAGTTTCAAATATTTAAATGTTACAGTAATAAACAATTATTGCTAAGTATTTCAATTTCCCACCTTGGCATACAGCAGCTCACAGAAATAGGGACAGCAGGAAAGGCAGTTCTGTCTTTCTGTGGGTTTTCACTAACATACACAAAGTTTTAAATAAATCCAGGTGTTACTAGGAAAAGGAAAACTCCAACTTCAGGCTTACATTTGAACAGAAAGGATCTGTGAACCTAGAGCTTAAAGAAATTACCAAATATTTGTCATGCCATTTGTCATCAAACTGAAGATGGTGAGAAGAGGAATTATAGTTACTGTAACATTTAATGGCCAAAATCATAACTGTGCTATATTTGGAGCTGTACAACCCTTCCTCCCCCTCCCTGGTTATTGCTCTTCCTTCCGTGGCAAGCTTTGGCTGCTGGTCCTTCCTTGGTTTTGCCAAGTTGCGCTAGAGATATATACATCCAGCTCTCCTGATTTTTCTGCTGGGAGAATTGCCTCCTGGCCAAACTAATGCCCCACTCCCTCGCAGGGGGCTGCCTGCACTGAGGTGGGGTGGGGTGACTGAGCTGCTTGATCAGGAGCTGCTGTGAGGATGACTGTGGGATGCTCCCAAGGGATGTCAGAGACTAGCTGCAGGCATGGGTGTGAAAATTGCACAACTACCTTTAAAGCAAACTATTGAATAAAAACATTGCATACCTGTCACTAATTCTTACTTAGTGTTCTGCCTCAGGATGACCTTAATATTTATGAATGCTACAGGAAAATTATTTGAGAATAGGCAGTTAGCCTACATCCTCTGATATTCGGATGCTGTTTGTGCCACAGTCTTTAGTCACCTGTTCTTGTGGAGCAGGACTTGCTTGCTGGGCTTTTTTCTGTTTTATATATATATATATATATATAAATATAAATATATACTATAAATAGTATATATATAGTATTCTGAAACCCAGTGTGATCTTACAGAAGAAAGGTTTTTCATGTGTGGTTATCAAACCCATCTATTTTTCCTTGGTAACCTGCATAAGTGACCTGTGACATCCTGATTTCTATTAAATATTGGGCCATGCTGTCAGTAAGAACCCTTCCCTACAGGCAGGCACCCATGCAAACTGGGGATGATGGATTAACATCTTGCAATTGTCAGTGACCTGGTTATGTCTTAAGTAGAATATTCAACAAGTCAAGCTCTTCACATTTTATAGATACGTTTTAAAACTCTGGGCTGGTTCTAAGACAAAAAGGTTTCTGGTTGATTCCTGTGGTATGGCCACAGCTCTCACCTGTGAAGGTTACTGAATTGGTGAAAATGAGTAGGAAAAAGCAAAATAAAATAAAATAAAACAAAACTAATTTCTTTACCATTTCATGTTTAAAAAGGCAATATATCTGCTTTGGTTTTTGTTGTCTTGCTGACAGATTTCAGCAAAACTTGGGGAGTTCTTAGGCGCTACAAGCTGAAACACAACATTCCAGCCTTTAGCAGAGGAAGGGACATCCAAGTTTTCACCATTTTAAAGGAAGAGTTATCCTTCCAATGGTTTTTCGCTCCCTCACATTCCTCTTGCTCCTCTGGGGATGCTGGGAACCGCTGCTCCCACTCCTGCCTCCTGAGCACTGCTGTGCAGTGCTGTGCACTGTATTCCTTGAGGGAAATCAAGGCATTATTTTTAAAATCTAAATAAAACATTAAATACTTAAGGAGCCGAGAAATGAGTGAAAGAAAACACTTCCATCTAAAGCTGTTATTTCAGAGGAACAAAAAATTACACTGTTAACTGCAGTTACCAGTTAAAAAGGAGTATTTAGAAGTGACTAACCACGCAGGTTTGCCCTAACAGTTGTTAGAACTCTTGAATCAATCTTCTTAGCTAATTACCACCTCATAACCCTCTACCTCACACACCACACCATGAGTTTGTACACCAAATCCTTTGTGACGAGACCAGAGAACAAGGGTTTGGTCTCCCTAGAGATTAAAGAACTACCCTTAGGGATTAAAGAACTAATTTAAAAGAAATGTGATTTTAGAAACAACAACAAAAAAAACGAACAAAAAAAAGGTTCACATAGTAAAAGCTGGAGCAGTAACATGATTTGGGACCCCACAACTCTTTCTGCTGGCAGAAAGGGATACCCTTGGCCTGAATTGCAAAGGACTCTTGCAAACCTCTTCCTAAGGGAAGGAGAGTTTATAGAAGGACTTAGTGCCTGCATCCTAAGAGTGCTACTGCCCCTTTGTGCTGGCTCCAGTGAGCAATGAGCCAAAACCAGGCACCACTCCCTTTTAATCTTGTGCCAGCAAAAATAAATAAATGAAAGGACTCGTCTCCAGGCAAAGTAAGTTCCCCATGTGCCTGATGTGGTTGGAGGAAGGAGGCAATAGATACATATCTGGTTGGAGGCAAAGGGAAAGAGGGAGATGAAAAGGAAGTGAAGATAAGATCAAACTTTCTGGCAGCAGCTTACACTTAGATCAGTAAACAGCAGGTTAAGTTTTCAGATAACTTACAAGTCCCAGTGAAATCAATGACAAGATGGATGTTAGGGTAGAAGGAATAAGCGTAGAGAAATGTGAGGCAGCAGAACAATGATGAAGGAGAAAGGGCACAGGGCTCAACTTCCTTTACACCCTTACCTGCACAACCTGCATTTTATGCCGATACAAGGGCTCTTCTATTTTAATAGGCAACCCATAGCCATAAAGCAGAGGAATTCCCATGCTCAGCAAAGAGCCCAGGCCACAGAGACACTGAACATGCTGCCACAGAAGAGCCTAAGATCCAAGACTAACCTTCTAGATAAAAGCAAACACAGACAGCACTGAAGTAGTTGCTCCCACTCTGCTAAGCTTTACAATATCACACTGGAATGAGGAGAAGAGATGAAAATCAGAGGTCCTAAAAGTTATGTTTCCGGTTAGATTTTTATCTTTTTTTTTTTTTTAAAGGAATTCATGCAATCTTGCTAGGATTAGTAAATCAAAGCTGGAACCTAACAATTCAAAACCTACTGCATGTCACTGGAAGGTTAAAAAACCATGCAATGTCCTTTTCTACATAATTGAGGTTACTGGATGAAAGAGAATAAATTGCAGCTGTGTGTTCAGCTCTGTAAATACCTCTAGCAAATGTGTTATTGGCTGTTGAGTGCATGGTGTGGGAGTAGGCAAGTATCCAGGTCTTGCATAAACACAAGATTCTTTCTGTAAAGGAACACGTTTCATGTTGAATCTTTATGCCACGTTAAGCTGGCCCCATCAGTGAGCTAGAAACTGGGTATCAGCAGAGCATGGTACAATGCACAGCAGAGAAAACTAACCCCATTTACAGAATTACAAACCTAAGTGTGTAATTCTGGCATGCCATCTTTAGTCTGTGGCAGCAGTCTGGTATGGATAGTTTTCCTGAGCAAGGCTTCATTACACACATTCATTACATACTTCTTTTTTTGTTTTTAAAAAAGTGGTTGAGTTTTTTATAGAATTCCAAACTCATTGGTCTCTGACTCAAAAAAACCCAAACCCCTATAAATTAAATAACATGATATAAAAAACTCCATAACATAAAAATAATGAATCCATTTAATAATAATTATGTTATAAAAGACATGTTTTATCATAATAATTCACATAACATAGAATTAAGTCATGGATTCTCAAAGGGTCTCATCACTGGTTCAGAGAGTGTCTGTTTCCCTCCTTCCCTCTCCACTGATGGGAATTCATGGGAATTTAATTGGGGGGGGGGTGGTTTCCACTGGGAGTAGAATGAAACCATTGCTGTGCAAACTCCACAAACAGAGTGGACAAATTAGAGGGAGAAAAGAGCTGAGCTAATATCCCATGAGAACAACTCTTGCTTTGGGACAGGAGGCTTTCAGTCTGCACACAAGTCTCAGCTCTATGGCAGCAGTTTCTCCAACAGACTCACTGAGTGGTCAGACAAATGCTAACACAGCAAACAGGAATTACCCATGTAGGTAAATTAAAGCTATCTGTAGATACCTGGAGGGTAATAACATAAGGACCTAATACCCTGAAATACAAACCATCCATAAATACAGAGCAGGGAAATATAGGTCACTGCTTCTCGTGGCCCTAATTGGGAATTGGTGTATAAAATGTCTGACTTGACTGAGTCTGAATGAGAAATACCCACAGGTAAACCAAGCTGGGCTGGGCCACATCAGGAAAGCAAACCAGAGACTGCATGCTTAACTTCACAAGTGGTTTTATTGTATACTGCAATTTGATACCTACTACAGAACAGCTCTAAAAATGTTAAGTAACTCGAATGGCTAAAGGTAGCTCTGGGTGAAATATTGCATCAGTAGTGGAAGAACATTGAGTGTTAGCTTAGAAATAATGTCCTTTTATGCCTGTGTTGACCTTTTTGTATTTGGGGTTTTTCTAAAGTTTTTTCTTCTGGTATATCTATACCTAGAGTTGCTAAAAGAAAAATACACATAATGAATAAAGAACTGAAAAACTGTGTATCAGTTTACTTACATGGTCAAATACAATCAGGCTAAACTAACTAAATCTAGTTTGTTTATGGCCCATATTAGTTAAAAGAAGTCCATAAAGCAGCCCAAACAAGGGAGTTACAAGGGCAGTCAGATCTGTGCAGGGGATGCTTAGCACCCTCCAGTATCAAGACTGTAATGAGCAGGAACAGTCTGTGCCATTTGAGACAAACAGCTGCTCCCTGTTTGCACAGACAAAAGTGCAATTGTTTTTCCATGTGTTTGACTAATTAAACAGAGCCTTGGCTTTAATGCAGCATTTCCCGAATCATTCGCTTATATCATGAAAGGAAGCCAGCTTATGTCTTGAGCAGCAACAAGACACAGAGAAGTGCTGGAAGGGTCTGTAGAGTAAAGTGCCGTGGCATCCCTGAAATGCTCAAGGCAGAGAGTTGCCATATCTATGATGCTGTAAACCCAGCAGCATCTGGGCTCAATTCAAGACTTCAAGTGAAATGGACATTGCAAATAAACCTGATAATACAAAATGCTTTTCATCCTCAATTGAGAGTAAACGGAGTTAAA
The DNA here is from genome assembly GCA_013396975.1 of Bucco capensis. Taxonomy (NCBI): domain Eukaryota; kingdom Metazoa; phylum Chordata; class Aves; order Piciformes; family Bucconidae; genus Bucco; species Bucco capensis. The sequence continues at coordinate 1,554,571 of VWZO01005806.1, read as the reverse complement.
AATGCCCATATTTTGCTGCACTGACCTCTAATTTTATGTCTTTTTAATAGATTTTTAGGATACTTTTTTTAAGATTTCAGCCATTCTGCAGATAACTTTTGAGATGACATTACTCTTTTTAGAGAGACTGGACTACCTAAGAGTGACCTGCACACGCCTAAGAAAGCTCAAGCAAGGGTAAGATCCCAGCTGTTCTGGCTGGCACTAAATCCTTCCATTCAATAGGCTACAGACCACGTTGGAATTTGGAAGCTCTAGCAAAACACAAGTACAGCCCTGTGTTACAGTGCAGCTGAAACCAAGACTGCGTTCTCCCTTTCTGAATGGCTACAGCTGTAAGACTTCAGAAACAATCAAGAAAGCGCTTTCATAAATGCAGCGCGTTCAGGTATCTGGGTTTGCTGCCATAAAATATCATTTACTGGAAAGGAATTTTTAAACCTAGTTTTTATTAGAATAATATAACTAAATTTAAAAAATTCCCTGACCTCCAACTATGAACCTGCAGACAATTTTTTTCCTGAATTCTATTTGCTATTGATGAGAAGGATTCAATGTGCAGACACAAGTACAGTAGGTTACTTGTTGCCCAACAGCATTTTAGGTGACTGGCCTATAAGTAAGTTCAATTCTAATGTCAACTACACTGCTGTGAATACAGAAAAAGAGCTCTGAAGTATTATGAAACATTCAGTATTTGCATAAGCTTTCAATTGTTATAAAAAAAAAACATTTTATTGCCCAGTAAAACTCCCTCTCTGTTACTGGAAATCCAACAGTGTTCTGCAGGCTAACATTCAGGTCTGGGATAAGCAAGTAAAATCTTGCCAAAACTGTGTCCTGTAAGTTTAAGGGGAAAAAAAGGAAATTCACTGGTAAAGACGAAATTTATACTCAAAAAGCTGAAATAACTTCTTTTATATTTTACATGGGAATCCCCACTGCCTTAATTTCTTTCTGTATAATAACTAACATGGGTCCTATTGTTTAAAAGCAGGACTAAAAATCAGAAGAAGAGGTTTTTTCCTTTTCCTTTTGTGTGTGTAGTTTGCAGTTTACATCCTGACATACAAGCACTGCACTGCCCACCTGCATGGAGTGGATCTTTCCCATATTTTCTATGCTTCAAGGGGGTAACTTCACACACAGAGTTTTTCTTTCTTTCTTATAGAACACTCCCTGATAGCCACAGCAAACACCTAGTCTCTACTCCAGTATAAAGCTATCTGAGAGGTTTTTTAGGTGATTTTATGGCCACTGACTCAGAAGAACAGAAGCCCATAGTCCACGGAAGTGAGCGCAGTCCCACACCCCATCTACTTGGTGGTGTCTGTGCACTCAGTGGCATCTTCACAAGGGTGAAGTTCACTTAACCATCCAAAACAACAGGAGATGTCTTAGATGTCTTCAAAACAAACTGATCCTTAAACAACTCTGTAGGAAACAAGCAAGGCAAGCCAAGGAAACAAGCAGGAAAATGGAGATGCACCAAAAAAAAGCAGGAATGCAGGATGAAATTTGGACTTATCTGAGATGACAGGAGATTTATTATGGCTTTAAAAGAACTAGGATACCATACTTAGAGTCTAATGACTTAGCAGTGAAAAACAGAGCAGAACAGAGAAGAATTTTGGTAAAGATTAGCAGAGACTGGAATATGGTAGCATTGGAAACAGAAAGTCTCTACTTTCAGAAGAGTTACAACCCGGGTAGACTCCTTGAGCAAATGATGACCACAGACCAAAAAGAGAAGGCAGACACAGAGTAGGAACACCCAGGTACAGATCCATGCTTTGATTGGGAAAGCATGCTGAATGCTGCACATGCTGTTAAACAGCTGTCAAGGACAATCAACCACTAATCCATCTTTCATGTCAATGGCAGAATTTACTATTTCACATTCACATGTATTTGATCTCTTCCAACTTGCGTTGAATCATCATGTTACTGACTAACATAGATGCCGTACTTAATTCTCCTTTAGAGTCTTTTAGATTTTTACTAAAAATCAGATGAAAAAAAAAGGCATCCAAACAGCTGACCATTATGTTCTTACTATGTTCTTAAGATGTCCTAATGTGACAATATGTTTTCTTGAGCATGACTTTCATGATGTTCAAGGCTAATGGCTATCCTGCTCAGCTCACTCTCTCCAATCTCTTTGATGGATACTAGCCCACAAAATCTGCAGTTTTGATTATAGCTGGATAAAGTGAAAGAGCTAAAGCTTGTTTGATTTTTTTGTTTGTTTGTTTTGCAAAATCAGAGTTAATTTTATGGTGAAGTATCAAATCTGATTTCTTAAAATTAGATTTCTCTAAAGACATAGGTGCTTGAAAATAGCTTCCACATTTCTATGTAGGAGAACGGACCTTTATGTTATAGTTTGTAATTAAATACTATCATTAAATGAGGCACTTAGAGACACATGTTTGAAAATTACATGTACATTTATATTCAAGCCCTTTAGTAGTGGCATTTATCACACACAGTGCTATGCATGTTTAGCTCTGCTGCTTCTTTATTTATGGACAAGCTATGAAAGCAGTTTGTCAGCAACTTTTTTGAGTGTTCACATTACCAAATACATTTATTCTGAATTCACTGTAATGCAATTATCAAATTCAGCAACGAGCTGATAACACAGCTAAAGGAATATACCAACCTGCCTCAGTGTTTTCGTGCTCCAACTGAAAACAGATGGCATCTCCTGTAATTTATGCTTTTCTACAATCAGTAACATGCTGTATAAGATAAGAATTCTAAGACTGAATTGCATCTGCTTCAACAACACCATATGCTAATGCACAGTACAAATATTTATCCAAACCTACTTCATCTTCTCATTTAAAGCTCAGTCACATGAGACAGTGAAAGCACCCTTTGGATACCTTCAGTTACCACTGAAGCATCTCCCTAGTGCTTTAAAAGGTTAGAGCCCTAGCACCAAACACTGAGGGATCTTCCCTTTCCTTGGATTCATGGAGAAATTAAATGGAGCTGTGTTCATTGTGCCTCATTTATACAATATAAATTATATATAATCAGCAAACTGACTGATTAATTTGTCTCTTTCACAAGACTCACACTGAGATGGCTGCTCATTTTGTCACTCTCTGTTGCAGTGATGTCACACTAAATAACAACATGCAATGCATGCTTTAAGTCACTAGTTTGAAATCAAGTTGTGTAACTTCTCAAAGAATACTTAAAACCAGAAATTAACTTACAGAATAAAATACTGAAAAAAGAGGAGAAAGAGTACTCCTGACAACAACTGGCAATTTTTAGCAGCATCACCAGCAGAGATCCAAATTTTGCAGCCAGTCAATACTGAATAATAAAGCAACCTGGGAACTTCAGAATCCTACTGTTCCTGTCTTCCACTGCTGATGACAGCAGACAGCAAAACAGAGCTGCGAATAACTTAGAAGTATGCATTGCAACACTGACTCCTTTCATAGCCCCATGTTGCCTCCAGCTACTTCTTGTTAATGCTCTTAGAGCAGGCACACTCTTCACAACGCTGTAACAGGCAACCACACTTCAACAAACCAGGTCTAAAAATACTTTAGTAAAGCTATTTGACAAGATATTTATTATTTGCTCAGCTTCATACCTTGAACTGTAAATGTAAATTCCTATTTAAGAGCCCCAGAAGAGATACCAAGGAAGCCAAAAAATAGAACACCCTCTCACATTTCTTCAGCAGACCATGCTAGTAGGAATTTTCTCAGAATTAAATCGTCTGAAAACTCCCCCAGAAGAGAATGTTATGTGTAAGGATGCAGCAAGTGCTGCCATGCAGAGATGCACGTGTGATGGAAACCCATACATCCTAGCTGCCCAGCGCCATGCCCACCACACAGCCACTGTGTGTGATCAGAGAGATTTCTACTCAGAATCACAACTCACAGTGCTTTGGAGCAGGCCAAGTGCCCAGCCAGCATTAAACTGGAAGCAAGCTACCACCAAGTCCTTCAGGTAGGTTGAGCCTGCAATATTTACTGTTTTATATAATACACAGTAGAGTTTTAAGTGCACAAACTGAGGCTTTACAATGAGACTGTAGGCAGAATTCCTTTCTCAACAATTTGTCCAGTGCAATGTAGAGACAGGAATACAGTGTTCTTCAAGGGAGAGAAGTGCAGAATCACAAGCTTTACAAATAAGGACATTCCCAAAAAAGATTACACTGGATATATCTCCTGAGGAGGAAAAACCCTGCTGCTATTGCCAAGAACTCTTTTGCAAACTGCCATGCCAAGTCTTGGCTCTTCTTCAAATTCTTGCCCTTTTCATCACAGCCAAATTTCCTTGTTAGCACTTCTTTGGTGTAATGCTCAAAGCAACACTGGCAGACAAAAGCCTCTTGCACCAGCCCACGAGAATTTGCTGGGCCCAATAGCCTATTTTCAGAGTGCCCCTCTTGCAGCTTCCATGCAGAGGAAGGTTTATTTTCAATGATATGTCATCTAAAGCCTGTTATATGTTTCCTTTAAATTTGCCAGATTTAAGAGTACTATAAACAGATGGATTAAGTGGCATAGATTTTTAAAAATTTCAAATACTGAACTATTATTTACATACCTATTGCCATGGGAACACCTCAACAAAACCCCTTATTTTCAAAGAAAACTGGCATTTCTTCACTAGGCGTAAATGTATTCAGTGTTTCTGAAACTGGGGCACCAGTTTTGGTGTCTAAACAGGGACTCATCTAATAAATGTCCATAATGTTTTATGTGCAATTCTCTTCTGAAAAGCAATTTAATATAAATATAGGACCTTTGCAAATAATCAGATCCGCTCTTTATGCAAATTCAAGGCAATATCTCCCAGTTTTACTGCCTCAAACACTGTTTGCTTCCCTCAGGACAGCCATGTATTTTACATTCTTATGTCCTGAAAGTTTCAGGTAAATCTCTGTAACCTCATCAGAGAATAGGAGTGTATGGAGAGCATGATGAAAGATACTAAAGACATAAAATCAGTTTCAGAGGTGTCCTGGGTTCAGTTAGGATATGGTTAACTTTTGCACAAGATGCTGGAAGGGGCCACACCCAGGATAGACAACTGAACCAGCCAATGAGGTATTCAATACCATACTGATGACATG
>VWZO01005806.1:1265385-1549414 GCA_013396975.1 Bucco capensis | reverse complement strand
GGGGGGGGGGGGGGGGGCTGGCACAGGGCATACCCAGTGGTTTTGGTGCATGGTGTCAGTGAGCAGTAGTGTTCCATATCACTTGTTTATATATTACTTTATTAGTTTTCTGGTTAATTCTGTTGTTTCTCTGCTTTCTGTGTTGTCCTATTAAACTTTCCTTAACTCAACCCATGGAGTTTGGCGTTTCACTCCCAATTCTCCCTCCCATCCCACTGGGAGTGGTGGGGCAATGTGTGAGGTGCTGCATGGAGCTCAGCTGCTGGCTGCGTCTAAACCACAACAACCCAGAGTAACTGAAACAACCTGCTGTGTAGTCACAGGGCTGCCAGCATGAAATCAAAGTATAGGATGAGAGGTAATGGTTTTAAACTGAAAGAGGCCAGGTATAGATTAGGTAGTAGGAAGAAATTCCTTACAATGAAGGTGGTGAGACACTGGAACAGATTGCCCAGAGAAGTTATGGATGCCCCATCCCTGGCAGTGTTTGAAACCAGACTGGATGAGGCCTTGAGCAACCTGGTCTAGTGGAAGGTGGTTGGACCTAGGTGATCTTTAAGGTCCAAACCATTCTGTGATTCTATGAATCTATATTCAGCTCTAAACTGCTAAGCACAGAAGCAAATCTTTAAGATCATACATATGACATTACAGTGTTATTTTTACAAGTCAGGTTTCAGGATATGTCTACTTTATTGCTAGCTGCTGCATTCAGAGAGTGAAAGACAAGTTCAGGATCTAGAACATACACATGACTAAATTCACTATTTTTAAATATAAGCCCTTTAAATTTTAGGCAGGATTGCTACTTGAAAATAATACTCTTCATATAAAAATTGTAACTGTATATTATATTTATGTATTGCATACAACACAAAAAATTCCAGATCCCTCAGGAATCAAGCTGATTGCCAGCAGGACGTGTCAAGGTGGTGCATGCACCAACAGGCTCTGCAGCTGCCATTCCTCCTCCCAGGGGTTTCGCCTGCCCATACTCAAAAGAAGTAAATGTTTCAGAGAGAGTATGTTCTTGCAAGTTTCATTAGAAAAGAAAACCAGCAGCTGTAGAGGACAAATCCCTTTGGCACATTTGCTAAGGAGGGTGCCATGGCAGGTCTGCCATTGTGTGATGGACAGTGCATGCATCCCTGGAGCTGTGGCAACACATGCTGCCTCCAGCTTGGTGGGTGTGAATATATTGGCAAGAGGCAACTGTGGCTTAGTGTGATAGGAAAGGGAGGTGAATTAAAAAGTAGGCCAAAACTTGTGGCAAACTGCACTGCATGTGGAATACATCTGAAACCTTCACCTGTGTTTTTACCATACAATAAAATATGACTTAAACTGGCAATTTCTTCTTTATGCTGGGCCCAGCCTGGACATTGGAGTAGGTTTGCAGCTGTTTTCCCTTTCCTGCTTCTATCTGTACTTGGAATAATGCTTTTATTTTTACCACTGTACAAAACAGTGATTAATTCAGATATATGAAGGATGTGATTCAAATCTACAGGTAAGTCAGTGGGTTCTGCATTAGCAGCACAAAAGCCTTCACATGGAATTTGTTTATTCCCAAATCATGTACAAAACTATTTCAACTCTATGAAATATGAAAAGATCATACATTCTTCTTTCCAAAATGTATTCAACCTTAACTGCTTCATAGTGAACAACATGTTACACTACCTTCACTGTCAATAGGTATGTCTGACTTTGCCTCTTCCTATTTAATCAAAGCCCAGAAACTGCACACCAACAACCACGTAAATTGCAAAGTAAAGAGGGAAGCTAAAATTTTGCAGAACTAGAAAAAAGTGAAAGTAACAAAAAAACCCCCAAAACAACAAAAACCCAAAATGGAGAAGATCAAGAAAGGATGAAGGATAAACCACTTTCATGTGGAAATGGGACTTGAAGAATCTCAAGGACTGAAGAAAATAAACAGGAGGGAAGTGAAAGGCAGCAGAGCTCCTTGTGCACAAACACCTGAAACAGAGGCAAAAATACCCCAAGACCTTCATGGAGCAGCAAGCACAAATACCTCCAGTAAATCATCCTGTTTTGAAAACTCACCTTCATCCCAGCTGCAGCTGCTGGCCCACTGGGATCCACGGCCTGGATATGGCAGGGCTTGCTGCCTCGCACCACAAAGCCCCAGCCCACTGCATCACCAACAATCTGGAAAGAGGAAAGAAGGACATGATTGATCACCTTCAAGCAGTTCCTTGACATTCAAAGGGGTAACATCTGGATGGTTCAGGATATAATTTCAACATCTCTCTACTTCCAACACATAGTAAAGGACGCTGTGTACAAGCTGCTATATCACTCATGAGAAAGGCTCTATCCAAATGATTCTTCTTGCTTTTAATGAACTTTTGGTTGAACTAGGAGGCAGTAAAGAGCAATGCTTCCAATAACTAGGTTCAAAAATGTCTTTACAAAAGGCTCTCTCTAACAGTGAATATGAATCAAAACTTCTGTCCATCATAGTCTAGGAAGACCTAAGCAGAAAACTTTCATTTGGATAGGTAATCCAATCCTGCAGAGCAAATATTACCTGGAGCACAAAGTCCAGATGTGCTGCTGTAACCCAAATATTACTAGCTTTATGTAATTTTACACCCCATTTAAGTCAGTAGTACTACACTGGCATAAAGGCAGGATAAACAAATAGAGAGTTAGACCCAACACGTGTAAAAGTACTGATAAACGAGTTTGGATTTTAAAGTAGAAGGATTAATAAATGCAAATAAACTCTAATAAACCCATCAGAAAATGTCTGTTTGTATTACCTTATGCATACAACATGCAGAAAATACAGAAAAATACCAGAAACATACCGTAAAAGTTTTCCTTACATATGGGGCTCCAGGCATCAAGAGCTCATCAGCAGTCACCGGTCTCTTTAATACTGTGGAGGTACATAAGTGAATATTCAACACAAACATTCTTCTGGAGTCTATCCTAATAAATAAGACACAGTGTTGGAATACACTATCTTCTTGGTCCTACTACCCATACACTCTTTCAGTTCTTGCAGACTTGCCTGAAAGTAGTAAAAGAACTGAGGAAATAACAGCAAAGTAACTCTTGAGTACAAATGCTGAGAGATTTGGAAAATCAGGACGTTTAGCCATCAGAATTGCTGTCTGCAATCAAGGTCCATTAAACACTATCACAAACATCAGAAGTGGCTGTTCCCGTCTCCAGTGTCAAAATGAGTGACCAACCTCCCTGATACAGAGCAGCTTTTCTTCCTGGATTGCTCTGTGCTTGTTGGGTGCTCTCTGCTATTTCATCTGAGTTGGGTTTGAATCACAGAAATTAAGTAATAAGAAATTCTGCTTCAGTCAGGAATTATACCCACAAAGAGATTTCTGCAATTGTAGGCACAGGTATCTAATCCTATTTTAACCAGGGACAGCCTAGGTAACCTATACCTGGCTGGAAATTTACAGGAAAGGAAATACCAGTGAGTTTCTGCAAGTGATCCTCTATTGCCTTGCTATCCATTGGGATCATTTTCCCATGAACAAAGTAAATACAAAGTTCTGCCAAAACAAATCAATATCATTCTGTGTACCATGTTTTATCTGTCTATAAATGCTTCACAAGATGAAGGACAATGCAGAGATATATGTTGTTCCCCATATTGCCTGCTACCCCTCTAAAATTACAGCTGCTTTTCTTTTAGTGGTAAATAACTTTGACGATTTCTGCCTTTTCAGTCACAGGTGTAAGATAATATTTCCCACAGATGGTATTCGAAGGCCTTCATGAGTTTCTTAATGATATTCATGGGAGCAGGGAGAATTCTGGCATACACACCAATATGTATTTTTGTTACTTTGCCATGTTTTTTGACAAATTGTCATTTAGCCCGCATTATACTTGGTAGAGAATGCCTGGTCAATGTAAAAAAGCTAAATAATTATCATTTAAAAAGTCAAAATCAGGTGAATCATTCACACAGGACTCCCTCGTGCTCCACCTTTCACTGTGTCTCCAGTATTTTTATTTTTATTTGATGACTGCTTTTCTACAAGACTAGTCAGGTCATGATGTGGGGGTTTTTTAAATGTTTGCCTGCAAGAGAACTTATCTAACAATAAATATACCTCTCTGCCTTGTGTTTATTAGCAGGCAGTTCAGCAACATGCTCTGCGTCTGGGTAACAGGAAACTATCTGTGAAAAAAATCACTTTATAGTCCAGCAGAGGATTAAGAATTCCTCTGTAACATTTACATCCAACAGCCTTATGTTAATCTAAGTGAGATGATGTGTGTATCTGTACTTGTTCTATGGGAGAAATTATACTACATTGCTGGTAATTGTATAATTATTAAAAATCTGTCTATTTCTAAGCCCATTGCTGTCTTCTTTCAAATATGAGTCTGTTAAAGCTATTCAGAGTTTGAAAATTAATCATAAGGGAGAAATCATTTAAAAAAATAAAGAATTTGTGCAAGGGCAACATCAGCCTATCCTTCTTCTTCCAATGTTGTGTAATCAGCTGTATTAAACTTCCTCTCACTACTCATGGGTCGACACTTTGTATATGATCAGAACCATAAATGAATGGAATAGTCAGCATACTTCAGATAACACACACATTTATGAACAATGCATGAATGCTTTTTTATCTGTCCCAGAAATTTTTCAAGGGTGTACNGATCTTCGTTCGCGAAGCCTAGCCATACATACTTAGTGATGTACTGGGGCCAAAGAGCTCCCCATACAAAATCTATCAGAGCATTTCTGGGAAGTAGACCTCAAAGAGAGATACTCTGCCAAAACACAGTAATGTGCCAATCTTCACATAGGGACAAACCCATTGCATATAGGGGTAAACACAGTGTAAGGTGGTGCTGAACACCCAACAGCAACATACTCCAAGGATGCAACGACTACCAGCACTGAGAACTTTCCCTTAAGGTGGACAGCAGCTCTGGGGTAGGGGGTTATGGCTTCCAGATATGCAGTCCTACTGAGTCCTTCAAATTAATTTATAACTTCATACTGAATTCCCAGCAGAGTCTAAGGAGAGGGAAGGAAATGTGTGGAAACAGAGAGAAACAAAATAACCCCAAAACTATATCTCTCTTTCTGATAGCCCTTCAGCACAGCAGGAATGAAATACACTACAGCTCACTCGCCTGTGGAGCAAATAGTCAATGCTTTGAACAGGATTCATACAGTGCTTGAGGAACTCTCTAGTAATCACTACAAATGTGAGGAACTCCTTAAAAGTAAAGCTTACATATATCCACTGAAGCCTTCCCCCATTGCACAGCACTCCTCACACCATTGGCAGAGACCAAATAAATTTGAAATAATGAGCACAAAGAGCAGCAAAGACTCTCCTTTGACATTCAGGGCTGTTTCAGAGGGAAACAGAGAGGCTGAAACAATATCTATCCTGGTCTGTTTTCTCCTTCCCAGTTGTACAGTAAGAAAATTTTAAGTGAACTCTGGAAGAATGGGTGTGTTTAACCTTCTGGCGTGGAATAGGAAATCCTTTCAAAAGGAAAATAAGCTTCAGCACTACTTTTACCTTCCTAAACAGACCAGTGTAAGACCTAAACAAACAAAAATGTTGAAATGCTCCCTGACACGATGAAACAACACTGCCTCATTTTTAAGAGGCTGCTGTTTTCCGAGTTTTTATTTCATAACAACTCAAGTGGCCACTGGATAGTTAAACTCTCCTCTGACTTGCACCAAAGGAATGTCTCTAGGAGGAGATTCAAATTGGTTCAGAGCTTGGCAATGAAAAGGCAAATCTGGGCCTCTGACTGCATGTCCTCCTAAGAGATAAACTGCAGCTCAAACCACAATTATGGGCTTGATACAGAGATTATTGGAGGCAGACATCTGGCTTGTGTTCAGCAGGACTTCAGGCTAGAAGATCATAATAGTCCCCTCTGGCCTACAAAACCTGTGATACTGTGAATTTTTAATGTATCCTTGAAAAGATAAACTTAGATGTGACTCTAGGCATTCTTCATGTCACCTTCTTGCCAAACAGATGTCTGCCTGCTGTCTCTTGTGCATTGTAAGCAATGCTGGTGCTCACCAGATTTTGGGTTGCAGAGCACAGGGGGACTGCTGCTGAGTGTTGGACTACTGCTGAAGTACCCGCTGCTGCCACAGCTACTCATGCTGCTCCTCCGTACTGCTGACACGATCTTTATCTCCTTGGTGGGACTCACTACAAACAGAGAGAAAACACAGAGAGAAATGGAACTTGTCTGAATTATTAAATGCATTTCCCTGTTTTAAGTAAAACAATAGCAGTAAGCCATGCTTTTGGTGACAACACTGGGAAAGGGTTAGTGTGTTCTACATAGCTAGAAGAGTCACTGCATGAGTATAATGCTGTAGCTAACAAGATGGCTCAACTGCTATCATTGAAGTGTCTTCTAGAAGGCATTTCAATGCAGGGAAATAAGCTTTTCCAGTTCTCCTTTTACTTCACATTTATTTTGTTTTCAGTTTTTACTAGATACTGCTGTACAGAAAATGCTGCAGGACCCCTTCCCCTCACTTTTACTCTTCTCAAAAACTCCACATAGAATGTATGACAAATTACTTTGGGCTTGGGGGATTTTAACTATTCCTGTTTGTTCATGGACACTGAATTTTGATCAGCATCTGAAATGCCACTAATACAGACACAAAACCACCCCAGAAAGCTAAAGATTTGGCAAATTGAGTGCAAGGACAAGACATATGATACCCAACCCTGTTTTTTTCAGACAAACACTGAAACCCTTTGTCCAAAATTATTTTTTAACATCCCATTGGAGTCACCCTACAGACAGCAATATAGTTGATGAGTCACCTGAGAGAAAACTGGTGTGTTTTCTGTTGTCATGGTTCTGCTTGCGCAGGCAAAATGGGCTGTCATGGCTTTCTGGCATCAAGCGAGATTTCTCAGTGAGGAGCTCCATTAATCGTCGCCGACGGCGGAAATTCATTCTGCACTGGTAGAGCAAGTTACTGTCCATAAAATGGTGCTTGTTGGACACTAGGAATAAGGAAATGGATAGAAAGTCTGTGCCTAGTAAGACTGAAAACAGAGCAATCCTATCTGCAGTGTGTATGCTGCACACCTTGGTGTAAGGGAGCAACACCCAGAGCTCTCCCCTCTCCTCTGCAGACTCAGAAGAAGGAGGAAATTGGTCTGCTTCACACAGGTAGCTTCAATAGGAATGTTTCTGTAGTGTTGAAAACAAAGCAAGAACTTTGGTGGCCATTGCTGAAAGGAATCTTTTACACCACCTTGATTAATGACAAGTACTTTGTGTTGTCAAGTAGAAATGGAAGCACTTTATCTTTCCATGACAGGTTGCATAATGTCTATCTCCATACATGCTTCCTCTATATGCCATTCACTGCTGCTGGTCACTACAGACCAGACTTAGCTTCTTACATCGAGTTTGTTGCAAACTCATCAGTCTAGGGCAGCCCCTGGGAGCTCTGGCTGACTACCTTGTTTAGAGCTACAGGGCAGCAAAGAATCAAGACCTGTGTATTTCCTCTGTCTTGTTCACTACAGACATCGTGTCCCAGACACTTCCTGCAGGTCACTTCCTCTCTTTCACACAGATATGCAAGGTTTGGGAACAGGCACTTGGCCAAAAATCATTTCTTACATAATGAACTTATGTTCATGTCTTAATTACAACCTATTTTGACACTGACAGCAAATCCCAGATTGCTGGTGTCAGAGCAAGAGTTCTGAGCCTACCTACAGACTGCAGCATTGCCATAATGTCTGAATGTCTGCTGCCACTGATGCTGCACCTTAATAATGATGAAAAATGCAGCAGTTGGATGGAGCTCTGTGCCAGGTCCCAAAAGTGCTCTAAATCCTTCAGGGCTTGATCAGGGGAAAGCCCTCTGGAGTACTCCCTGCATTAGTACTGCAGAATTTTAAATATCTGCAGTAGATGTTTTGGCTGCACCTTCTCCATTTTCACCTATCTCCTGTGATTACATTCCACAGAAACGATTTCCCACAGTTGACCTTTCCATGAAGGATCTAGATTCTGAATTTACCTGGCTTGTAAACTGCATTTCTTCCAACACTGAATCATAAGAACTGGTAGAGTTTATCTATCTATATGTAATGTGTAAATAACAACACAGATATGCACTCAGAGGTCAGTCAAGTCTTTTGAGTACATGACTCAGTCATTTGGCCTCAGCCCCCCTACTGCAGACACTACTGCCTTGGTCTTTGCTCTGCCCAACATGTGGGTTCCAAAGGCAGCAGAGCCCAAGTTGTTACACCAGATTCAGCTTGGAGCCCTGTGGGCCTGCTTTCCCTTCATCCTCAAAGAGGAAAAAGACCAGTCACTTTCTGCAGTATATTCATGCCAGGGATGTCAAGTCATCCAGATATTAAAGAAGATGCCAGTCCTAGACATGATCCTCAGGGCATAGCCCTCCATATGGATACAGAAACTGCCATATGGGCTCAGACCATATGCCTGTCTTGCAAAGAAGTATGTATCTTGCCTGCCTGGGCCACTGAGTACACATGGGCTTTTGCCTTTGGGACACAACGAATAATAAGGACACGGGAGCCTTCTGAACTGCACATGTTGTGCCTGAGCTACCCTGCAGACCATCTGCCCCAGAGTTCCACAGGGTGGTACAAGTTGTAAGGCATCTTTTAGAGTTCCCAAACGAGGTAGAGTTTTGGAACGCTACCTTTTATCACGACTAAAGCAGAAAGTCAGTCAGTTTGGCCAGTCAGCCAAACTGTGATGTTTCAAGTATCATCTACACAAAAGACCCCTGTTACCTGGATGACTTGGTTCTGTTGAAGAGCTTTGGAAGACTCAGTGTCACTTGGCTTTTCTCTGCTTTACTTTGGTGCTGAGCGTGTTGTTTCCTCAAATCAGCCATATGCATCCTTCATGAGCAAAACAGCTTTGCTAAGTCAAATTTAACTTTGCAAGCAATTCGTTACTGTGTTCTGACACATCAATTATTGCAGGCACACACTGCTACTGTGCTCCTCATTTTCACATATATAGTATGCAATATTATTAAAAAACACTAACAATAACTATTTTTGAAGAATGGAAATAGAGAAGGAGAGATTTGGACACTTGCCTACATCCACAAAAGGATTTTCTATCAGTGGCAGAGTTAGTATGTAGGTGCTCGCAGCTGCCAGGCTCATTTTCAGATATCACATACAGTAAGCAAAAGTAGCAGTATGCAGCAATATCATAGCACATTATTAGAATAAACCTGATGTAAATACAAACAAAACAAAAAACCCTAAAACAAAAAAAATTCTTTTTTCAGTGACATCCTAAAGAGCTCCCTGAAACTTAAAAAAGACAAGCTCTATTTATTGAGCCTGCTACTATGATTCACAGAATAATAGAGTGTTTGGTGGAAGGGACCTTAAAGATCACCTAATTTCAACCTCCCTGCCATGAACTCTTTCTGCTAGACCAGAGTACTCAAAGTTCCATCCAGCCTGGCTTTGAACACTTCCAGGGATGGAGCTTCTACAGCTTCTCTGGACAACTTCTTCCACCTTCATTGTAAAAAACCGTAATCTCCCCTCCTTTAGTTTAAAGCCAACATCCCTTGTCCTGTCACAATAGGCCCTGCTATATATGTTCCCATCTTTCTCATAGCCCCCATTTAAGTATAGAAAGTCCATAAAAAGGTCTCCCTGGAGCCTTCTTTTCTCCAGGCTGAACAATCCCAACTCTGTCAGCCTGTCCTCAACAGGGGAGGTGCTCCAGCCCTTTGATCATCTTCACGGCCCTCCTCTGGACCCCTTCCAACAGGTCCCTAATGATAAATGAAAGAAGCCAACTCTCAAACATAACTTTCATCAGCTGATTAAACAAACTCCCTTAAATTCTGACTTTTAACTCTCCTCAAGTCCTCTTCAGAATTTATCTTTCCTAAAATCCAGCTATCAATCAAAGCTGCATGCTCACAGCTACAGCCTCATTCTCCTTCTCTTACTTGCTGTTGTCCTCTTCGTACATCTCAGGCTCACAGTAACAGTTAGTGCAACTGTACTGTACAAAAAGCACAAGGTGGGAACCACTTGTACCCTGTACATCCTCCTTTCCCTGCACAACATTGCTTCACCTCAACAAGCAGAGCCTGTATTCTGATTTCCTAGATATATTGCCTTCTAGTTGTACCACTAGTTATACAAACACACCTACTTTGGGGTAATGACCCCAAAATTATTTACTAATTACAATTATTTACTATCTCATCTATCACTAGAATTTGCAGACTTCAATGGCAAGGATTTTAGCTAGCCATACCCCATTTAAATTACTGTTAAGAAGAGAACAATCAGAATATTTATTTTGGCATTTCTCTAACTGGGAACACCTAGTGTTTCAGCTTTGGTGCTTCTTGTGCCTGGCTGCTTCACAGTTTCTGTCCAGATACATAAAATATAGATTGCAATGTGCATGCAAATCTTTCAGCTTCTGATTGTGACACAAAATCCTGGGATCTACACAAGGCTCAAATAGCCTTTTCTTCTTTTACAAGGAGGCTGATGCAGAGCAGAGATATAAATATTAGCTTTACATTGATTTCATAGAACTGAGGGGGCTTTAGAAAGTACAAAAGCCTATTTTAGTAAATGGTGTGACTCATGCCTTAAAAATTAGGCCATTTTCATAACTGGCTTTTCCCCCAGATCCCTCCCATCGCTTCAATTCCCTGTGATTTTTAGTGCTGATAATCTGTGTACATCCCCACTGCAGTGATTAATGCCTTCTACCATCTGAAAGCTGCAGCTCCCAGTAGGCCACATCTAGTGATGCACTTCAGCTGCTCTGCACATCCCCAGAAACACAGAGCTGTCACCAAGAGTGCCCGCGGCTGGAGCTGGAGAACGGCTGCTCTGTGTTGAGGGAGAGGTGGGAAAGAGATCAAAGTTCCCTGAGGAGCCAGATGGGAAGCTTTCCTTGAGAGAGAGTGAGAGAGCAGAATCACATGTTGAAGTGTGTGCTTGTTTGTTTGTGTGAGTCTGTGCTCGTGCTGCTGTTATGAGGAAGAGGTTGTAAAAGCATTAGCAGAGTATATGGAGTTTTCAGCGCTGATCTGTTGTGCCTTTACTCAAAGACAAGAGCAGCACTGAACTCTTTCTAGTGGTCAACAACACATTTCCAAGCCTTTCACTGCACAAGGCAGCGGCCCCAGTCTATTCACAAGGGTACTTTTATCTTCTTACTGAAATAGTTTTCCTCTATTAAAATGAACACTAACCCTAGTTTGAAGCTGCAGGAGATCACTCTAGGCTTTCACTATTTATGGATGCAATAGTCTGTGCCTCCATATAGCAGGTCACAGATGACCACACCAGTTTTGACCTCAGAAGTGGCATAGTCCCAAAAGAGTTGATGTCATATCAAAAACAAACGCAGGATGACGAGACACAGGCTGGTGGACTGCAGGGAGTGACAGGGAGCTGCTGGTTTATCTGAAGGAAGGCACAGCCCAAGCTGCTCCTGTCAGCTCCCAGAGCATGCCCAGGGAAGGGGCATGTGTACAGTCCCATGTCCTTTTACTTCCTCACTCCCCAATCCTAAGCAGAATCAGTGTTTAAAAGGAAAGGAAACAAATCAACACTGTAAAATAATGGTTACTTCAAAAAATGCTTTTCTCCTTGGATAGCACACAGCTTGCTGAGCCTCTCTCCTCTGTGCCTCAGGCCTCTTGCCAGCTTAGTTTCAGTCCCTTGCCAGAGAAGCATTGGAAGTTCTATTCACAAGGGTACTTTTCACAGAGTGAGGGTGAAACCATGAGCTTAGAAATCAGTGACCAGCTGCTGCCATCCACACAGCGTGGCTGCTGGGCTTTCAGCTGGGCTTCACTCCAACTCCATGCTGCCTACCTCTGCGACACAGTCCCACCACTCCTGCTCCATCCCTCTTCTACTGCTGCCTTGCACCAACACACGTGTGGCTCGAGTATAATAACCAACACTTCATTCTGCACTGGACAATGCTTTTCCCACTCCTCTCAAAGCCTTCCTGTTTTTCTAAAGCTAGTCTAGCATCTGCAAATGCATTTAAATAATGGCACCTATTCAGATTAGTTTCCTTTTACACACTGATGAATTCCACCTGCTTGGAGCTCAGTCAAATCAAGGAAGAGAGACTACAGATATTCAGCAAGCACAGGGCCTTGGATCTTGGATTCCCTGCATCATATAAACACAACGGTTGCATTTCCACTTTCTATGAATGTGTATATGCTACATAGACTGGAGATAAGCCCACCTGCAAATGTACTCAATTGGCATGTTAAATTCCTGGCAGTGCAGGTGTACTAAATAGTTGTTTTTTTTCTCATTTGGATTACAAGGAATTTACTTTGAATGGACAACAGATCTAAGCTTGAATTGCTGTATTTTCCAACAACCCTCTCATATATAACTGCAAGGCAGATCCTGATCCTGAAACACAGAGAGCTGTTCCAACTTATCCTAGCTAAGGGTGAAGCCAGTAAGCATGTGCAGAAGTAACTAGGTCCTGGACCTGTAAATAGGTCCAGAAAAAAAACCGTGATATGGTTAGAGATCTGAGCTGCTTCAATGAACTGCAGTATATTTATGTAGTGCAAAGAAGTCTGAACAACTTTTATAATGCCTTTAAAGTATCAGAATTACAATAGATGACTGTCAAAAGTTCCTTGGGAACTGAAATACAGAGTATCACGCTCTTATTAAAGTGGTATGTTCTGCTCAGTGCATTAATGCTTTATTTCAGCTGCCTTAAAATACTTACACAGATATGTATACATTTTGTTCTGCCAGTAGGTTTTTCATCTATTTGCAGTCTATTTTCAAAGACACAAGATTTACTCTAGTATGAAAAGCCAGTGTTGATTTACACACGTTTCAGCAGTCTTTTCAGTTTATATGACGATTTTTCATCTTTGATTTAGCAAGTTTACAGAACATGCTCAGCTGCCTTTCTCTGCTTCCAAATAAAGTATGGAAAGTACAGTCTGTGGCAAGGGAAGTAGAAGATGAAAAGGCCCATCTGGGTATCTTCGTTGCTGTTACAGCTGCTAAAAACTGAAACCCATTCTCTATCAGAAAAACAGAATTCAGTAGTTAATATGAAAAGAAGTCTTCATATCTTATTTACATAACGCATAGAGCATGTGACTCTTTCAAAATCAAAGCCGTTTCTGCTTTACATAAAGACGACTGCAAGAAAAGCATAATGAGAAGTGGGTAGAGTAGGAAGTTGGAAGATTACACAATTACATAAAAAGTTCTTATTCTCTAACTTTCCTACCAGGGCAAAATAATGAAAAAATATGCAAAGTGGTCTCCAGATTTAGCATAAGCAGTTGAATTACCATGGGTGAGGTTACTGTCCCTATGTATGGAACTGCTGGGGAAGAACTGCCACATAAACAACTGAGTGCCTCTGCATGGCATTGGCTCAGGAGGAATCAGGCTTATAATGAAAACAAAGTTGTGTTGCAGGACTTCAAAGACTAACTCAAGGATTGCTTTTTAGTGAGATAAATCAAGGCACCATCTGTAAAAATGAAGAAATGTAAAGTGTATAATACCCTGCTACTTTTTTTATTATTATTCTTTTTTTTTTAATTCTATACTATCTGGGGGGTACCAGTCCATTGCAAAGGACATCTGGCTCCTATTTGTAAAAATGGTGGTTTGTGGATTACAATTTGTATGAGCCAGTGGGATTTTGGAAGGAAATAATTCTGCACTTAAGCATGTTCCATCATTTTCATGTATGGTAAGGGAAACATGTATAGTTATACATGCCCAAAGAGATAAGGAAGATTATTTTTAAGCTGAAACATGTTTTTACGGCATTTATACAATTCCTTTTAAACTACTGTTTTCCTTTTTAAAATTAGCATCAGTGTTAGTTTCCTGTGTGAAACCTGGTTTGATTCCAACCAATTAAAGTGAAGATAAATGTGTCAGGAAGCTGTTTTGAATACAGTATCTCATCTGCAGGATAGAGCTTCTCTGAGTAATTGAAATGAAAGTATCAGTAAAAATAAATTGCACGATTCAGTTCATAGAATCATAGAACAAGCCGAGTTGGAAGGGACCCACAAGGATCATCAAGTCCAACTCCCATTAGGCATAGGACAAAATCCCAAGATCACAAAAGGTGACCAAGGACATTGTCCAACCATCTCTTAAACTCCACAAGATTTGGAGCCATGACCACCTTCCTGGGGAGCCTGTTCCAATGCTCCACCACCCTCTGGGTGAAAAACTTTTTCCTAACATCCAGCCTGAATTTCCCCCAGGACAGCTTCATACCATTCCCCCGTGTCCTGTCATTGTCCACCAAAGAAAAGAGAGCAGCCCCCACTCCTCCCTCTCTGGTGAGGGGGTTATAAACTGCTATGAGATCCCCCTCAGTCTTTTCTTCTCCAGACTGAACAGGCCAAGTGATTTCAGCCTTTCTACATATGACTTGCCCTCCAAGCCCTTAACCATCTTTGTGGCCCTCAATTATGACTGGAAAACTACTACTGAGATTGGCAATTTGATGCAACTATTTCTATTACTATTACTTTCCACTGCATTAGGTAAGGTAATAAATACTTCATAAGAATAGTAGAGCAAGCTTTACTTTATTCCATATTGTGGATATCAAGCAGCACTGCTAGGGCAGGAGGATGCTTTATTCTCCACTCTTGTTCAGTCAAGACTCTGTATGCTGGTTCTGCCAACAAGGATGCCAATTAGTGTCAAGTAACATTTTGGTACTGCTGCTGAGATACAAAACAAAGGGAACATAGTATGTTGAAATTAATTTACTTTACTAATAGACAGAAAAATACCTTCTTTTTTTTTTTTTTATTGGATTTAGAGTTCAGTGAGACAGGGAAAAAGAGACTACCACTCCTGTCATTTTACAGTTTATATCCCCAGTTCTGTACTGAGAGTTCTCATTTCAAGTTCTCTTCTTAGAGGAAGCCATCATTACATGAAACTTCAAAATGCACAGATCATATCCAGTCACTAAGGTGAACCCCAAACTAGCTCTGTGTTAATTCTGCTAGTACAATATTTCTAAGACTCTCTAGATAAATTGTTTCAGTGAAATCCAGAAGAGAGTGAAATCTCCTGTTTAGGACCATGTACAAAGGATGTCCACTTGTAAAAATAAATCTCAAGGACATCATTTGTTTTTATTTAACTTCCAGCTTCCTCATCAAGTCAGTGTGAAATCTCCACTGAGTTACCTTTTTCCCCAATAAAAGCTGAGTGAGGAAGATGATGGTACCTTCAAGTGAAAAGACCACTTCCTCAGCAATCAACCAATTCCCAGCACCCTGTCTGCAGTCACTTCATGAGTTTCAAATCTTTCTCTAACAGGGCACTTTGCACGTGCTCTTGACTGCTGAAAGATGCTCAGGGGATAAACCTGCAAATCCATAAAGGTGAGCAGGACCAGCATCACTCAGGAATCCTTCCAGAAACCCAGCTTGAGGGAAACAAGATTATTTTCCTGCCAAGGTGCACTGCTGAGCATTTGCCTTAGTTAATGAAACAATGGTTGATCTGCAATAAAAGCCACATCCTGACTTTCTTAGCTCTGCAAAGATTTCAATAGCAAAGTAAGCCCAGCTTTGCACCACATGTCAAATTCTGACTTTATTTCCTCTGCAAAACCATCAATAGCACTGTAATCCTCACTTCTGTTTGTTTTTTCGAAAAAAAAAATGTTAAGGAAAGTTTAAATTGCATATAAGACACAGAAAATAGGTAAAAATAGGCTCAGGTAAAAATAGGAATGAAATCATTGCTGCTATGAGGAGGAGGGGTATCATACCTTTCCTGTCCATCAAGCTCCAAGCAGTTGGCACCCTATAAATCATAGGAAGCACAGGGGTAATTATAGAATTGGAAGCTGATTACTGGAAACATTCAGAAGTATTTTGGAAGTAATTGGAAGCTAAAGATAATGTAAGCATGATTACAACCATGAAGAAACTGTGCAGGTCACTTATATTTCCATTCTTCTCTATTCCTTAAAACTAGGTTTTCTCACAAAGCAAGCAACTTAGTCAATCTAGCATCTTGTATATTAACAGTCTGTTAATATCATGAATTGTTTGTGCTCTGTCAGAATTAGTGTTGATGTAACAACACTCAGATCACCAGGATCTGATTACTTTCCCACTGCATTAAGAAACACAGCTAACCGATTTTGCCATCTCGTTCTGTCATCTCCTGGCACTCCTTCATCACTATCACAGGCTCTGCAACATATTTATGGTGGAAAACATCTGGCCAAAGAAGAGCAACTTGCAGTAAGAGTAGATAATGACAGTAAGTACAACGGGTTTTAGTGACAAAGGTGGTAATTTCTTCACCCTTGGGGCAGTACAGAGAGAAAACAACCTCCTCCACTCTTAACAGAGGGAGCTCCTTGGTGAAGATGCCACCCACATTGTGCTGGACCACTTGGTTCCTGCCTCAAAGGAATTACACACCAGGAAAATATAATAACCCTTCAGCTGAAAATGATACCCTCTTTCTTGTCCAAACATATTAGAGTGACCCTGCAACATGACTAGGACAAATGCTTTTCTGGCATCAGATTGTGCTCTGTTCCTGTCCTCAAGCAGGAAGATATACAGAACTTGTAATTTTTAGTCTACATAGAGAATTTAAGCTTATTTATGGCTCTAATCCCCACTTGACCTTTACAAAGCTATTTACCTCACTTATACATATCACTGATAACAAATTCTGCAAGTTTATTATCACAAGTGTAGGAGCATTGATTTTCATCCACATCCTTATGTTGTTATTATAGAATCCCAAATTCTAGCTGTATTCTGCATTTGAGGTAGAATTTTCAGAACTAATACAATGAGCTCCCAAAAAAGCCATCCTTTTATTAAAGTTACTTAGATTCTTACCTGAAATTATTTAGACCTTGGACATATTATGACCAAGAAGACAAGAGCTCCTCCTGAAGAACCTGATTTAACCTGAAGAAAGTGCTAAAAAAAGCTTAGCTTTTGCTATGCAGCAGTAGATTTCTCACCATGCTGTATAATCCCATGCTCCAAAAGTCTGCGGCCGAGCTGCTCTGCTTCAGTCCGTGTTGTGGCCTCTCCTTCCTGGATCAGCCAGTCAATGAACTCCGATGCCACAAAGGTCCGTTCGTACTTGACTCCTTCCTCTTCCCTCGCTTGCAGAAGAGTATTTTCAGAACTCATCAGCCTGGTGTGGGGGCAAAAAAATTGGGAGGGAAAACAGTTCTTCAGAAAAGCAACTCCAGATCTATTCTGACAACTCTCACTGATATTAAACAAACATATGTGAATCTTTCACGGAATTACTAAATCTTTCCTCAAGCTATGAATATAAATTTAGGATGTGAAATATAACTGCTTAGTCAATAAATTAGGCTTTATATGCCTATGTGAAATTAATGCTTTCTTGTTTTTTCCTAGAAGAAAACAAGGTTTTTCAGTTTCACATTTTCTGTTTAATTCTTTAGCCACTCTAAAAGTTACTGTATAATAAAGTTTGAAACAAAATTAGACTAAAAGCACCAATTGTGACTAATGTGTTCAAAAATTCCTAATTCATTTTCACAGTTAGCATGACTGTGCCCCAAAGTCATTTAGATGGTTTTGAAAATTCTCCCCATAAGCTCTGAAACAGCTGCAGAAAAATCTAAGAGGAAGGAAAAAAAAAAGGTAGTTCTGTGGTTTGGGTGCTTGACAAATATTTAGCTTCCAACACCCAGTGATAGAGCTGCCATCAGTGAAGTTCCACACCTGAACACATTTTGACATCCGAATTTCAGACATTCTGTGCCTCAGTTGGCTCCATGTAACACCAGAGTTCAAGGGAACATTGTGAGGTATCTCCTAGCAGTTGGCATGTACCTAGCTTAAACATGCTAATTAAACTCTTCTCTGTTCAAGTAACCTACACAAATGACACAGTATATTAAAAAACCAAAACCAAAACAACACTCAGTATTTTGTTAATGCAAAAGCAAGGCTGACAGTTTAAAAGAGAAAGTAAGCTGAAAGAAGAAATTATAATCACTCTCTTTCAGTACAGAATCCCACCTTTTAGTTGTTGTTGGGAGACCAAGCACGTCCTTATTTATTATTTCATTTTTCTTCATGATTTTGTCTATTATAGGCTAATAATTGGATTAGTGGTTAGAATTTTAGAATAAGAGCTCAAGAACAGCATGATTATTTTTTCCAATAACTCCCTTCCATTCACCCACTATTTTTAAATTAAGGGCACAACTGAACTGCAACATGAATATTCTAGAAGCACTTAATGGTAGTACTTCTGATAAAACCCATGAATTTTGTGTAAATCCCTATGTGGGTTATCTTTCTTGAACTGCCAGCATGTCCAGAGTTCATCAAATATAGAGGCATCAGAAAAAACTGTGTCATAAGAACACAGAGAAAAGTTTCATTTGAAATTACAATGAGGAGGTCAGCCCTTGTGATTTCACCTCAAAGATTTGTTCCCCTGGCTTTAATGAGAAGCCTGAAATGACTGGACCTGACCACCAGGCAGCAGATCACCAAACCAGGCAAAGGCTGCTCAAGCACAGCTCTATGTCAGTGGCAGATATAATGAACTGCTCATTTAGATGTTGGTGCATCATTTCCAGCACCACTCAAGACGAGTAAGAACTAGAACAGTCAAAATTAGCCGAATTCAGGGATGAGGCCAAAAGCAAGAGTATGTGTCACAGGACAACGTATGACTCCAGAACTCTCGCAAAGACCTTAATATTTTTCATATTTTGATTTACAAGCATCTGCATGCAAGGCAACGTTTTGTCCCAGACTAACTACATCTAATACAGACAGCACTCCAAGGGACCATCTTGGAGCAAACTGATAAAATAGATATATTACACATACACACATTTCACTGCAGAACTCTCTCTGTAGTAGTCTGACTTTCAGCACTAGATTTTGAATTTAAAATGTATCCAATGAAATTGTGAAGGTGTTGCTAATAACTGTGTATGGACAAGGGCCCTAATGAAATCCAACTGCTCTGCACACAGGATTTGCTACAATAAACCAAGCAAAGCCTAGATAGTCCAGGTATGTGTTCTTATCTTCCATGAATATAAAATATTTCCAGTGATCCACAGAGAATTTTGACTAGCTTTATCTGTCACAGATTGGTTTTGAAATGCCATGTTTTTTTAATCTATACTATATTTAGTACTCAGGGCTGGCTTTAAAAGTTTCTGAACCCTTAAGATATGTTGCCTAGGAGCAACTACCTCACGAGGATGTAGTTATATTTAGGTGTATGTGCTGCTTTTGGTATTAACTCCTTCTCCAAGTTGGGAACAATCAATACGGTTACAAACATTTTCTGCTATTATAAGGTTGGACAAACTGGACTCTAGACACTGGTTTGGGGATAGTTCTCCATGCAGAGAAATAAAGATGGAAGCAGACACTGGCAGAATGGAGTTCTTCCCACCATGGCTCCTTCATGCAGAGGACTGTTATTAGCCTTACCAACGAAAAAGGACTTTTCTTACTGAAGAACAGAAATCGAAATAAAGAAAACAAATGGAAAAAAAGGTTTACTAATATAGACACACTGATAAGCTTTTCATAGTAGGGGACAGGCTTGCAGGAATTGTGTTAGAGACTAGAGGAGCAAATGCTGTGCTTAGTAAGGAAGAAGATTTTGGAGGTGAGTGATTTGTCTTTCCCAGTGCATCCAATGAAGGATTTTTTCTAGTGGTGTGTTTTCTTGTATCTTACACAATTTTATTCTTTTTTTTTTTTACTTTAAATAGCCACAGTTGCTGAGTCTCAGAGGATTTTATATGACGCTGCAACAGGAGTGGCATTTACAGTTATTGGTTTATATTTCATTTTAATTGCTCTTCACCAAATTGATTTTCAGAACCTTCTAATCTTGAAAATCTTATGTTTTATCAGATTTTAAACTTGGGATTTTCCTGAGTGCTTTATCCTGAGTGTTTTAGTCTAAGAGGGAAACAAAATTACTTCAGCCAGAAAACACTGCTACATTTTTCTGCTCTAACCAAGCAGGAGAGTGGGCAGGATTCAGCCTAGAGCAACACCTCAAGCTTTTTGGAAACTAACACTTCACTATTTTTGCATTAGTTCGTAGCATATGCCAAAATACATTTTATGCTCTCCGCTTGAAAGCACTGTGTCACAACCTCTATATCCTGAATAAAAATGTCATTAATTATAGATTAGGAAGTATAGTTAATCTGCATAGTTATTTAACAGAAGTAATCCAGTGGGATATCCAGTTTCTCAGCATAATCATCTGTTTCAAATCTTAATTAGATGCTCTTGGTTGGGTTTTTTTTAAAACTCCTTTTAATATAACTTTTCTGATATAGAAGCTTTGCAAATTGGAACACTAAAGATTAATTTCACCTATTATTTAAAATCATACCTCCTGATGAAGCTGTAGATAGAGTCTCAACAGGTATGTAGCCACTTCAGTGCATTTTGCTATACTAATGTTCCGGGTCTTGTTGATTACAGTTGTACATGACAAATCATTTTTTAGTAATTATTTTTACAGAACAGAGTGCAAGGGATTAAATTTACATTGAGTTCTCATATAGGATGCATTTACAACCCAGAACATCAAAAATGCTATTTCATTTTGAACAAAATGCTACAGGTGAACATGGTAGAAAAGCAGCAGAGAAATGTGAGAGAGAGAAGGGTTACCAACTAAAGCCATGGGACTACCCAGACCCATTCATGCATGATTTGAAAACCTTTGACTTGCCTCTTGTGGTACTGTTACCAACACATTATGGATACTGAATGCAACATACTTTTCATACAGTCTTTGTCCTCTCATGAACACCTTCACCTCATTGTCCAGTGGAAATGTACCGTCATCTTTTCGGAAGCGGTAGAACAGTTTGGCATCCTTAAATTCCTTATGCTCATCACAAACTGAAACATAAAATAAATTAAATAATCTTCATATAGATGTTAAGGAGCTGAGGATGCATTTTGCTGTTAGGACTGCTGCTCTTCAAAGCAAGCATGCCCCTGTATTTCTGAGAAAACTTTCAGATAGATAGGTAACCAAATTTCTAAGTGAGGGAGGTAGGATACTCACATCAGTTCTGTGAGTACTACTGCGAATATACAGAGTAAAAAGCATCCATCTGCTATATACCAGAAAATCTTTTGATGAAAACACTCTTTAAGCTTGTTCGGTTAAAAGGCCACCAGTGTAGAACACCCAATAATTTAAGGATCAGTAAACGTATATCAGCTGAGTAACGCTGTAGGATACCTAAGACTTCCTGCAGAAACAGTTAAAATCAAAGTCTCTCTGCCATGCCAGCTAGCAAATGGTAGGTACAACAGCAACACACTGAGAAATATTCAATAAGGTTTGTAAGACAGCAACTGATGATGGGCTCTTGTAAATGCAGAACAGAGCTCCAGTAAGGGTATAAATTAATGGGAAACACTTCCCAATCAGGCTGTTCCTAGCAGAGTTGTCAAGGGATAGGAAGCTCAAAGCATCCTGTAGAACCTGACTGAACTTCTCTGAATTTACCCTAGCTCACTTTGCAGACTATTTAATGAAATTTGAGCGCAATATATGAACATTTTCAAGAAACACTTGCTATATGTGTAAAATATACATACACATATATAAAATTTGTATGGAAGTTCCACTGAGCAATTTGACCCTGAGATAGAAAACATTTGAAGGCTATTAAAGCTTTAAAAAAGCATTCAGCAATAAAACATCTATTGCTCAATTAAATTGAGTCACTCAGGCATCCATGGAACTCTTCACTGACATTTCCTCAATAGAGGATTAAGTAGTCAGACTTCAATACCCTATAATTTCTTTATTCTTTAACTATCTACTCTGACTCTCAGTTTCCATAACAACCCAGAATTTTAATTTAATACTCAAGCAGAAGCTGTAGAAGTGGCATTCATTCAATATGTGCATTTCTTACTTTAATTAAGGTGTTTTTAATGTACTGCAGATAGCAGCAGTATTGCTGCAGATAGTGACCTCTGTATAAAGTCAAGATTTGTCTGTTTGCACTTGCTCAATTTTCTCTTAAAATAAAAAAATGGTACATCTGCCTTTTTTAAATGAGTAAAAAAATATATTTTAAATCAAGGGCGTGGGCCTTCTTAGTTTGTATGCTTCCTAGCCTTTTAGTACACCAAAAGACAACTAAATGCTACCACTGAATTGCAAGTGTCCTTTTCATCAGAATAAATTGTTTTTCAAGAAGCTGAAAGGAACAGATCTCAAACAGAGGAAAAACCTCTTTACAGTAAGGGTGACAGAGCACTGGAACAGGCTGCCCAGGAGGGCTGTGGAGTCTCCTTCTCCGGAGACATTCAAGAGCTGCCTGGACACATTCCTGTGTGACCTCGTCTAGGTGATCCTGCTCTGGCAGGGGAGTTGGACTAGATGATCTTTCTAGGTCCCTTCCAATCCCTGACATACTGTGATACTGTGATAGGCAACAAGTTTAGAAGAAAATTAATCAGGGCACAGCCATTCCACTAACCTTCTTGCAGCTGTACCAGCACTGTTTGTGCAGCTGGTGTGAAGGACAGGGCCAGAGAACCAATTCACAAGAGTAAAATGACCTTTTTTTTGCCAGCCGTTTTTTTTCAGATGGATTTTTTGGCTGGAAAACTGTGCTGTAGGGAGCAAGGAGGTGAGGGCAGCAGGGAGAGAGGGGACAGGATCCAGCCGGGGCTGATCTGGAGGCAAGGAAGCAGCAGCAGAGTTTCCAGTGACTTCCCCACACCATACTGACAAGGGGAATGTCACTCCACTCCTCTTTGGCCTCTGCATCCCTCGCACCGCAGGGGATCTTGTGAAGCTGCACGGTTCAAGGTAGATGCTACCTTTCTGACAGGGATCCTACCTGTCCTATACTTGGTTGAAGAACAGAAACAGGATTTCCCCGTTTCACAGCAGCTAGTAAAATTTGATTTAACTTTTAGCAGCTGATATTGCACTTACCATGGTGGATAATGCTGTGATCCAACAATTTCTGCACCAGTTTAATTGCCGTCTCCCGGTCTGAGGCCTCTTTATGGTCAATCAGCCAGTCGATCAGCTCTTTGGCAACGAAGCAGTTTGGGTAGGTCTTAAGGTGGTGACGCCGATCTTTAATGACCTTTTCTTCATGCAGTCGGAGCCTAGGGGTCAAATCACCATATGAGTGTCAAGTGTAAATAGCTTTTGTAACTAGCAAGACTGGGACAAAAGTAGAGTAGATGCACTCAAGCCTGTGTAGGAGTGTGCCTGGACTGGTCTGGCATTCCACAAGCAAGTCAGCAGCCAAGAGCCCCAGAAAGGAGTATTTATGTCTTAAATTCTGACTGAAGGTTTTCCTGCAGTTGGTGGGCTTATAAATATTTGAAGTTCTCTGTTAAACGACATGGGTTCCCACTTAAAACCTTCTTCCTCACTCAGTGCATTTATAGGGTCTCTCTATGTACCTTGCTGCTTATATTCATAAAACTCTGAGAAATTTCATTACCTTAATTATCTCCACCCTCTTGCTAAAGTGGATCCAAATTTGCTAAGAGGTTATAAAATCATTAAGTCAAATAGAGCAAGCCTCAAAAAACCTGAAAAAACAAATCTACCCGCAATTTCCAAATGGAAGTGGGAACTTTTTCTGCAGTCTCTAGCACTGGTATCTACAGTGAACTATGTCCCGACTAACTTATTATAAATAAGGATGAGAAAGGGAATTCAGATTTTCTCCCTAGAGGCGTACACTGTCTTCTCTGTCAGTGCTCCCTCAGCTCTACACATCTGCTAAAAACCTAACTGTATGAAGCAGAAATTGTGCCTAGTGAAAACTAGAAAAATTAAAGGCCTCAGATACAGCTATTTATCAGGAATCAAATCAAATGGGATAAAAAGGAAAAAAATGTAGTGGTGAATGTGATTATACACTGGAAGCACTGTGAAACAAGCTTCTCACCAAAGGACCATGATATCTTCCCTTTAAGTAAAGTTAATCACTTTTTGTCAGCTATTCTTTTGCTAGAAGTTCTTCCCAAGAGCGGCTTAGAAGAATTAGCTCATTGACAAACCCTGACCAGTTTGAGGGAAGAAGGAGGGGAAGAGAGAGGGTGAGCAACAAAGGGTGGGGGACACACACCTTAATTTAACAAGTCTTTGAAACTTTCTCCCTCTTTCTACTGTTAAATAGCTTAACACTAGAAAGCAATATTGTGTATACCAGTACATCATCTGTATATAATCCCATATATTACTCAAGATGACCTCCCAGATTTTGCACTTGGGACCACAGTCTCATCTACCTGCAAGAAAAAACACATGAGAACTAAAGCATTTGAGCAGCTGCCTATGAAATGTTACAGGAATATGTAACCCTTTAATATTTACAAATTGATATCCATGGCTCTTACTCATGCTGCAGATCCAATTCATTACAAAATAAGTGAGTATATGGCAGCATTTGTGCATAAATACATACCCAGCAAAATACAGAACTACACGAAATGTCCTTTACACCAAACGTTTGCCTTTGCACTGTCAGCAAAAAAGTAAAATAGATCAGCGACGATATAAACTTTGTACACAGAGGCAATCAGGAAGGTCCTCTGCAAATGTGATGTGTATTGCCAGGACAAGCACTTCCAGATGGGCTTGCCAAATCTTGGCTGAAGTGTCAGCAGTTCACTGATGCCTGTTCCTCTTTCTATTTATGCTTCAGTTTAGCAGTCACTTAGTTCTGTTACTTGATATTCACAGGGACTAAAATACCCTTTAAAACACAGGGTCATACTGGAAATAAGATGAAGATATTTCTGTGCTGGCAGCTGTGGCAGAGAAGGAATTCTACCATCTGAAATAGGGTTAGAGAGGGTATCTTCAAAGTAGCTCCTGATATCAGTTCTCATCAGTGTGTTCATCTCCATTCTTTTGCCCACAGACATGCAGTCAGCTTGAGGAGATGCCAGAATGCAGAGCCAGATAGAGAGCTTTCAGATAAACCATCTCTTGTTGCACTGCAGAGGAAAGCCGAAAGCTTTCAAAGAAGTGACAGTTCAACAGTGCCACTATGGCTTTAAATAAAACATTGGGGCTGCCTCTTTTTAGAAAACTTTCTTTATAAATTCAGAAGATAAAAAGCTCACTGAGCCTGCAACCAAGCTTACACAGGGACATTCTCAACACTCACTGCACCTTAATAGCACTGGCAGGAATCAAAGCAAGTTCTAGGAAACAGACACAGCCATGGCTCAGGGTCTAGGATAAAATCAAAATAGTGTCTCTTGGAGACACTCTTCCAGCCCACAAATTCAGGATAGAAATTCAGACCCACAGCCTCCCTTGTGAGTACACTGCTGGGGAAATTAGATCTGTGTGTTTGCATTGACCTATCATAAAACTGGAGATCACTTGCAAAACCAAACTTTGGATTTCTAAACCTCAAACGTGTATAATCTGAACCTATTCGGTCTTCATTTAAAACAATACAGCATAATGTTGTTGATCTGGTAAAATACTGAATGTAAGCAGGATCCTTAGACAACCTTTATATCAAGTTTGGGAACGTTTATGTTGACATTTTTCTAGGGTTTGACCCTGTAAGGGAAAGGAACTTATGCAGGGGACTGCTGACTCCACTTTTCTCTTTGGGCTGTCTGGAGAGACAGACTAATAACTGGGGAATATGATGCTGGACTACAGGTCTGCATCACTGGAGTCAAGAAGAGGGTCTGCAGCAAGGACACAAGTGGCTGTGGGTGTCAGAAAGCTCTGCTGTATGACAAGTACTCTCTTGGATGCACATTGCATCCTGAAGGGGTAGGGGAGCTATAAAAAGCTACAGGCTGGGTCCCTTGTGCACCAAGGTTGAGATCTCTTCCACACTTATCCACAGAGAAAAGCTGAGTATAACCTTGCTACATGCTTGCACTGTGTGCAGGAAGTTTCAGAAAATGAGGAAACCAGGAGGTCTTTCCACTCACCCATCTCCCATGGCATCTGTGAAAGAGCAAATCCATAACACCCAGAAAGCGCTGAAGTACTAAACAGGTTTGCACTACAAACAGTAAATGGTGTCATTACTTGCCAGATGGTAAGACAAGAAATCCACAGGAGAACTGAAATTACCCATGTGCCTTATCTCAAGTACAGCTGTGATATTTCTCTCACCCAGTCAATGAGTGACAAATAGTTTTGCTGAGACGTTTTACAGTTTTGGATAACCCCTGATCTCAAAGTCCTTCCAGGCATGGCTGCTCTCATCCTGAGCACCACAGACCTGCAGGAGATCTTCTCTCTGATACTTTACACTTCTCAAAGGGCCACCAACTGTTTGCTCTCCTTTTAGCAGTCCTTTGCAACTCTGCTGAAAGCAAGAAAAAAATATTCTGCCTTCATCATTAATAATATGTCATACTATAGAAATATCTCAATTGCTTTCAGCAATTGTTTTCCATCTCTACACAAAACTCTTAACCAGTTATTGTGCTATGTAATCATGAGAGTCATTAAGCGCAAAAAGCCAGTACCTGACAGGTAATAAAATATGTAATAACATACTGAGTGCTATGTACTATCGTTAACAAACCCAATTTTATGTTGAGGCTATGATGCAAGGCTGTAACAAAAGTAAGTGGAGATGCAATACGTTTACAATATACAGCATGTTGTATTAAAACCATCACATTTTGTTTATCTCTTCCCATTCTAAATGAATAGCTTCAATTCTTTCATGTTTAGTATAACTATGTTACTGGGCTTTATTTTTAAGTAAAAAAAACCCCACTGATTTGAAAAGGAACTCTACGAATTTCTTTAAATAAAAAATAATCTTACCATATTTTGGCACTGATTCAGGCTTTTTTTTTCCCCCTATGACTATCAATACTATAACACGTGGGATGTTACACTGAGGGAAGACATGACTTAAGGGAGTATTTCTCGTTGTCTTCCAGAAGTATATTGAAATACATTGGTTGACCACTAAACTATAAAATAAAGCTGCATCTGATGCAAAATTTTTAAGCACTGAAAGTAATGATCCATTTGACTGGATCACCTAGAGGATGGTGATAAGACTATAAAGGTAAGAATATAAAACATAAGGCTGTGCACTAACACTAAAATGTTCTGCTGAAAACTGAGAACTAGGAGACTGAAAGCAACAGGAGGCAAGAAGTAGCTGAATATGCAGTGGCTAAATTTTCACTGACTACAGGCTATCAACAGGCTGAGACCATATAAAAATCACAGGCAATCTTACGATTGTACTAAGATGTTTCCAGAAATTATGAGAAATCCAGTTGTTCATATCATTGTATATGATACCACAGGAGATCATCTAAATATTGCTTATTGTTCATGCCATCCTCAGTCAAGAATGATAAGCTAAAAGAGATGCAATGAAGCAAGACAATGTTGGTATGAGAAATGATGAGCCAGTCTCATAAGCAGAGAGAAGACTCCCTGGCTTGGAGTCTACCCTTAACCAAACAAAAAGTGAAAGGCACAGAATTGTTGTCTGTAATCTCTCGGGTGATTTAAAAGCAGAGTGCAAGCATAGCTATTTAAGTCATGTTGAATGATCCTAAGGTAAAATCAGACAAAGGTTTGGAGCAAAAATTTTTAGTTGTTACTTGAGGCAAAAACTTATCTAACTTTTAGAGACCTTTAATAAATATACCAAAGGATCATGTGTTAACAGTATTCCACCGAAGACCTGACAGCTCTGCATTATATAATTACATGACGTACACTGATTTCCATGAACAACTTTGGGAATAGTACAGGGAGGAAGAATAATAGAATAACAGAAGGGGCTTTGAATGCATTACACCAGGACTCATAGGCCTTCTAAAGTACTGTTGCACAGCAGCTGCAAATATTAAAAGTTCAAGTACTGACTATGATAAGACATTCACTGTTTATATTGAAGCTTTTTACTTAAAAGTTCAAGTACTGACTATGATAAGACATTCACTGTTTATATTGAAGCTTTTTACTTAGTAAAAGGGGATATGAAAATATACAGACTTTCTTCATGTGCTTGCCAAGGCACAGGAGCTGTATGACAAGAGATGTCTGTATCTGTGAGCATGCTTCCTTGCTTTTGCAACACGGTATTATCTGCTTTTCATTTGTACTATACAAGCATGCTATAGTCCTTAAGTGGTTGATAAGAATGATCGGCATGGTCTGTCATTATTGTATAGTCAACACCAAACTAGCAGTATATTTTCCTCCATCATCTGAAGGAAGTCCTGTGACCTTTGTGACACACAATTGTGTCAAAAAATGGCTGAGGAACTGCTATGAGGTAATCCCATCAGTGGCATAGTAGCATGCATAGAGGCCAAGAGCCTAGTCCGCATCCTTGCTAAATCAAGGAGCAGAAGCCAAGAGAAGCTGCAATGGCAGAAGATCCCTCCACCAGCTCCACAGCCTAACCCTGTATTCTACCTTTGGGTGAAGCCTCTACATGCCTGTACTCAGTTGGCTTTCCTGCCTCCACATGCAATACCCACTTATTTCCCAGAGACCCAAATTACCAGGTTTGCAGGAACCTCCAGCCCCTCATCCAAGATCTTATGAGGCTACCATGAAGGGCCTGACTATATCATCATAGTCACCCATATCTTTTCAAGCCCAGAATGCACCTAATTTTATATACTGGCATATGATTTCTTCTTTAAAATTTTCTTGACATAGATTAAGTAATTATTAAAGTAAATAAATCAGAATAGGATAGAAGCTTTAACAGACTCATGTTGCAGGCTTTTTCAGTTCTCTGTCATGTTTCCTTAGGAAAAACACTGCTTGGAGTGTTAAATATATAAGCCAGTATGACCTTCAGAGCCAGCTGGAGGCCACAAATCAGTAAAATCCCAATTAACGTTCCACTCACTTATATATGTTTTCCTTAAAAAGAAACCTGTAATATTCAATAAGGTTTCACTACAAGTGCCAAACGAAAAAGAAGAAATGAATCACTATCTACAGAGAAAAAAAGAAAAATGTCTTGGAAAGTTACTGACTGCCCTAAATTACACTGAATAAGTTCCAAACACATCTACACCAAATGGTAATAAAGATTTTACTCAACAATTCTGCAATGTAACACTACTGTATTCATTTTTTAAACACAGAAATAATTGCTCTCTGACACAAACGTTTTAATGATAAAGAATTGTCCTATGTGCTTCAAATCTCTTTCTTTATCTGGGTCATACAAACATGTAAAGTAAAGAATTATGGTATATGAAATTTAGGGCATTATTCAATGTCATGAAGTTACTCACTGCTTAAATTCCGGAAGGCTGAAGAACTTCAAGAAAAACATTAATAAAAACAGTTAAAGACTAAGTCTATTTAAAGGATTTTACTTTTTCAAAAATCCAGCCTGGAGATGGTTTCTTTGGATGAGCTCAGCATTTTTCTACATCTGATACATGATATGAGCAGACACACAGCAGCTGCATAACCACTTGTTATGAATAGTTTCTTCAGTCAGGATGCTATCAAGGATCTTGTCTTGTTTGATTAGGCCTTGTTATACATTCACAAGTAGATGAGCTCTGAAAAATATTACAGAAGCATTCTTCCTCTGCTCTTAAGATTAAAGGGAAATTTTCCTTTAAAATAACACATTAATCAGTAAAAGGCCCAGAGAAGTTCTGCTGTTCCACTGAATGAAAAGCTTGCTCCCATTGCTGGGACAGTGTTTGTCATATCTGATTCTAGGCAAAAATTTTCTTTCCACACATGCACAAAGCTCAGGGAACAGGTATTTATGTGCTTTGACAATAAACTCAAATCATGACTTCTTACTACTTTCATAATTTAGAACATGAACTCTGCTCCTTATTTGCCAAGTAACAGCATCGGCTTTCCCTATGTTATTAGTCTCAGATGAATGCCAGTAGACTTAGATTACAACAATATGATTATGTTTACAACATGCTCCAAACTCTGGGTCAGGCCTGAACTTGAATCCAAAGCATGTTGCACAGTTAGGGATAGGCTTCAGATGGGCAACAGGACAAGAGGAGGTGAGAGGTTAGGGCCTGCGCTGTACCTATACACAGTCTCAGATACTCACCTATTATCAGTGTAAATGGCCCAACACTGTGTGTTAATCCTAAATCTAACTCATTTACTCAAGACAAGGCTTGACAACACCTATCCTGAAAAATGCAGGATCTGTAGAAACCTGGGTACGGTTGGTTTTCAGATTGTGTCAACAACCACTGTTGGGTAGATGGACCACAGGTACTTCTTGTAGCTATTCAGACATGTGGAGGCATGCTAAAGCACATGCCAAGGCTGTCCTTTAGGCAAGCCCTGGCTATCAAAGCAAAACCCAAACAGTGCCAATTAGGTCTAAATTTCAATGTAACTACAATGAGCTTTCTGAATGCTGAACTATACAAGATTTCAGTCCGTATGTAACCAGGCTGTGTGCATACGAAACGCTGAAACTGCAAAAGGTTTGAAGTCCCTATAGACAAGCAATCATTGATCAAGTGGCCAACACCTTTCTGTATCTTCTTCCACAGATTTATCATTTTCTGAAGTGGAATACTGATACTTTAAATGAAACGATGTGCTGTGTACAGTCTTCAGCCTGCAAGCAAAAGGTCACAGTTTCCAGTCCATTGGAACTTTTCCTTAGCAACTATATGTTTAAATACATTCTTCTCTCCGTATTTATTGTGCTTTTCCTAAACAGTTGAAACAATTTTTCTTCCTCCTTTGCCCCAGTAATATGCTTCCAAGGAGTACTGTTGTTATTGGCCTCATATAAACTCAGGTTTTCCATATTCATCAGAAATCAACACAGAATACAAACATATTTTATGTGAAATTATGTATGACACACTGTTTCAGCTAGAGTTAATTTACAGATTTAACCAAAAAAGTCGTATGGAGTTCTTGATATATTTAGTTTGGAGCAGCTCTAGCACGTCTGTAGCCAAAGTGGATGTAAGCAATTATCTTTTAACCACCGTTTGATTCATTACAGTAGGCCCAAAGTATAGTACGTGGAAAAAATACCACCCTATAGAAAGCTAAAACAATTCAATTTTCCCTGTTATGAAATATTTTTAAAGGATCCAGGCCTTGCAGTATTGTGATAAAGCACAGCAGCACACAGAGAAACCAACAACTCTCATTGCTTTGTGCATGTTGAAAGTGATACTGTTTTCAAAAAGGTGGGTTAATTGTTGAGCACATGCCTGATTTAATCACTTCTTTGATCATATCTGCAAAGGCAAGGGAATATATCTCATTACATTCTAAATGGATTATTGGGAGAGACATGTGCCTTTCCAAGGGAAGAAAGTGTTAACAGTTCTAACGCCTTCTTCCCTCAACACAGGACTGAAAACCCACTTTCCACAAGCAAAGATGGACCTGTGGTACAATGGAAAAATAGGAATTTATGCACACAAAGTAACTCCCAAACTGGACATTTTGTGCACTGTGAGAAGATCTGAGTACACTCGATCCATTTATTGTTTCATCATGCAAGCAGTGAGAATGGAGGAGCAGGTGGTTTGCCCTGAGATTTCTGTTCCCCTTGTAATGTCAGCAGGATTTCTTGCACTAACATGATCTATTGGCCTTCCAGCATGTGTTACTCCATACACTGCTCCCAGTGTTTAATTCTCATTCTTCAAGGACTGATATAAACCCAGTATGTCCTCATATATGTCCTCAGTATGTGCACTTTGGGTTCCATCCCCAAAATTCTTAAGAAATTTATCTACAGATAACCTTAAAAACACCTTGAAAAGCACTCTTGGTGGTGGGAAGAGTTGCAATGTTGGCATCTCATGAATCTCACATGATCTAGGCTAAAATCTTGGCCTCACTTAAGACCAGATCAACTGTGGTCAAGGGAATCAGGTTCTCACCTTCACAATTTAAAAAAAAGTATCTCAGTTGAAACAGATTTCAAAAGTTCTTAGACACTCATTTGGAAATAGATACATTTCCTGTCCTTAAATTTGCTTGAAAAGCTAGACAATGTAAAAGGAGTGACACAGTCAACCACAGCATCCATTGTACAAACTAAACCAGCTGATTTTGTGGTGAAATAGGTTAGGAAGTACTCTCACAAGCCCTCCCAGCAGTGAAAATGAGTGGAAAATAATCTGTGGTTACCAGCCAGTAATAAAATGCTGATAATACCAGCCACCACAGCTTAAAGAAGACATCACACTGTGCCTTCATTAAGTACAGAGCAATTTAGGTTGGAAGGGACCTCCGGATCTTGGTCCAACCTATAAGCATGTCCAGTTAGTACAGATTGCTCAGCATTGTGTCCAGGCAAGATTTTAATATCTCAAAGCTCTTCCAGGCCCCTTTTCCAATTTTTTACTTACCCTGCCAGTGAATAATTCCTTCCAAATATCTAATTAGGAATTTGCTTGCCAATTTTGCCTACTGTCTCTTGTTCTATCCCTATGCACTCTGGAGCTTCCCTACACCTTCTCATTTAAGTAGTTACAGCCACCAGTAAGATCTCCCTGAGCCTACTCTTCTCTAGGCTGAGCAGATTCAGCCCTCAGCACCTCCTTGTATATTATATGCTCCGTCTACCCCCACCCTGACAGGCAGCCCTCCTTGGGGGTTGCTCCAGTGCGTCAATGCATTTCTTGTATGAAGACACCGTTTTGCTGTCTATTTTAGCTAATTGCATAATTTTCCATAAATTAAGGTTGAGATAACAAGCTTTTAATCAACCTTGTTTTATCTCTTTTGTTCAGTGTGCTTTTAAGAATCTACTTTTTTCACCTTGTCTAATTAGCCAAGTAGCAGTATGATACCAATGGCTCCTATCATGGAGTAATTTTTCTTGTCAGACATCTAACCAATTTAACCTGATCTATTTCTACCATTTTCCAAAAGAGTTAAAAGGTCTGAGTTTGTCCAAAGCTATTAGTTTTGAAAATACTTTAATTGTCCACAAATCTTTAAGCTTTTAACCCAAATAATTCTCAAAACAGTATTTGTACAATCTCTTGGGATTTGTACATGATAATGCTACTTTTAGTTTCTTCACATCACAATCTGCCTGTTTGGACTGCCTAAGCAGCAAAATAGCAGTTTAAGCTAGGAGTAACTCCTTCTACATCTTACTAAAAATAGCCAGAGGAAAGTATAAGTTAATTACATCCTGATCATCAGGAAACAATTAACAGCTTTCTATTATATCACCCTGATTTCTAAGCTATATAATTATACGCTGCTGCAGAGAAGGATGTGTGATTATCAGGAGAAGGATCTTTCCTGAAAAAAATGAAAGGAAATTATTCCACCACTGACAATTAGTATTACAAAAAATTGCTTTTCTAATATATTTTCAGAAGTCACTTCCATTATTTGAAATCCTAACTGTGAGTGACCTGTTGGCCATGTGTTGTCTCTCTTCCCAAAAAGGACCAGTGTAAGTGCTGGACGAGCATTCACAACTTCAGCTTCCTGTGAACATTCTGCAATACTCACTGGCATTAAATTAAAAATAATTTCTTTTATGAACTATACTGTAATTATGCCTTGCATTCACTTTGCCTCCTAAATCAGAGCTGAGAATGGCTTGTGAAAACACAAAAGAATACAGACTTGCTTTAAGTAACCCCAGCGCTCTGAAGACACAAGTAACAATGTGAAGAGTAATAGATAAAATATACAAATGCATTTTTTTAAACTCCTGACGATAAACTCATTTGGTACAATATGCAGGAAAGTGTTGCAAACACAGGGCCAACAGATTGTACAACAATTCAGCTGAACACTAATGGAAACATTACAGCAATATACCCATTCCAGCAATAGCCTTTAGTGTGAGAAGCAATGAAACAAATCCACATGAATCTCCACAACTCCAAGTCAATGGATAAAAATGATAGTGCTATTGCTTCTTATCAGCAGAACTTCGGTCTCTGCAGATTCCTTATATGATGCACCTCCAGGAGTGCTACACCTCTTCTCCAGGAAGTTCAAGTTCTGTTCCAAGTTCTCCTTCCCTCAAGGCTTCTTCTGTACACTGTCCCTAACAAACATCATCTTGTCTGACTCTTATCTAGCTAGAATGCTCTTGGAAAGAACTTGATTTCAATAACATTGCTCCTCACCCTGATTCCCTCCACTGTCTCCTCCACTTCTGGCACATCAGAGTATTACCAAGCTTTTCTTCTCTTTCTAGCTCTCACTATTGCAATGAACATCTCTTAAGTGGCGTTGGCTTTTGCTCTATTGGCCATTTAGTTCCACTTTTGCTGTTCCGTTTTAAATCTTCAAGGGAGCACCTTTGTGCTTGTTACCTTAATACACTGGAGGCATCTTCACTCAAACAGTCACAGAGGTGTCTGGATGTAGCACTCAAAGCCTGTCCAGCATTGCTATGATCTCTACCAAAAAGCTGACACCTAAACAGGGGTTGAGCAGGGAAAGAATGAATGAAATGAGTGAGAAAGGGCTCCTGGACTGGCACAGCTGTACAGGGTTTGAATCCATGGGAAGCCAACCTCACTGTGGGGTCCCCCAGTAAAAGGGGAGGGGGTCTGCAGAGCTCATGACCCCCTGACCCTAGGCCAGCTGACCTTATCCCTTGCACTGTTATTGGTGTTAATTTGGCACAACAGTAATCTGGCTGATCTACCCAGGGTGCTCACCATGGGGTCAGACATGCACCAACGCAGGTGCACCAGGCCAAGTCGCAGAGGCCCCAGTCCAGGGAAGCTGGGCTGCCCTTTTCTTCAGCAGCAGGCAGACACACTGGCTCCGTGCCACTGTAAAACCTACAGCATAGCCTAGAGTCCCCTGGCTCTCCACAGAGCCCAGAGAACTCTCATCTGCCTGCAAATCCCTGCAACGCAGCTGTGGGAGCCCATGTAATCACCCACACAACTGCAAGGAAATGGAGGATTATGGCCTTGTTATGTGAAAACCAGCTTCTGTATTTGCTCTGAATTAGCAAGCCAAATCAAGCATATTTTTTTAATTATCTGTAAATGCACCTTTGAGATCTAAATGCATTTACTGGATTGAGGCATGTTTAAAAGCAAGCTATGAAGACTGTAAAATTATAGAGCTGATAATTAAGGTAGGGGGTTGCATTCTGAAGTAGTGCTGTCACATTGGCATCACTATGATGTGCTGGTCATAGAAACCACACAGTGCAAATTTCAAAACATGAAATGTCAGTATTTGTCTCTAGTCATGCACACCACCCTAATAAGAGCATAGAAGTAAAGGCAAAAACCTTGAAAGACAAATAATCTAGGCAAATTGCAAACATAGTTTTGTTCCTATCTGGTAAGAACATGTGCATTTGGCATTTAAACACGACATGATTTTTGGAGTCTGTCTTCTGCTGGAGTTTGAAATTTTTTAATGGGAATCCAGCAAATATTTCGAACATGTTGAGTTTTGGCAAATTAAGCACTGAGGTGGTGGTCAAGCAAACCCAGTACTGGCTGCTGCCACCACTGCCTCTCTCCATCCTTGACCCTGTGTTTCTGCAAACTCCCTCACCCCAGTGCTGGCACTGGTCTGACCTCATGCTAAGCCTTTTTAGAAAGTGAATTTTTTCTTATTTGGCTTCAGTTACTTTAACTACCTGAACTTCTGATCCCAGATGAACCAGTGCACAGTGCAAGGGAAGTGATAAGAGCCCGGCAGTAGCAGCCTGCAGTTAGGTTGGCTTTATCAGAAAACCACAGCCTTCAACTGTAGTTCAGTGACACAGGGTAAGCTAGCACCCATTTCTCTCCCCATAGTTCTTCCGAGAAAGTTTTCATGTGGTTACGCGGTAAACTCGTCTGTAAAACTGACCCAGCTGAAATATTAGCCATCCAAAAGCCCTGCTGACCACTTCCCCAGAGCAGGTCACCATATGGTGATGGTCCAGAGATGCTTAAGCCAGTCCAAAGGGGGTAAGCACAGATGAGGGAACCAAAAGGGAGAAACACCTGTGTCAGTGTGGGTACAAAAACCAGAGGACCACTGCTTCCAGTGGCAGTGCTAACTCAAAGTTTTACCCATCCAAACTATTAGCCCCTTTCCACTTCTCCAGCTCCAGGAATGGAGTAGTTGCACCATGACAAAAAGTTCAGATGAGGAACAGAGAAATAGATGTAACAGAAGTAGACCTGATGATGATTACTGCCTGAGGAGGCTCCTTTGAATACACAGGTTTCTCTGGAGTCTGACTGAGACTGTGACACAGCCTGTGGTTTATCTCTTCCCTTTTTCCATGCTTCCAGACAACTCAATGCTTTAGAGTTTTCAAAAAATAAACGAGCAAGATTGCACATTATTTTACTTCCACTCCTGCTACATAGCACTCTGCTGGCAGTGTAGGTTTAAATATTTTATTTTTCTTTAACTCTGAGACCAGTTTTATTCTTTCTGCTACAAGCAACAGATTCATAATGCAGTCATTTTTCCTTAAGGCCACAGGAAAAATGTGGGATACAAAGGAAAGCTAAACCCTCCAAATAGTTAAAAAAAAAAAAATTAAAAGTCATGACTGTTCTATGTATTTATGAAATTGGTTAAAAAACTCTTCTCAGCTTTCCTTCTGCTAATTACTGGAGGCAAAATGCCTTAGTAAATCTGTCTCTCCATTCTATTCTAATACCAATAGTCTTAGTCGAATCAGTGTAACTAAGGATCCTTGTGAATCTGTATTCAAAAAGGTTTAAGCTGCATTTAATTCTAGTGTTTCATATACAAAATTGTTTAAAATATATGGTTTATAGGTCCTGCTCTTGCTTAAGGAAAAAACCAACCAACAAAACAACCCAGGACTAATATGTGAAGTCCATTCTTCACTCAACAAACGCCAGTGGTTCTGCCAAGACCTGAAGCTTTTCAGTTTCTGTCTTTATTAACCTTTGGAGTCTCGATGAAGTTTTTCTTCAAGGACCAAGCACACAAATGAAATGTGCTTAGCTCTTCATCCCCTCTGGCAGTCCTTCATCAGTTTAATTTCTTCTCAGCAAAGCCAGCACATGCCCATACATTTAGAGATAGGGATGTAGAAGTCTATGTCAGGAACTTAGTTGGACTGTGGAGAGGCTAATACCTGCTGTTGACAATATCCTTTACTTTCTTAAGTTTCACACCACAGAAAGCACTGAAATTCTGTAGGTTTTACACTTCAAAAAGAACTGGAGTCCACAGATATAAGAAATGCCTCAATTCAAATGAGAAGCATTTATTCCTTCCTAGTCCTTGTCCATTTATCTAGTCATGAAAGCTAGCTGACATCCCTCCTGGCTTTCACTCTACTGATGTGACTTTGTAGGGAGAAAAGTGCAGACCCTTTCCCGAACACGGCACCCAGAGCTCCCCACCCATCCCGGCACACACAGTTATCACTCCTGCATCTCCACACTTAGGAGGTTCTTTTCTCTGCTCTTTCAGGATGCCACTCTTAGGCTTAGAGGCTGACATTCCAAACCAGAAATCTCAATCCTCAGAGAGTCCCACTTCAGTTCCCCAAGTTTAGTGGCTTCATACAGATCCTCCCTCTCCGGCCAGAGCCTGGTATGCTGCAAGAAACCACTACCATTTGCAGACAAGATTTGTGTTGTGAGGGCTTTTTCAGGTTGTTTTTTTTGAGCACATATAGTGCCTACCCCTGCTGGGACTTGATGAGTAGTTCAAATTCCTAGGTGCTGTTGCTACATAAAGAGTAAATAATAATGACAAGTGATAGGAGGACTTCTCTGTCATGGTGCCAGCCTGCGGCCACTGCCCCCACAGCAGCAGGGATCATGTAGTAAATGCAAACCCAGATTGCTTTTTGCACATTAATTCTGCCTTCCCTGCATGAGCATCAACTTCAAAACATTTTCCTTCACCTGTCCATAGGCAGCTCCTCTAACATAAAGCAAAAAACCAATATTCTTGTACATGCTACACACATCCAGAATCCTCTGCTTGCCTGCTGATCTCTTCTAACTTGACACAAAAGTTAATGATTTACTCCATCTGAAATGGAATACATAAAATATACAGCACAAACCCCTGGTACAACATCCGCCTTCCTGTGTACATAGCAAAAAAAATGATCTCCATTGTACATGTTGTTAACTACTTCATCTCTGAGTTGTGTTTCAGGAAAACTGCTGATGGGAATGACTGAATTATTAAAAAGCATAGTCTAAAGAAAAGAACTGAGTAAACAAAAGCCTTACATCTTGATTTCTAGACATGCTGAATAGTCATAAAAGTTATATACTCCAATATGTTAAGAATTTTTCTTAAAGTGGTAATCTTGAAGTGAGACCTTTGGAAGACCAGTGAAAACTGACTTTGACTTGTCTCGCCACTTCAAAATGTATAGCTGTTTACAACCCCTTTTGTAAGATGAAACTTGTATACAACTCTGATAAAAAGGCAAATTCCTGTTGAACCATATCTTCCATTTTGTCTCTTTTGGAGGAAAGAAAAATCACTAAGAAACATGCTTCAT
This sequence comes from Bucco capensis, assembly GCA_013396975.1. Taxonomy (NCBI): domain Eukaryota; kingdom Metazoa; phylum Chordata; class Aves; order Piciformes; family Bucconidae; genus Bucco; species Bucco capensis. Next base: position 1,510,828 of record VWZO01005806.1, on the reverse strand, counting down.
ATTTCCCTAAGCAGAAATAAAGAACATGATGAATTATAAGAACTACTCTATCAAACCCTCTGGCTTATCTAACAAGCTTCCTAATTATCTTCTCAACTATTTAATAGAAATGTGAATCAGGAAGGGTGTTACTTTGCAGAGACATTAAATGTTATTCAGGTTCCACCTACTACAGAGAACTGCATCATATATACCACATCAACTTCTGATTTAAAAAAAAAAAGGTGCTCCTTTAATATTGCGGTTTCTGTTTCAGTACAATCTGTTGCCTTCACCTAAAAGGGAAATGAACTTAGGATTGCTCTGCTTCCAATACAGCTTTCAGTGACTCCAACAGTGCCGTTATCATCATCATGACTAGGCTTCATGAACGAAGATCCGGGGAGGGCTCCATCCACGCTCTTCATAAGCACTTTAACATCCTTGTTATTAGGCTTCCAACAATGACTATCCAAAGCACTAAAGCTGTGAAACCATCCTTCAGGCACATCCAGCAAGACCAAGAAAGCTCAGCATAATTTGCTTCCCCAGGGCTGCCCCAAGGCAGGTGTTTGCAGGTTGGGACATAGTGGGGTGGAAGGTTCAAAGGGCTCTCCCACTCCTGAGAAAGGTAAAGACGTAAAGATGTCATGATCCAATCTATCACAGCTTGCACTTTCTTCAGGAGACAGGTCCATACTCATCACTTTTACTTTAAGGAGCCTTTTCATGGCAGCTCTTGCAGCCATCTTTGAAAGAGCTCACCACTAAACAGCTACAGGCTCTCTGAAACTGCAGCAGAACAGAGAGAAGAGTTGGGGTTTGGGGTGGTTGGTGCTGTCAGGCAGACAGAGTTTGTTCAGCAGTTTGTCCATGCAAGGCTGTTGGTGCCTGGAGATCCTGCATCTGGATTGCACCTATCCCAGCTCACACCTAGCTCTTCCTACTCTCCTGCACAGTAGCGAGAAGATACCAAAGGGTCTGTCCTCAAGTGCCACACTGCTGAAATCTTCAGCTTGTTTCATGGATGTCAGCCTGAATTTAAAGTCTTGCCAAGCAACAAACTTCAGAAGACCTCACTTTAAAAAATGTGTTTCTATTAACCAAAACCAACAGGTATTCACTCAGCCAATTACTGGGTATAAAGGCAAAGATCGCTACTGAATGTAAAAATCTACCATGTTAGCTAAAATACAGTTCAAGATCATTTCTTTTTTCATAAATCACCTCATCCATGGACCAGGATTTATATCACAGCCTTATCTCCCACAAACTGCTCATGACCAAAGCTGATGGGCCCAGTGCCAGTGTGTGCCAGCAGCAAGCTCCTCAGGTGCCAGCTGACATTGCACACACCAGGGCTGAGGCTCCCGACCTCACAAAGGAAAAAACACAGCAACTGAGGGACAGTAACAAGGGGAAGGAAAAAACCTCTTTGTCTTCCTCCTCTCCATCTTCTAGCCAGCTAGCACTTCCAGGGAGGGAAGGGGACACAGGGCTTCCATTCCCACCACTGGCACTGCCAGTGTGCAAAGCCAGGCTCACCAGGGTGCTGCTCAGATGACTTCAGTCCTCACTGCATGAGGAGGTCCATGCTGGAGAGGGAACAGATGTGCAATAAACAGGCCACAGGAATGGGGACTATGATGCAATACATGACACTGGGGCGATACGGGCAACAGGAACTTTGTAAGGAATTTAAATCAAGCAGCTCTGGTAAGTATTTTGAGTTTAGACATGCATGCTGTTTGGTCCAGTATCAGAGTGCTTTAGAAAATCTACATTTGGTTGGGTTTGTGTAAGCAACACCAAAGTTTTGTTTCACACTTTTACTCCTAAGTTACGTGTTCATCTTGCAGTATGCAACACTTGCTCATATGCACTTTTACCCAAATACACACATAATCACCTGCCTGGCTGCATCACTCCCACTGGGGCTTATCTTACATTTGTAAGCATCACTAAGAATAGAGTACAGTATGTCTCCTTGAGTGCATGCATGTGCCAGTTTTCTATCATCTGTTTGCCTGCCCTAAAGGCTGCTGAGATAGCCTGTCTTTGATCCTGAAAACCCTCCATGTTTTCATTTAGCCTTGACAATGACACACTTATCTTGAACAGGAAAAGGGAAACTTTAAACACAGGGTTGGTTAAAACTTGTCTACCAGCCAGTTTTCTACTCATATTTTGCAGCTTTTATGGTCTGGAAAACTGAAGAAAACGAACCCATTTCATAGAGAATCTCAACAGAGAAATGGAAGAAAGCTCACAAAAAACTGGGGGAAGAGAAATAATTTTAGGTGCAGTTTCACAAGATAGTTCCAGCTGACCCAACAGCTCACTGCTGCCAAAATGAGAGATCTTGCTTCTTCTCCACTACCTCCCCTACCTTCTTCTGGCTCCTTATTCCAACCACCTATCTTCCGTGGGTCTGGTAGTCAACAGCTCTGAAAACTAACCTATCTGCCGAATTGTCACACTAGATCTGCTCCCGGGAAGCTGCATAAAGTATGTGAGCAGGCACGAGGGAGGAGGTAGAACTACACAGCTGTGAGTGAGGTAGGAACAGGGTTGGGGGAGAGCATGTCTCCCCAGTCGGCAGCACCTAGAGGTTACGGAGGCTGAGTTGTTCACTAAACCACAGTCCAAGGATATCTAGGCCACTTCCTACAGATTCATAAAAGAATGTCCATAGGTAACTTCACAGGATAGGGTATTTATTACCTGCAGGTCATCCTGCCCAAAAACTAGCACCATGCTTCATTACCTTAATAAATAAGATGACAAATACCATCTTTGAAGAGCTGATTCTAGAGGCCAGATATGTTCCACGTTTCCTCAGTCTTCTCCTTAGAGAAAGCTTACAAAGCTTTTGCTTTTACATTTAACTTTGAGGTACATGGAAAGATTGATCTTAATAGAAATTTTGTATTAGCCTTGAATCTTCAACTTCTAGTGAGATAAAAAGAAAAGCAGGATTCTTCTCAGGCATGATAAGAACAACTTGCACGAACCTGGATGCACAGCTCTGCTCTAAATCCGCCATGCAGAGCCTGTGTGCTGGCACACCCTGTCACCCTAGGTTTTATTTCAGGCAACTTTGAAGAGGAATCTCAAGGTTGGAGCAGAAACTTGTGGGTACGAGGGCCAGACTACTTAAAACAACACCCCAAACATGCGTATCACTTGTGTGCCTCACAAGGTGTCAATGGTCCTTACCATGTGGATGCAATTAGTAACAGTGTCAAGCGCCCATACTAGCAGCAATGATAGCACCTCCTAAACCAAGCAACATTTCTATAATTTTGTAATACTTGTCTGACATTTGAGAAAAATATTCAAGTAAAATTCAAGTAAAAAGTACTGGGAAAATACTTCTACAATCTCTTTCTAGTGACATGTATGGCATGTAATAACACTAGGATTTTTCTTCCTGAATCACAGGATCTTCCACCAACAAGCTGAAAGCCTTAGAATTTCTTTTTCTCTTCTGTAGTGTATGGGTACAGATGGCATCTACTAAATACATCACAGAAATTAAAAATTAACTGAGTCAGGCATTTCTGTTAAACGTTTCTGTGCTGCACACAACTCCACACAGCACTGTTAATTACTGCTGGCACTGACAGTAGGGATCCCCTTCCATCTGATGGGACCAGCTGATGCAAAACAAAAACAAGCCCTTTGAACAGTGAGCACCTCTGCAGGGTCACTGCCCAGCACCACTGCCAGACCCGGAGAGCACTCAGGGCTCGGGCTCAAGTGGTTCCCTGCACCCTGCTTGTTTTTTGCCGGAGTGCTGAAACTCTTTATTGCTTATGGTTTGCTTGTTTGTTTTTGTGTTTTGGTTTGCTTTGGGGTTTTGGGTTTGGGTTTTTGGGTTTGGGTTTTGTTTTGTTGTTGTTTTTTTTAATTTTTAAACATGCAGCTTTGCCTCTGCATCCCCTCATCCCTTTAGGGATCCAACAGCCTTGCCCCCAGACGCCTCCTACCCCACGCAGAGCAGCAGATGTGCCTGGGGCAGAAGACCCCCGAGGCAGTGACTTACCTCCCCGAGCTCGTAGCGCCGGCTGCCACCTCTCCCCTCCCTCCCTCCTCCTCCGCCTTGCTGCGGAACGCGGGGCCAGAGCCCCGGGACGCGCTAGGAGCAGGGCAGGTGCTGTGGTGCAAGAAAGCCCGATGGGAACAGACCCTTGTCCTCTGCCCCGCAGATCCCCCTCTCGCCTTCAGGGGAACTGCTACTGCTGAGTACATGTCACCGGCAAAGCGGGGGGAAGGCACTGCTTACCGGAGCTGCTCGCCGGTCAGCAGGACCTCGGCCATGTGCTCCAGCTCCGTCGCTTTCTGCTGCATGCTGCTCATGCCCTCCTCCATCGTCGCCGGCCTGCGGGCACAGCACCGCCGGGTGAAGGGGTACCGGAGACCCGCCGCCCTCCCCGGCCGTGCTGCCGCTGCTGGCAGCTCCGAGGGGCGCCTCTCGCCCGGCCCTGGCCCCTGCAGAGCTTGTCGCCGGGGTTAGGGGGCAGCCGCAGCCTTCACGCCACCGCTTTGGCTCACCTGAGTGGGTCAGGTCACTTTTCCCTTCGGCAGACTCGGATCCCCCCTCAGCCCCCCCGCTTCCCGTGTTATTGTGTCACAGGCAGGCGGAGAAACACATGGCTGCAGCCGCAGCCCGGCGCGCCGAGGCAGCAGCGTCCCCCCTCGGCTGTCACACGGCAGGCTCGGCGCTGCCTGCCCCCGCGGGAAGGGACCGGCTCCCCGCCGGGGGCTGCGAGCCAAACGGGTGCCGCCGCCCGAGAGCCCGCCGGCCCCGAAGCAGAGGCTGCAACTCCGCCGCTCCCCTCCCTTGCTTGCTCCAGGGCGGGGAGGGGGGGGCCAAAGGCGGTCGCGCACGGAGGAGAGCAGCACTCGACTCCCGTGACTCCCTTCCCGCGGGTGCAAAGTTCCCGCGGTCTTTCTTCACCACGGGGCCGAGCGGAGGAAAGAAGCCGGACCGCCTACCCGGGGTGCGCTGGTGGGCGCCGAGCTGCCGGTTCCAGTGGGGTGCCGCTGATGCCGCCCAGGCTTTGCGAGATGCGCCTTGCCAGTTATCCTTAGCGGTACGGGGCAGGGTGGGGGGGAAGAGATGGAGCTATTGGTCTGAATTTTCACCCGCAAAAACTGCCGCTGCTCTCCCAGCGTCCTGCCTTACACTCATTGCTACTCAGGGGTAATTTCAGACATTGGTCCTCCGCATAACTCATGTCTTTGTCTCCAGGCGACAGCGGATGCAGAAATCTTGAGAGGGCAGAGAATCACAGAATCATTTGGGTTGCAAGGGACCTCTGGAGGTCATCTAGTCCAATCCCCCTGCAGTGGGCAGGGACATCCCCAACTAGATCAGGTTGCCCAGAGCCCTGTCAAGCCTGGCCTTGAATGCCTCCAGGAATGGGGTCTCAACCACCTCCCTGGGCAACCTGTTCCAGTGTTCCACCACCCTCGTGGTAAGGAACTTTTTCCTAGTATCAAGTCTAAATCGACTCGTCCCCAATTTAAAACCATTGCCCCTTGTCCTTTCACTACAGGCCTTTGTAAATAGGTCATCTCCAGCCTTCTTGTAAGTTCCTTTTAGGTACTGGAAAGTCACTAGTAGGTCCCCCTGAAGCCTTCTCTTCTCCAGGCTGAACAATCCCAGCTCCCTCAGCCTGTCTTCATAGGAGAGGTGTTCCAGCCCCCTGATCATTTTCGTGGCCCTTCTCTGGACCCGCTCCATGTCCTTTCTGTATTGAGGNTAGAATGTTGTGGGGGACTGTGTCAAAGGCCTTGCAGAAGTCCAGATAGATCACATCCACAGGTTGTGCCTTGTCCACTGGGGTAGTCACAGTACCGTAAAAGGCCACTAGGTTTGTTAAACAGGATCTGCCCTTAGTGAAGCCATGCTGACTGTCTCTGATCACCTCCCTCTCCTCCATGTGCCTTATCAGACCTTCTAGGAGAATCTGCTCCATGATTTTCCCAGGCACAGAGGTGAGGCTGACAGGTCGGTAGTTCCCAGGGTCCTCCTTTACACCCTTTTTGAAAGTGGGTGTAACATGCCCCTCTTCTCAGTCACTAGGGACTTCACCTGACTGCCAGGACTTCTCAAATATCATTGAGAGTGGCTTGGCGACTACATCAGCCAATTCTTTTCAGACTCTGGGCTGCATCTCATCAGGTCCCATAGACTTATGTATGTTTAGGTTCCTCAGGAGGTCATGAACCTGACTTTCACATACAGTGGGAAGGACTTCACTGCCCTGGTCCCCATCTTGAGAACCATATAGTCTTGGCAATGGGAAGTGAAGTGCAAGGTCATGAGCACTGTTTGTCAACACTTTTGATGGAAAACAAAATAAAACAACCTTTAAAAAAAAAACTCCAGGAGGCATCTTTTGCGGTGGTGCAACCATGGATTTAATTTACAGACATGTACAATTAAGATATACCTTGATTGCCTGCTTGTAGCCTTTACTTCTGCCTCCACATACTCTGTGTGCATGGAAAATTTCATATCCTTAAGTGTTTGCTTTACTGTGATTGTTTCAGGAGCAAGACACTAACTGGGAGGGCATCAAGCAAACCTAGTAGTCACTAGAGTGCATACAACTGGAAAAACATGGTTCTCTGCACAGCCCGTAGTAGACTTGCAGTGCTTGTTACCAAAGGAGGCTCTAGATGTAAAAGAATGGACTTGGAGTCAAGGAAAAAGCAGACAAGTATTTGGAAGAGAAATCTGCAGAGGGTTACTAAGCAGACAGTGGACACATCCAGCTCAGGAAATTCTCTGTTCTAAAAATAATTGGAAGCTAGGCAAGCACTTGTGAAATACTTCATATATGCTTTCCCTGCTGTTCCCTGAGCATCTGTTTACAGCTACTGAGATGAATACTGAACTAGATGGACTTCTGGTTCAGCCCAGTATAGTCATTTTAATAAGCACCTTAGTGGGCTCTCAAAGAGCACTAGAGATCCACGGATGGCAAAGGGAGAAAAAAGAATCCGCCTTCATTTAATCTGTGGAATGGGCCAAGGAGAGAGGACACTTCAAGACCGTAACACTACAGTTTGATATTACTTGCGGTAAATTCGTAAGACATGCATTTAATTTGAATACTTGCAAACACGTTCTAACTCCACTCATACTGCAAACACTTGAAACAATCATCTCACCTGACCTCATGTTTGGGACAAAGAGTTTGCAGTAATTTTTATCAAGCACTTTATCATATTAAAGGGAATTTCAAGAGAATGTTACTGTACAGTGCAGGCCATTTCTGGGTAAGCATTAAGCTCCATCATCTAGGTTAGCCTGATCCAGCCATTCACCTCTAGTAAAAGGGGAAACTGTGCTTCTTGGCTCCGGTGACACAACCTGCTGTGTGTCTTATGTTAAGTTTTCCCACTTTTTGGACTTGTGCTTGCTGCATTTCAATTCACTAAACAGGCAGAAGAGTACCAGAAAGTGAAGACTTTCTTCTGGACTACTGAGCATAGATGTGCAGATGACTGAAGGGTCCAACAATCACCAGATCTGGCGCTTAGGTGGAAGTGGGTCTGGGCGCCTGAGTGCTGGAAGAGAAAAGGAGGAAGAGGAAGAGGAAAAGGTGGAAGTAGCTGTCTTCAGGGAGTGACAAACTATTGGTTTGACTCAAGGTGCTTGAGGAGCTGAACCCTGAAATGCACATCTTTCCTTGTATATTCCTGCAACCTGGAAAATGTAGGGCAGTGCAATTTCCTGTACTGAATTATTTAATGATTATACACAGCCATGTTTGCCTTTGCACGCTTTGTAATTTGTAATTCGTTCCACATGTTGTCACTGAAATTTCTTCCAGTTACAATGTACCTATGAGGAGGAAATCATGTATCAGTGACCCCAAATCTACTGTCACCCCAAAATGGTTAATTAACATAACTCCAAAGGGTCACACTTCTTCCAAGAGCCAGTAATAAGATATATCAAATAACCTAGTTAGATGTTTGTATTTTGTTTTCCAAGTACAGACTGCTGCAGAACATAAGGTCTAGCAAAAGATCAAGCTCTCTCGGCTCTTTCTCCCGGGGGGCTGGCCACCAAGGCTAAGACACGCCTCTAAGAGGTGGGACAACATATGCAGAGTCTGAAATCCTGACAGCAAGAGACAGAGATATCCCTCTGAGGAAACCTGCAGGATTTAGACGGATTTTGGTTCTATAGATGTAGGATCAATTTTAGGAGTTGGTGTGTATTTTAGATATGATCACATACTTGCATTTTACCTTAGCATGGCTGGAGTTAAATGAGATTAAGGTAGCTTGCTAACAGTAAGATGTTCCTCAGCCACAAGCACAACAGATCTTTGATCTGGAGGCCTGGAACACTTTAAAACTCATCCTCCACAACATCAAGACAGTAAGAGCCCAACAGGTGTGGTGGATGGTTGGCTTGTCTTCCAGCAACTCCTGATGATGCCTGGGGCTCTCTGGCATGCAGTAAGTTATTAGGCTACACGTATGAACAGCCAAGGTCATGATGCTCCGTGGCACATCATGCATGAATTGGGATGTTGTATTAGAGCACTGGTTTTAGAAAAGATTCTAGTAATCTGTGTAAACTTTCATCTCACTGAATAAATGCTCCAACCGGCATAAACCTTATTTTTTCAAGATTTCATATCTATTTCTAGAAGTTATTTTTTTATTTGTTTTCTCTTTATTTTTTTTCTGCACTTAACTCGTAGTAATATGAACTCACTCAGGTGAGCTATGTCTGCATTATATGTTTAGCCCACGTTATAGTCTGGGAGTCTTGTAGCATCCAGCTTAGAGCACAGGCTGGGAGGTGTGAGTCAGCTGAGAAGTGTGACTAAAAGCTAAAAAGGAACAGCTCTCTAAACCACATCTCAAGTGTAAAGACAAGACCTACTACCTAAGTGGTAAAAGCCAGCTTCTTAAGCTGTCCCTCAGCAACTTCTATGTTAATGTAATCTGATGTCTGGTTGCAAGATCAGAAAGGTTTTTTTTAAACCACTGTGTCTTGGACTAATGGTTTGACTGTGCACTGTAATCTGCCCTGAACACTCGGACACTATAGTTTTTTTCTTCTTTGGGAGGCAACACCTCAGAGCTGAGATTCAGTCAAATACACTCTTCCTTACTAGCCTTATGCTACCTATTGCTGCTTCTCAACCTGAGTTTCTGTTCACTGCTGCTCTTTCTACACTGCTCATGAAGAAGCATACTTTACCTTAGGCAATCTGGCTCTTTTGTGCCCTAGAATGAGCACTACAACCAGTGTTTGGGGTAGGTGGTGGGTTCAGGCATGCAATGTGCATGTGTCTGTGGTTCTGGTAGCAGAAACAGATGCAAACAATTTGACAGGATGCCGAACAGCTGCTGCCATGGGGTACAGAATAATACTCCTCTATGACTGATGAGTTTTTTAATAAAGAACAGTCTTTGTCAAACAGTACTCTATAAAGCAGAGGTTTCAGTCTTGTCTCCATCCTTAACCACAACACTTCCTGTTAGGTGAGCCTGTGCAGCACACAGAGACATCCCATGGCTGAGGAACAATTGCCAGCAACGCTGCCCCCCCAGAGTGCCTCTTCAGGGCACAGCTGGCAGGTATGGCACATTGCAATTGTGCCACCAGTGTTGTGGTGACTACAAACCAATGGCATAACTCAGCTCCACTGGAATAACCACCAGCAGCAGCTATTTTGGCTTGCCTAACTCTTGTCTGTTTAGAAATGCATAATAGACTGTTCTCAGTACATAAGTGTTTAATCACTCTGCCACCCTGTGGTCCTTTCAAGAATTTAAGTATGAAAATGCCTATTACAAAGCTGTTGTGAATTGATGCTGGAGAAAAAAAAAAAGATTGTTAAACTAATGATAATTTTATAAGGGAATACTCTTTAGACAACATCATCTTTGCACAGGATCACAAACACAAACATATTTGACTCAATCATTAATTTCCCTCCACAACAAACAACAAAATAACTACCTACTCTAGTCCAAATGAAAAAGTCAGTAAAATACCAGACAAGTCAATACCCTTTTCTATGAAAGCACCTTGCAAGAAGAGTTTGTCTGCGACCTCTTGGGTTCTCAAAATATTTGTGGACCACTTAGTGTGCTGAAGCAGTGAAATAAGCTCAGTAGAACATGATCCTAAAATAAATCAGACATCTTGTTGCACTGAGATAAAACAAAATGATCAGATATCAGCAAGCCCTTTATTTAATCTGTTAAGAAATACTATTAATTTAGCTTAAATAAGTAAGTATTGAACAGAATGAATCAGAGTAAATCACTTAACATTAGGATGCAGGGGTCATAGCATAACACTGTATGATTTGGTATACTGTTTAGCATTACTTTCTTAGCATGAGCAGCTAGAAGCCTAAACTTCTAGAGAGCGGCTAGAGTTGCTGAAGCCTTAGGCTGTGAGCTGTGAACTTTCACCTAGCTACACTTGACTTTTACCAAGTTAAGCAGAAGAGGACCTCTAGAGGCAGTGCAAGCCAGAAGATAAGGAGGCTACAACTGTCAGCAGTAGCTACAACTCAACAAGATAATGCCCTGCCTGGAGACAGAGATGGAAACCAATAAGGCGTCAGAAGATGTCAGACAAGTAATTGCTGCTGGACCAAAAGACACATGAAAGATGTGTGAAGAACACATGTCAAGGTTAACAGAAATAATATCCCTTTCTATCTACCACACCAGCATTTAAAGTGAGGGCACTGTGAGGGCATGCTCTGTAGCTAAGAATGTCCAGGCTGAGTGGCAAGGATTCAGTGAGGGTTTGGGGAGCCAGACACACTGGACAAGACAGGGAAGCAGCATCCTGCGCTGTTCCTGGCAGAGGACTGACTCCTAGTGGTGCTGAGTCTTCTGGGCCTGTGCTTTCCTTTATTTTTCTTAGGTTGAAGTCAATAGACTTCCTATTGAATCTATGAGCTGTGGCTATTTCCTTTGCAATAATCATGATTGCCTGTGGTTTTTACTCATTTCTATCATGGCTTTAGCTCAAGTGCTTCCTCACAGCTTCGTCAAGCAGATGAAGCCCAGGTCAGGCCACAGCGCGAAGCCCAGCTGAGCCCTGAGTCACAGGGAGATGAGCCCCTGGGAGCTCTGCAGTTCCTTTCCTAACAGATCATGTGGCAATGAGAAACAGCAGACACTTCCCCTCGGTCAGACTGTCCCCACAGCTGCTGTGACAGAAGGGGCAGGAATGGCTGATGCCAGTGGGTGCCTGCTGCAGCTGCCTTGCCCGGTGTCTGGTGGGTGCCCACTGTAGCTGTCCTGCCCCTTGTTTTCCCACCCACAGCCAGGCCTAATAATGGTGGCTTGGGTGGTCACCCTCCCTCTCTCCACCCTTTCTCTGGTGTCAAGGAAATCTGTAGAGGATGCTGCCACAGAGCTGGGCAGGGGCTCCTATTTGGGCCTGGTTTTGTGGTATTTTATAGATATACTTTATTTAGGGCATTTGGTCGATTTTATGGCATTTTATTTTCATAACAGATATTTTATTGCAACCCAGCCTGGCTCTAGTGCAGCTGGAGAGAAGCTAAGAGGTTTGTCCTGGATCACACCAGCGGTGGGGCGGTAACCCACCGGGCTGGGCCTTGCCAGGCAGGAATCTGCTGTAGCTGAGGAGAGCAGTTCCCCTTACTGTCACCCCGAGGTGTTGCTGCCCGCCCCGCTTGCTACGGCCGGGCACAGTGCTGTCAACCAGAGAATTAATTCAGCCATGCGCGCGCCGCCTGCCGCGCATCGCTGGCGCGCCTTGGACTCACCGCCTTGTCGTGGGCGGGGGATAGTTGTGGCGCGGCTTTCGGAGCGGATCGGTCCGGCCGGCGCCATGCGGAGTCGCGCGGAGGTGGACGCCACACTGGAAACAGCCAAGCTGAACCCGGCGGAGCTGCTGCCGGTTGTGCACTGCCTCAGCTTCGGCCCGCAGGCCGGCGCCGGCGAGTGCTGCCTGCTGCAGCTGGAGCCGGGCCTCTGCGCCGAGCTGGAGGCGGGACGGAGGTACCGATGGGTGGGGCGCCCTCTGGAGGGAGTTCTGCGCCCCCCTGAGCTTAGACGCGGCAGGCTCTGCGGCGTTGTCCCCTTGGCCCGGGGCGACATCCCCCCGCCCCGCTGTCCCCTGAGGCTTTGGTAGCCGTGGTGGGCAGGTCGGCGACCCGAGGCGTGTTGTGATACTGGGGCAGGGTGAGAGGTTGGAGTTTTCCGGCGTTACAGTTCTTCCCGCCGTGTGGGGGGCAGTCGGAGCAGCGGCACGGGTTGGAGGTGGCTGCGCCTACCGGGCCTGTCTGCCGTCGGGTGTGCACTGTCTGTCTTTAGTGCGAAGCAGCTGACGTTTCCCTTAAACATGGCTTTTTTCTGACTTTAATTCTAATACGACTTGCATGAAAATGTTAAATATCCTTTAAGCCTGGCTTGGTTAAATTGGAAACTAAAATCTAGCACCACCTAAAATAAGATGGGCAAAGCAAACATAACCAGCACTTTGTGATGGATATTTATAACACTTTGAGGTTATTTCAGCAAAACAAATGTTGTGTGCATTTAAAAGAAAAAAAAAAAGATAGGCTGGGGGATGGTTGGTGTGCGAGTCAGTGACAAGGACCAAAAACCAAGCTCCCTGTTAGCAGGCTATTAGTGTGATCAGAGTAGCAGCTTTGTTACTAAAGTTTCCCACTTCTGTAGGCTGCTGCATTAGTGACTCTTCTCTCTCTCTCTGGTTGTTGTTTTTTTTTTGACGTGTTAGAATTCCTTCTCATGAAACTTGTAGCCAAAACTGAGGAGACTTTCTTGCTGAGCATATGAAGATAGCTGCCTAAAAATTTGTATTTAGGAAAGGTGATTATATCTTTAAAAGAATCCTTCTGGCTTGTAGGGTTTTCTTACTAGGAACTCCGAAGGTCAGGTGGATGGCAGGGTGCCTACAAGTCAGACAAACGGAACAGCAAAGGACATAGAGTGTTAGCATAGATATTGGTTGGATGGTTATGTGACATCTAACCCTGGATGGAGAAGAGATTCTAGATAAGTTTTTGATACAGTTTTAAAATTTCTTCCTTTGCTGCAATTCCAATAACATAATAAAAATGTTTTAAATGGTACAGTATTAGAATTCCCCCTAAAGAAACCAGCCCTCAGAGATATGTGTTATTAAGCCTGTTTGTACTCAGTGCAATATTTGATAAGGTGTAATCATTAGAGGCCTGAGTCATGCTGAGGACCATTTGGGGTACAGCTGAGTTTTGTTTGTGCATGCAAGCTATTGGAAGCAAGATAACCAGTTTGATAAAATCGAATATGAGCACTTAATTTTAGTGTAGCCTGGGAGGAACTGAATGTTCCCCTGTTGTGGTCCTGCTTTGGTATTATCACCTCCTCAGCAAGAATCTCTGTTTAATAAAGATTGAGAGCTGAACAGGAGAGTTTGCATTGATTCTTTGTGCTGAAATGCTCTAGAAGATTGTTTTCTTTCCTGCTTAAAATTACTTGCAAAAAACGTGTGTATTTGAGAGGCAATTATCTGAATGATGCTGCACAATAGACATGTCTGTTTGCTTTCTTTTTTCACAATGGGCCAGTTTCAGTTTTCATTAAATAACAATTCTGGTTGTTATCTCATTTCTGTGATTAGTGAACAAGTTCAGCCTTTAAGCATCACTTACTCAGTGGTTTAGGGGGGTTTATGTGAAAAGGCAGGTGAGGAGGTTCAACTATGACCTGCATAAAAACCTTGAATACTTGTCTTTAAAAGTAGGAAAACTCAAAAAGGTGAGGAAAAAAACATAGCATTAAGATATTTCTCTTTTGCTATACTGTGACTGTTGCTACCAGATAGAACTGTAGTTTTATCAATGTATAAATGTGAAAAAATATCAGACAAGTTGAATAGGTGTTTATCCTGAAATAGTGTTAAAAATACATCTTTATTTTTGTTCTTTTTTTTTTTTCCCCAGCCTAGTAATCCGTGGTGAAAAAGATGAACAAGCAGTGTTGTGCAGCAAAGATAAAACTTATGACATAAAAATAGCAGATACCTCAAATATGCTGCTATTTATTCCTGGTTGCAAAACTCCAGAACAGTTGAAGGAAGATCAAGCATCTTGTAATATTATTCATTCACAGGTATATTTTTCTGGGGTTTTGTTTGTTTGTTTTAATTCTCTACTTTCTTATTATCTATAATTTCTTGTGTTTCATCCGAGATGCATATGTGAAACCCTGTGAAACTGTGGGATTTAGTTGCCTAAACATAGGCTTTTAATGCCATTTTAGATTCCTTGTGGTATTGGTCTAGCTATGAGCTGTCACTGCAGAAGGACATGAGTCTCCTGTAGGTTCTTTGTATATTGACCAGCCCCAGGAGGATGTCATTATAAGTGTGCTTTATACATAGGGCTCACACTGTACCTTAGGGTGTCTAAAATGGCTCTAGGGCCCTTTTTTAGGCAGCTGAACTTTTTCTATGATGTATGGTAATTATTATTTCTAAGAAGTGAAAACTTTGATTTATTTTCAGTAGATAGTAATTACTTGTGGTAGGTATTAAAAGCTTTCAAAGAAAATCTAATTTCTCACTGTTAGCAGCTATTTAAGATGTTTGCAGATATGTACTTAGGAGTGCTTTCCCCAAAAAGCAGAATATATCATGTCATGCCTGAATATAATTTTTTAAATACCAAAATATATTTAAGGTGACTCTTTCTCAACTGGCATCTGGAAAGATTTGTTGGAGTGAATGATTTTAAAGTTCTCAGTTTAAAGAATTTGTTGTTCTGAAGCATAGTTAGTAAAATTCTAGTAAAAACAGTTAGACAAATATTATTACTAGGCCATTTTTTGCTGTAATGGTATAACAATATAATTGAGGAGTAATCTTGCTTGTACTTAGATGAACATAATAATCAAAACAGCGTCATTTATTCCATGAAGTCAGCAGTTCACCTAATAGAAAAATTCAAACTAAAGTAGAATAATGAGAAAGTGGTATTCTTCCACATTTTTTTTTGCTATGTTTAATGATGTCACCAGTTCTCTGACATCACATAAGTCAACATAATGTGAATGTGATTTGCTTAGGAATTATGGTGTACTGACACTGCAAAATGTGAAACATAGCAGTATTTTGGGGCTTTAGTGCCCTTTTCTTGCAGTCTCAGTGCTGCTTTGTATACCACTTGCAAGGCTAATTGTGGCCAAAACATCTGCCATTTTACTCATCTTGCACAGATCAGTTCCAGTTAAAAGCTTTGGATTATAAATCAGTTATTTTCTTTTCTATGCAGAGTGCCTTCTTGTTCATTATCAAATTACTCAGGAAAGAATTTAGCAGGAAAAAAAATCTAACACTTAGGTAAATGCTATTTGATGTAGAAGGGAAAAAAGAGGCTTAAAATATTGTCAGGAAGTTAGTATTTATATGAATTTTGTGCCAAGCAAGCACAAAAGAGTATTTAGATTAAAAACTGAGAGCTTTCTGTGTATTAGAATTTGAACAAGATTTCCACATATAGGTGGTTTGCTTATAGTTGATTTAAATGAAATATGATTTTAAAGTTTTGTGGGTCTTCTTTTGGTTCATTTTTAATGGATGACCTTAAAAAAAAAGGTAGTCTGATAAAACATTTACTGTATTTTAAAGTACTATCTGGAGGCTTTTTCATTGATGGTTTTTTGTAAGGGGTTGGGTCAGGAGTCACAAACCTGGAGCCTGTTCTGCCTCTGATGTTCTGCACCTACTTCTGTTGGTCTGGAAAAGAGCAGAAGCAATGAAAGGCTCCTGATAGATGCTCTGTCCTTTTGAAAGAATCATCTAGGAAATCCAAACTTTACCTTCAGAGTAGTTCTGAGATGTTTCATAGGGTAAAGTTTTATTAGATTACAGATCAGCTTCCTCTTCCATGCTTTAAATTTGTGTGTTGAATCAGAGTAAGAAACGGGGATGTCTTGTTAGTTGTGTGCAAGTCTAGTGTACTGTCTCATTAAAGTCTCTTTTACTTGAACCTACTGATATGATGATTCATTAAGGTATGAAAAGAGCATAAAGTAGATTGCAAGCATGGGATAAGTGTGGAAGATGGAAACAGGATAATACAGGAGGGGTTTTATGGCAGTAATATAACTTAGTATTAAGATGAAAAGAAATGTTGATAAGGACTGTGCAGGAATAAATCTCATGATATTCTATAATTTGCCTGTAAAGATGAGTTGTTCCCTGTGTCATATGCACTTTGGACATATTTTTATCAACCAACAGTGGATTTTTGTTCTTCGGTGTCTGTGGTAATTTTTTTAATTGGAAATATTATGATGATTGTTTCATCTTTAAATAATTACCCTATTAATGAGTTCTCTTTCTCAGTGACTAGATCAGCACTTTTCGCTAGCAATTTTTGGTAAGCTTCATTGAATCCAAATGGTAGATTAAAATGTTTTATGAGTCTCTGTTTTTTCTTGCAGGTTGCTGGTTTCTCCAATAACTATTGGGAATTAAGGAGATGTCGACCAAAGCTGAAGAAACTGAGGAAGCTGTTAATGGAAGATCCATATGAAGGGCCAGGTAGTCAGAAAGATCAGACTTTGACATTTTCAAAGGTAAATCAGCTACATAAATCACTTTCATGTAGTTGGTAATGGGCAAATAATATTCCTAACTAGAGAAATCCCTTTGCTCCCAGATGCAGTACTTTAAACTTGCTCTTGTTAATGCAATTAACAAGAAGGACAGGGAGCTACTGGAGAGAGTCCAGCGCAGGGCCAAGATTGTTAAGGGAGTGGAGCATCTACCCTACGAGGACAGGCTGAGAGAGCTGGGTCACTTTAGCGTGGAGAAGAGGAGACTGAGGGGACACCTCATCAATGTCTACAAATATGTTAAGGGCGAGTCTCAGGAGGAGAGAGCCAGGCTCTTCTCGATGTCATCGAATGTCAGGACAAGAGGCAATGGGAGCAAGTTGGAGCATAGGAGATTTAACGTAAACAGAAGGAAAAACTTTTTCACAGTGAGGGTGGCAGAGCACTGGAACAGGCTGCCCATGGGTTGTGGAGT
Source organism: Bucco capensis (assembly GCA_013396975.1). NCBI lineage: Eukaryota > Metazoa > Chordata > Aves > Piciformes > Bucconidae > Bucco > Bucco capensis. Next base: position 1,493,766 of record VWZO01005806.1, on the reverse strand, counting down.
CTCCTTCTCTGGAGACATTCAAGACCCGACTGGATGCATTCCTGCGTGACCTCATCTAGGTGATCCTGCTCTGGAAGCGGGGTTGGACTAGATAATCTTTCTAGGTCCCTTCCAACCCCTAACATTCTATGATTCTATGATTCATGAAATAGCTGTCTTGTCTTTCCTGTGGGACTAATTCTCGCTGGAATCCCAAACAATATGTGTGTAGAAAAAAACCTTGTGCTGTGTTGTTGCTTACACTTAGTATTTATTGGGTGCTGGCAAAAAATAAACCATCTTTAATGTGTTTGAAAACAAATTACAATGTTTTGGTGGCTTACTGTAAAATCCTCATCATTTTCAGTTGTTTGTGCTGTATCATACACAGACAACTACAGGAAAGGCACCATAAGCAACTATAGTACTATAAGGAATTACTGTGAGGAGGCCTGATACATAGTCATGTGATTTAGAAAACTGCAGGAAAACTTAGAAAGAGACTAGTACACACCTTGTTCGGGATGCTCCAAATGAAAATCCTGGTGTTTACAGGGAGGTGGCAAGGCATATTCAAATGATTGAATGAGTCTGAATTAGTGCATTTAATATGTATCTCATCCTTACCTGGAAAATGCTGATACAGGCATGATGTATGAACCTGTTTTATTTTATGTTGTCAAGGATGATGCAGCTGATAAAAGCATCATAGCTGAGAGCCATGTTTTCTTTAAAAAGCTATTGGAGTGCTAGCCAGGTCTCAGAGGGGGAACAAATGCCAAGGACTCCTGTGCAGGGTCTTATCTTGAATGGCAGGGTCTCACTCTCAAACACACTTGCATAGTGATCTGGGGATATTTTTGCTCTCAATTGCTAGCAGTGTTGTTTAAAGTACTGAATAATAGTTCATCCCTAGCTGAAATGCCATTGTGAACTCAATACTGCTTAGCCTGATGATGTTTCAGCATACTGTATATATGCTATAATTAACAGAACTTAATGCTGGAGTATATTTAAAAGGCTGTAAGATGAATAAAGGAATTCATGAAGCCCTATTTCCTGTGGTTTTGTATCTGATGTTCCTTCCCTTTACTTCACTCCTCATGATACCTTCTGTTCATTCCATGTGATGTCTCTTAAATCTTTACCACAGTGTCCACAGCACCCTCCCCTCTCACCAAATAACTGTTCTGCAAGGAGCTATATGTATTGTGGATGGGTGTCCTGGTTCGGGCTGGAGCAGAACTGATTCTGCTAAGGTGGTATTGCTTCTAGCCAAGGTTCCTTTAAAAGTGACTGCATTTTTCTGAATCTGGCAGTATGTTTTCAAAACAGTGCCAGCTTCTACTGGTGATCAGGCCTCAATGTTTGGGTTACAGCTGAGGATTGGAATGTAAACCCTTTGTGATTCTACTGGGAAGGAGGGGGGTGCAGGATGAGAGCCTGCACCTATAGAAAAGGAACAGGCAACTAAGTGTTCCATTTCATGCACGTCATGCTCAGTATAAGTTTAAGGGGCAGTTCCCTCTGTGCTCTCTGCTTCCCTTGCAATTCTGCTCCTGAGTCCAGCTTCCCCTCTCCCGCTTTTGACTCCTGTCTGCTCTGGTAACATAGCAATCAGAAGGGAGGTGGGGGAGTTTGGACCTCGGTACTTGGCTCTGCATCTATATATATTTGTCTGCTGTTACTGCTTTTCATTAAAGTAGTTAGAATTATTTGCCTTTTCCAATCCACAAGTCTTGTTATTCCACTCAAACCTTAACAACGGGTCTGTGCTACCAAAACATAGCACATGACTGTTGAGGTCATGCTGGAGGAAGCCTTCCCTCAGAGAAGGTACTAAGTTGGAGTTTTGACTTCTATACGAAATTGAGAAGTGATTTTTGTTTTGCCTTTTCTTTGAATCTCAACGATTAAATATGTGATTTAGGAAAGGCATAATGTAGTCATTTTTCATTCTTGCTGTGATACTTCACTTAGTATCCTACTTCACTTGGACTTACCTATTTACTTGTGCAGGTTTGACATCCTGGGAATACGGGTATATTTCTTATTCATGGCACAAAGACTTCCTTGTACTTAGACTGTTTTTTTTATACTGAAAAACCGTCTGAAAAAATGTTGTAAGTTACAGGAAAAGTTTCAGAGAGTGTGGTAAACATTAGAAAATTCGGAGTCCAGTGTCTGGGGAGGGAAACATTAATCTTCTAAGCCTGTATTGTATCTTACAACGCATTTAGCATGCTTGCTGAAGCAAAGGAGGGATAAGGTTAATCTGTTTTATTCCCTTTTTTCCCCGGTTGCAGTATACAACAGAAGATTTGTTTGGTCTGATTCAAGCAAGTGAAGAAGAAATACTGCACCAACTGCATGTTATAGATGCCTGCAAAATTGAAGGTATTAATCTCTAAAGAATGTTATTGCCTATGAGGAAATAACTGTGTGGTTTTTTTCCCCAAAATATCTGAGTCTCCTTTTTCTAAAGGCCCATTCCATATCCTTGTCTTTCAAGGTGCAAGCTACTCTAAAGTACTAAGATCTGCTTCCATATTTCCTATATCTTCTGCTGCTGTGAAACTGATCAAAAGGATAAAACTGAGCAGGCATTGACCAGTCTGGCTCTTCCCAGGGTAATTCCTTCTTTGCGTCTACAAATGCCGGCATAAGAGTGTCCTGCCCATAGCATAAATAGGTGTGTTGGTTGCTGTCTTCATGGATGAGCGGGTACTGCTTTCTGCAGTTCCAGAAGCAAAACTACCTGATCCTCAGGTAACTCCAAACCTTTCACAGTCTTTTGTTCCTTCCAGACTGGGTTTATCTCAGAAGTCTCCCTACCATGTAAGACAAGGCTGGAACAAGAGCCTCACATTGGGACAGGTCCTATTCATCCTTTGCTTGGCCAAGCCCAAACCCTCACCTGAACGCCAAGTGACAGCAGTCCTGGAGTTATAGAATAGTATAGAGCAGAACTGAGCTCTGGAATTTATCAGATCCAAACCCCTGCTTTAGAACAGGGCCAACTTGGAGCTCTCTGGTCAGGGCCTCATCTGGTTGAGTTCCAAATATTTCCAAGGATGGAGATTGCACAAACTCTGTCCAGGCTGTTTCAGTGTTTGACTACATGCAAGGGGAAAATAATTCTAATTCCCAGTGCCACTGGGAAGACTTCTGCTCCATCTTCTCTACACTGTCCCATCAGGTAGGTGAGGACAAGCTCAAAGATGACTTTCCTTGTCATTTACAGCTGCACAGCACCATTGTACCACCACTATATTTTGTCACATCTGTATTTCTGTGGACTTGTCTGGACCTGAACTGCCACTTTGCAGGGCCAGTGTAGGCAGTTCTGTTCATGCAGTTCTGTGTCTGAATTAATGACCAGTTCTTCCAGATCCGATTTATCTTGGGATGGGATTTGTAGTGGTGTTGTATCTGTGACCGTTTACATAAACAGTTACAAATAATTGAAATGATTTAATTTCTTTCTCTTTTATATTTGCTATTACTATTCTGTTCCTTTCCTCACTTCCAGTCCTAGAAAAAAAAACAATGTTCTTGCTGTGCTTTTTAAAGATGTGGCTTAAATGTCCAGACTCCTGTAATGTATCTTCAGGGGAACAGAATTAAGATGTTTTCCTTCTAAGACTGTCATGTGTTTATCTATTTGGCAGGATACTGGAGAATGTTAGAATTTGACTATGAGATGAAACTCTTGAATCACGTAACTCAGCTAATAGACTCAGAGTCCTGGTCTTTAAGTAAGGTTCCTTTATGTACCTGCCTTGAGGAACTTGGATCTTTAGAGCCCAAGTAAGCAATTACTTTTAGTTCTTAAAACTGCCTGCAATCATTATTAATAATGATTGTTATTAGTAATAGTTAATTATTTATTACAATTACAGTTTTATAACTCTAGATTCCAGTTATGGTGTTAATGCTATATTTTCTTTGACTCTGAAATGCACATGGGCATTAGTAGTTTAGACAGACAGGGTTTTTTTTATTTTAGTGCCTATTGGTAATATTTCCATTTATTGACTAGCAGAAACATTACTACTGAACTGTAAACGATGGAAGTCGCATGTACTTAAGCTGTAAATTGCTGACCATCTTGAAATACTTGTTCTGAACCTATAGCTAGCCAAAAATGTTTAGTTTACTTCTTGCATAATGTGTGAGATGACAGTATGTTTCCTGGTGTAATACTGAATTCAGATTTAAGAGTTGAGTTTATTATACTGCTATTTGGAGTCATGTTTCCATTTTAAGATTACTATTCAAACAAAATCATAAGTTTACAATACGTTGTGTTTTCCATTTATTTGGCTTTTGGCTCAAAGAAATCTTGCGTTCTTATTAGTGTCTGCAGTTAGGCTGTAATTTTATGCCTGAGTTCTAGAAAAATGCATACAATTCAGTAGTGGATAATTAACTGCCAAATTTGTGACTTGTGTCTCTTCTCATTGGAAAGAAGTGACATTGCAAGAGTCTCTTTTCCTTATTCTCCTTATGCCTTTTAGTCTTTGCTAGTTATAATTAGAAAGTGGAAGACATTTTTGGGGGTGACATGCTGAATTAACTCCCATCTGCCCTTTTTGTCCCCTTTTGACCTCTTTTACTTATAAGTTCTTACCAATTTGTTCATTTCAGCCATGCGTATGTGTCCCATACTCCTTGGGGTTTTTTTTGTTCAGTCGTGTTTTTTTTTTAGCTTTATCTATTCCTTCATATTCTTTTTGGTAACTGTTCCTGTAATGGCCTAATGAACAGTTTTGAAACTGATTCTGATTATATTTTTTTTATTTCAGAGAGATGATAGAACACATTCTTTTAAGCTATGGGAGGAAATACATTGATGATGGTAAGTTTAGGAAAGCATGCATATTTTAATTTTGCATAGAGGAAATAATTTTTCATAAGTAAATGCAGATTTTGTGAGGATGGGCCAAACGAATTTGTTAAGATACCAATAGGAGGGAGCAAAGATCAGTAAAATTGTTAGAGGAAAGAGGACTATTAAACCACAAGACATTAAGGGGAAATCAAGAACCTGTCAGATGTACCTGAATTGATTTATTAAATGTCTACAAGCCATAATATTGTGAATAAAGACAGATTGCTTGTAAAATGTAGATGGACTGACTCTCTCTTCAGATACTCTAGGAGGTGTTGGATATTGTGTGTAAACAATTACTTATGCTATCATGAATAGTCAGTGGCATGTAGATATCCTTGAATTCAGTTTGCCTGAAGTAGACATCTGCCTTTGGTCCCTTGAATTGCTTCACAAGATCTATTGGTTGTATTGATTAAATCTCTGTTGCTCATCTCTCACATAGACATAATATTTCCGTGCCTTAATCTCAATCTGAATTCTTCCGCACAGTTGCTTTTGTCTCACCTTTGGCTGAAGTATGAGCTGCACTCAGCCTTTAAAGGACATGTTAAAGTAGTTGAAGTGACAGAGATTGTTGTTCTAGTATACTTAGGCAGGCTGCACAAGGAACAAGATTGAGTTGCAGGAAGTTCAGGTAACAAGAAGTGGAAGTGTTTCTGTCTGACGTTGTCCAAAGAATTTTAGCTATGGCTGTGAGAATGAAAAAAAATTATCTTTAATCATCTTGTATTACAAAGGTGATTAAGGAAGTGAAAGTTTTGTTTAATTTTTCAGCCACAGACAGAAAACTCTTTAATACAAGCTGTTTAGAAATAGGATTGAAAGCTATAGGAAAACCAGTGTTACTGTGTAAAGGGAAAAAGAAGATAGTGGGGACATGTATATATATATATCTCAGTTCATGTGAATAAATAATGTAGCTTGGACAGTGCTGTGCACACATATAATATTCCGCTTTTTGTTTGTTTGTTCTTGAGAATAAGAGGAGATACCATCATTTATGCAAAGTGATACTAAGTCAGGTTACTTCTTGTGGAAAAGAAAAAAACACAATACTTGGTTTGTAGAATACTAGAACAGAATGGAGATATGAGGCTGTTCTGTTAAAAAGCAAGAACCCAAGATAACCTGTTTTTTGTTTCTCAGCAGGGGAGGTTTACTTTGAAATGCATGAAGATAAAATATGCAGAGCTACAGCACAAATGCTATTGCAAAATGCGGTTAAATTCAATTTATCTGAGTTTCAAGAAGTCTGGCAACAAAGTGTCCCTGAAGGAATGACAACAAGGCTTGATCAGCTTAAGGTAAAAACATGTAGTATGGATTCTTTCATGAGTAGACTGTGAACTGACTTCTCTCATATGCAGATTTTATCTATTAAATATATTTCTGTCAGTTATTGAGTTAAAGTATTTTTTATGACATTCTCTACGAGCATCAGTAGTCTGGAATCATAACAATTGACATTTCTGTATGTCTGGCTTGTTTCACTGTTTGAAGAAAAGTTGCAGCTGCAGTTAATACTTCAAAATGTAACTAGAACTGAAGCTGAAGCTATTGTCAAGCAGACTGTAGTGACAGCCAGTAGAGCAGCAAGCACTATGACAATTCTTTTGCTAAAAGGAGGCAGATGTTGGAACTCAACAGATTTCTCCCTCCTTTCTTGTTGTAAAGGAAATGAAAAATACTGCCTGTGAAAGAGCACCTTTATGATACTTTTTCACTTTGCCTCTAGTAATGCAGTTTTAGAAGGCTTTGGAGGTTCACAGGGAAACTTGCACAGAGTTGCTAGAAAGAAGGAAGTTAAAGCGTTTCGTCTTTACTTAATATTTTCTCTCTGATGTTGATCTACAGGGCTTGGCTCTTGTGGATAAAAGCTCAAGACCAGAGACTGTCTTTCTGCTAAAAGTAGAAGACTTACCTGAAGACAATCAGGAAAGATTTAACAGCTTATTCAGCATACGGGAAAAGTGGACAGAAGTGGATATCACCCCTTATATACAGTAAAGATATATTTCTTTTGAATAAAATATAATTAGTGTTATAGTCTTCTCTTTTTGCTGACTTCTTACCAGCTGTGAGTGCCCTTTTCCGTTTTGAATTAATACAAATTCTATATGAATAGAATCCCCACTCCTGGGAACTGTAGCTATATTTGTTTGGTTTAAACTTGTGTAAAAAAGCTGATCTTACTGAAGTTAAATAGGCCATAACTCTGTCTTATTTAACTGAGGTACACTTAACTCAAAGGATAAAACTCCTAACATTTGTAATGAGTCTTTATACTTATAACACAAGAACTAAAGAGCGGTAGTGATTGATTCCGGTACTGTGTCCTTTATTCTTCTGGTGGTTAACACTTAAACTACAACAGTGCTGTCTGGAAGGCCCAGCCAGGGTACTTGTGAGTAGATACAGAAGATACCCAGAAGTAACTGCATCAAATCTTTGAGTGGCTCTAAATGTACTGTAATATTATTAAGAAGTTCAAAGCTAACTGTTTTGCTGGATTGAAAATCCTTTCGAGAAAAGTAGTTATAAAAACCAAACGGCCCCCCTAAAAAACAAAATCCTTGTTTCTGAAGTAAATAATGTGGTTTTGCCTGTTGCTTAAATGTTAAGCCATATTCTAAACTTTAGGTAATTTAAAGCATTATGTAACGCACAAACTAGTTTATTTCTTTTTTTCTCCCAATACTCTTATCCAGTTTATTGCTATATTTACAAGTATTTTGTGGGTTAATTTTGTATGAGAACATCTCTAATGCTAATGTCATCTATTTTATTTCCTGTATAGAGACCTATGTGCAGAGAAGCAGACAGTTGGTGCTCTTCTGACAAAATATGCTCGCTCCTCAATGCAGAATGGTGTTAGAGTTTATAATTCAAGAAGACCCATCTCATAAAAAGAATTGTTCTGAGAACTGAGAATACTTAATGGAAAAACAGTGAATGTTGCTTGTTGCTGCCTTCTTGGGGAAGCTGTCAACCAATATTATACAGTGGTCTTGAGTTTAAGGAGCTAAGCTTCTTGATCAAGTTCTGTTTTCTGCTTATCTAAGGTCCTGAATGTGAGGACGCTTGCCTCTTCTAAGAAGCTATAGAGTCAGCAGCGCATGCCCATCTTCCTTTGCCTACCTTCCTTTTCCTCTGTGTCTCTAGTTATGCCAGGAGTCAAGCTACTTCTTGAATATACTGTAGCTGTCTATTCATAAACTGAAGTCCTAACATTAAAAATTAAAACCTCCTTGATAATAATTGAATCAATTTGCATTACTTTCAACAGCAAAAAGGAATGCTTAGTCTTTCACCCATTAGTCAGTGTTCTTTCAGATTAAGAGTTTGTTGCCATGTTGACATTTTGAATCCTGCAGACCTTGACAAGCTAACAATTATTCCTCACTGAGACTACACTAGTCTTAATTTTGGCAGGAGGTTCTTTCTGTGGTCATGTCTGTAAATAACACTGGCAGAAGCTCTTGACGTTTTAACACTTCACAGAATTGCCTTCTAAATATTACAAAAAACAATTTCCAATCAAATGTGAAGTGAGAGACTAGTGGGACATTGTCTTATGAACTTCCTATAAATTGCCATTAGAATATAGCTAAGATTAATGTTTTAATTAATAAATACTACCTTTGCTTTTTAAAGAGAACTTTAAAAACTCTGTAATATGATAGTTATGGCAAATCACTGCACATAGAAATTATGCCTTGAAAACTTAGGGTGGAATGTTATTTTGTATAGAGCACTGAAACAGGATTGTTTATGATGCTGTCATGAAATGGAGTGCCTGAAATTGAAATTTTGTAATCATTAAAAAGGATTGTCAGTGAACCAAGTTTAATACTAGACATTTTTCAATTTTTTTTTAAATTTAACAATTACATTTTTTTTATACAAAAAGTACTTTCTGCATCAAACTCAGATGTAAGGTATTAAAAACCTTGTTAATTGTGAGCATGCCAAATGTAGCACAAGTGGGGAGAGGAAAGTATTAATCATATGTAACTCTTATGATGGATGTTTGTATCCTTGGAATTTTATTATAGATAAACAGCTGAATAAAACCTAATTCCTGTGCTGTGCTCATTCTTGCCTGTTGATGCAAGATCACTTTGCTGTGCTCCACATCTCTGAAGTATACAAGTGTGGTGTTTGACCCAGTTGTGTAGAGAGAGACTCAGCTGGCTTATAATGGCTCTCTGCCAGGAGGAGTTGCCTTGTTAGCTGTTTTCTGCTCTTTTCTTTTAATAGCACCATAAGGTTCCCTCTCAGAGAGATCAACAGTAATACAAATGTGAAAGCCTTGGAAATAACATCCATTGCATCACAGAAGGTTCCTTAGTTGAAATACACAAGATAATTAATAGTCTTGTAGTCTGTGGTACATGTACATGATAAATTACATTTTGTTTGTGAAACAAGTAAGAATTTAAGTGTTACATGAATAGTGCTGTATCATAATTCCGATGTAATGATACAGATTTATCTAAATAATTTTGTATGTGTAATGTTTCTGCATGTTCACAGTGCTTCTGATTTGTCAGGCATTGAAAATGAGATGATGCTTTCCAAATTTCAAGAGCTGCTGATACTGGAAGTGCTAACTCCATATATATGAATCACAATTTACTTATAATAGAACAACTCTCAGTTATGAAGAAACATCATATTGTGTTCTCCTGATATGATAACTAAAGATAATTTGCAGCACAGGAGGGGTGGGAGGGAAGAGGTCATTGGACCCAATCTCATTTTATGGCTCCCTGCCATGTTTCCAGNCAGGCACAGAGGTGAGGCTAACAGGTTGGTAGTTCCCAGGGTCCTCCTTTACACCCTTTTTGAAAATGGGTGTAACATGCCCCTATTGTTACTGTCTTAAATCTTTTTGATTGAATAGTGAAGACTGATGTGTTTTAGCATCTTCCTGTGAGTCTGTGTTGGATATGCATTTGCGCCTAGCCCGATTAAGTTCAGGCAGTTTGTGCATTCAAGTGGCTTTGTCAGTCAGTCACTGGAGTGCAAATGCAGGTAGGTAGAGGCTCACACGTGTTAAGCCATCAGAAGCAGGCACAGCCCTAGGCCAGACTGAAGGCACTTGAAAGGGTCAGCAGCGGCAACGGGGTGTGTTACCGTCCCCTTTGCAGCAGCTTGACCACCCCGCGCTGACTGTAGCTCGCTGGCTGCAGCTTGCTCGCTGCAGGGACCCAGCTGCCATTATGGCGGCAGCCTACCATACCCCGTAGAGGCAAGAGCTAAGGCTGGCGCTCCCCGTCTAAGGGAGGCCCCCAGCAACAGGACACCACTGCTCTTGAAATAAATCCCAGACTGTAAGTCAGAACCAAACAGTTACTTTATGGACCTGAGCCTTACACACCACCTGAGGTCTCTAGATCCAGCTGCTAGCAGAGGTGTACTGGTTCTCAGACGCAGGCCGAGCCGAAGGCGGTAGAGACCTTCCCACGGCCCCCAGGCCCCGCCCCCTGCACAGGCACATCGTACGCATGCGCAAATCGCAGCCGCTGTCGTCCCGCGCTTGCCCGTTTCTTCGGTGGGGGACGAGCAAGGTGCATGCGCACTGGGGTGTGACCCTCCCGTAAAGGTCTTTTGGCTCAGTTTTGGGGGTTATTTTTTAATTTTTTTTTTTTGCTTATGACTGTATCCTTTCTGGAAAACAAGATTCCCAAGGATTTTACATCTTTAAGAGCTAAAGCCCCGTTGAACGGCCTGTAACCTTTCAGCCACTAGGGGTCAAAGGTTACTAGCAACATGGCGGCCGCTGCTGATGGGGAGAGCTTTGGCGGGGTCTGGCGGATGCGCTGTTGAGGGGGAATTTCGCGCGGTCGGGAGAGCTCGCACCGTGCTGTTGGGTCGTCCCCGTCCTTCATGCCGAACGACTTCAACCGACTGCACCGGAGGAGAACGAGCAGCGGGAGCCCCAAACCCAGCCTCCGCTCGGAGGAGTGCCCGTGTCTGCCGCGACGATAAGGCCGGGCTACGGGGGGCTCTGCAGCACCGCCTGCTTTTACCCCTTCTGGCCCGCTCGCTCCTTGGTACTGCCTTTCCCACCTGTCAGCGAAGGTGCTGCTCCAGGCTGCTGTTCCAGGAGCGGGACACCCACCGCCGTGCCTGCTCAGCCGCCCCGGTCACGGCCTTCCTGAACCGATAGGTCCCACCTCCACTGCCCATTGAGACGGTTGATTTGCGTGGCTTCTGCAAAAAGAAAGCAGCAGTGTCTCTGAACTGGTATTGTACCCCCAGTGTAGACAGGCGTTGTTTGCTGCACTCATAAAAGGTTATGTACAAAGACTAAATGTTTTTTGTGCTGTAACTATGGTGCTAATCCGAGCTGAAGATTCCTGACTGTTGGGAGTCACAGATCCAGTGGGGAGATGAGTGATCAAGTACGACCTGACACGGGATAAAATTGAAGGACCCATCAAGCAAATATGATGTTGATGCCAGTCTGACGGTCAACAGTGTGTGTTTGGTGCTGCTGTTCAGGATGAATAGGAAGAAAGGAGACAAAGGATTTGAGAGCCCAAGACCATATAAATTATAAGTATCTGGTGTTTTTTTGTTTAAGTCATTATACTTGAGACCAATGCACACTAGGAACAGGCCAGAGGCTGATCAGTAATTATTTACCTGAGAAGGTTGGAACTACTAGTTGTAGTTTGCATTCAGAAAATGTTTGTTGTAGGTGCCTGGTTTATTGTGTAAACGGACTCACTCATAGACAGTGAGTCTGTCAACCATGCAGTTTCATCTTATAAAGATACTTACGTTGTGCTTTTCAAACATTGGAGATCTCTCCACAGAATATCAGCACTGCAGATCACGCTACCATGTTTCATTCTTAGTGCTGTCTCAAACCCTTTTGACTTGAGGGCTTTTTTATATATAAAAAATGCTTGCATTTGTGGCAGGCAGCTTTGTTAAGCAAATTTTTATGCATTCATGATTTTGGTTATAACCAAGCTGTAAAGCAGTTGTGGCTTTCAGTGGTTCTTTCTGTATTTCTGTTTATACCTCCTTGATTTCTTTATAAATCTGTAACACCAATTTATGTCTAAGTAGAATCACTCTTGTCATATACATTTTTAATGTGTGAGTAATGTTTGAATCCATCATTGGATACTAGATGTTATTCTCCTGTAGGAGTTTTAATTAAACTTGTTCAACTGAAGCAAAGTCACTTCTTAATACACACTATATATGAATATGCGCATATATGTGTGATATGGCACAAAAACTGAATTATTACAAGGTTGTATCTTGAGTTATGATTAGCACTGCTGTGAAGTGTGGTGAAGATGCCACCTACTATGGAAACAGAAATAATTCCTAGAGTTTTAAAAAAGTTAGAAAAATTCTTTTGTCTTCCAAATTTTTAATCAGTTTTATTTACCAGGAGTTTCAATATGTCTTTCAAAATTCAGGAGAATGCATTTCATTTTTAAAAAAATACTTATCTTGATTAATATTAAATAACCCTTATTGAAAATTATAAATTCTTAAAACATATTAGTTGGAAAAGCACTTATTATATTTCTTTCATGTATAGTATGTGCTTACGTGACTTATGTATGAGAGTCAGCTCAGCAGGTGAATTTTCCACAGATCTCTGCAGTCTCTCTGCACATCCCTAAAGTGTTAGAACTTGATTTGATGCCATTAGTGGTACTATATTTGTACATACTTTTCTGTGATGTCCAAAAATGATGTTGTTGTCTTCCTGTATTGCTAGTAATAGTCATACTGCTATCATTCTATATTTTATTTTATTGGAACTTCTGACCTTGTGTGCAACTTAGATTCATTGTTTGTTTTGGACCATGTAAGAGATTCAGACAATTATGAATTCTTACAGAAGTATATGCTATATGCAGTATTTATTTATATGTACATACATCCTGTATGAACACTCTTATTTTTTAGAAACTGGGTTAAAATACTATTTTAAATGGCATTTATGCAAAACCTTACTTTTTTGTGTGTGTTTTTTTCCAGCACAACTCACCAGGTAGTTTGTATCAACAACATAAATTTTCAGAGAAAGTCTGTTGTAGTAAGTATTTTTTTAATAAAATGAGAAAGTAGAAATTAAAAGTCTGGGTTTTCTTCATATATTTAGAGGAAACAACTGCATACACAAGCAAATGATGTTGTTCACCTTCTTTATATTTTATACTTTTTTATCTGATGGCTCTGATAAGTCTGCTGTTCCTTGAGATGCATCAAATAAAATATCTTCTAATTATAAACACTGTAATCTCTAAGAAAGAGTTTTCTAAAAGAAGGTCACTGCATTATAAATAAGATTGCAAAGCCATTTGCAATTCAAAATTAGTGTTCAGCACAGTGTTAGCTGATGTTAGGGATCGGGTTATAGAGTTTTTTATCTTACATAAGATAGAGTTCACTGGGGCTTTGAAGAGACTCACAGTTTCAGACCTGAAGTCACTGAGGCTTTTTGTGAATTTAGATACCTGCTTAAATGGATTCTGCTTAGGTTTTAAAAATCATTATCTCAAAGGGTATTTGCCAAAACCTAAAAGATACTGATGAAAAACATAGTAATGCTAGTAACTTGAAATCTAGGTAATAGGGGAGACCATTTCTAGTAAAACAATCATGATTGTGAGTCATGTTGAAGTTTTTTGTTTTATTTCACAGCTAAGAAAATTCACTTGTTAAATGATAGGAAAGAAAATGTATTCTAGGCATCTAAAAGGGCAAACCAGTTACATTTTAAAATAAACACCCATTTTTAACCTATCATTTTCCTTTAAACTGCATTAATAAGTTGTTTTTTTAATGTATATATATCTAGTTTGTGAGTTGGTAAAGATTTTATAGAAGGTTTTGCTTTGTGTTTTCATAGGGTTATGTGGAACTGACAATATTTCCCACAGTTGCAAACCTGAATAGAATCAAACTGAACAGTAAACAATGTCGGATTTACAGAGTAAGAGTCAACGATTTAGAAGCAGCTTTCATCTATAATGATCCAACGTTGGAGGTTTGTCACCATGAGTCAAAGCAGTAAGTGATATGTTTAAAACTCTGCAGATGTGTTTTCTGTTGCTCATATGCATGACCTACTTTATTGTACTGGCAAGTTATACCTAGTGATTTCATAATTGTAGCTTTTGGTATAGTGACTTAGTTTTGGTGAAGTATTTTGGCAATAGTTTTGACTTTTATGATATTATTTGCAGTTTCTTTTACTAGCATTTCTTTGAATTGTTTTGTAAAAGTATCAGAAACTTCTAAAAAAAGTACTTCCTGGGGAAAAGAAGTGGTGGATGCCAGTAATATTTGCAGTGCTTGAGGAAACTGTCCTCCTGTGTTTTTTCCCTAGTGAGAAAATACTAAAATGGCTAAAGTGTTTTATCACTGATGGACTTCAGTTTTATCTGTGCCCAATTGTTTCTCTTACTTATTTAAAGAAAATTTGCTTACATTATTGTGGCAATGGCATTTTGTTTATATTCTTGTAGAGAACATTTCACAGTGATGTAGCTACATTCCTGAGAGTTCCATGTGAAAGCGCTGTCCTTTGTTTTGTGTTTTGTTGGGGTTTTTTGTGGTTTCTTTTTTTTTGATTGTTTTTCACTCCAGCACAGTTGATTACTTTAATTTGGTTGCGTCAGTATAATATTACGTAGACCCAAACTATTATGTTCTGATGATTTGTCCTGCAAAAATTGTCCAGATTTTTATGATGTTTAATGTCACACTGGATGATAATTTTTGTTCCTTTCCTGTTTTTAAACCTCCAAATATACATATGATATCAGAGTTCTTGAGAATATTTTCCATTTTCCTAAAATAATTTTCTAAGAATTAGTCTTGATTTTATTAAATATGTCTAGATAGTCTTAAAAAATAACTAGCTTATTACTTTGAAACATATCATAGGAATAAGGCAAGTCATGTGACTGTATCAGGTTAAACTATTGGACTACTGAGTTAAGATGCTTATTGCTGTCCTTGTTTTGTCCCCTTGGACAGTGATTGCTCTGAGAGATTTGCTAGCTGAAAAGATGGAGGGGGCTCAGTAAGCAGCTTCAGAGGTGATACCACCTTAGTTAACACATAGCTTATGAAGGCACATAGGAACTAGCTAGACTTACTCTGAAGCAAAATGCAGAGAGTTCATACAGTCCTTCTAGTTAGATTTGTGAAAATAGTGGCATTCTCAAATGCTGTATACTAGATCTGTAAGGGATTGTCTATCCATTGCCTTAATGGCTAGAGCCTTTGAGATGTTTCTTAGCCCATCTCAGTTTTCAGGTTAAACCTGACTTAACTTGTCTAGCTGTTGTCTGATAACTAGAGTATTAAAGAGAACTCATATTGTTCAGTTACTGAGATTCAAGTGCCACTTTCTAGCCTAAGTTCCACATCCTTTGATTTGCTTTGTTATGGCAGACTCTCTCTTTTCCTTTATTCATTGTTTATGCAAGAGTTTCAGTAATTCCATTTGCAAATACAACGTTCATTTATATAGGACACTGAATAAGGTATCAGAGTTCTGAAATTTGGTTTGAGTACTGATACTGAGCCACTTGAGTCTATTAATTCTGTAATTCCTGCCTATTCCCCTCTATTCTGAGGGTGTTTTTTTTGTGGTTTTTGCTATTATTTCGTAGATAAAAATTCAGAATTCTCCTTATAGAGATTCTAATTGTTCTGAAGAGTTAGAATGAAAAGCTTTTAGTCATTCCTGAGCAATCAGACTTTATTTATTAGCATGATAGATGAAGGTATAAGTCCTAGAATGTTGTCTAAACTCACTTTGAAATTTGAAAGGAAAAGTTTCAAATATATCCACCATCTGATTAAAGAGCAAATCTAAAAACATGTAGATTTCCACATATTTGGGGAAATTGTATGGGGAGAGACTTTGGTAAAAATCTCCTCGCTTTTTCTGTAAAAGAAGCACCACAGACAAATGTTTTCATTAAGTATTCTCTTTCGATTTTACTGAAACTTAGATTGATGTTCTCACACCTTCTTTTGGCTGGCTTGGTTGAATTTACAGTTTGCTGAATTGTAAATGAACTTCTAGTGAAAGTGCTGTATATGTTTTAACAGCAGCTGATGTGAAATCACAGGGTCTTTTAGGTTAGAAAGGACCTTTTGAGGTTATCTAGTCCAACCCCTCTGCACAAGCAGGGTCAGCTAGAGCAGGTTGCACAGGGCTGTGTCCAGTTGAGTTTTGAATATTTCTAAGGATGAAAGTCTGCAATATCTCTGGGCAACCTGCACTGGTATTTGATGACCCTCACAGCAGAAAAGCATTGTCTTGTATTCAGATGAAGTTTCATTTATTTTAACTTGGGTCCAGCGACAGGATCTGTGGGCATAAACTGAAACACATAAACTGAGCACAGGAGGTGCTCTCTGAACATCAGGGAACACTGTTTTACTGTGAGGGTGGCTGAGCACCGGGACAACTTGCTGGAGAGGTTATGGAGTCTCCATCCTTGAAGATACTCAAAAGTAGTCAGGACATATTCCTGGGCAGCTGGCTCTAGTAGGTGGCCCTGCTTGAGCAGAGGGGTTGGACCAGAGGACCTCCTTTCTGACATCAACCATTCTGTGAATCTGTAGTAACTGAATCCTGAATAACTTCTGCAAGATGTGAGAAAGGAGCAACATTTAAAATTACTAGAGTGAGAACTCTGTGATCTTAAGAAAGCATCAGGAGAGAGCATTCTATCATTTTGTGCAGAAAGTGAGTTTCTTTGTTTAGCATCCCAGTGGTAGAATGGAACATTATCCTTTTTTGTATTACCCTGTTTAAGAGCAGCGGACAAAATCTGAGGGCAGTGCATCCAAAATGAAATACTGTCTCACACAGGGGCTACAGTAGCCTGTGGGTTTTGCTGCTGCAAGTTTTTACATTGCTATTTGAATGTCTTTGTATTTTGTAGCTCCTGTGTTATTCATGGTTATGAAAGACAGAGGTCACCAAATACACTTGACAAAAAACTAGTACACCTCTTCTCTGTATCTCAGAAGTCAAAGGCTACATGTGTTGTTGTGTATTTTTCATATCAGAGTAGATGGGTGAAATTCCATAATGCAGTTATTTCCTACCTGACTGAGCAAACTTCTTGGAAGTATAAAACGATTCACATAGTTTTACTATGTGTACGCAAGGTGGCAGAGAATCCCATTTTGCTCATACTTTTAAGGAAGAGTTTCCAATCTTGCAGATTGCAAATAGTGTTGAAAAATATCTGGGTCTTGTTTTAGGGCTGCTTTTGTGAGCCTTCAGGGCATGTCTTGCAATATTTTTTTGTCTGAGAAGTCAGTGATAAAGCATTTAGCCTATGCACACAATAGAAAAATTACTGGTGGAGAGAGCACTTGTTGCTTGGCTGTGATAAATAGCCTTCATATGCACTGGTATGGTGCTTATCTAGTTGTAAATACGTGATAGACTTTGTCAGAAATAAACAGAGGCTTTTGAAGAGATGGCAAAGCCCTTAACCTTGGAAAAGAATGAAAGTTAGGTTTTTCAGTGTGCTAAGGATTCAAATCTTTGGATTATTAATAAATTAGATATACATGTATATATTTTATATATATAAAATATGCTATCTGTAATATATGCTATATCATATATTTTGGAGTTGGACTCCAAAGCCAAGTGGTAATTTTATTGAACTACAGATAATGAAGATTAATCAATTGCATGTGGATCAAAGGACTTACTTTGCCAAGCTCATGCGAAGTGATGTAGGAAGGAAGTGGTTTATAAACTATGTGTTGGGCAACAAGTGTTACTGTTTAACAGTTAAGTAGCACTGCTGCAGCTAACATTGAGAAGATGCTATGGAATGGTGACATGGAGGTATTTGGAATCAGTGAGTAGCTTGAAAAAAATGTCTCTACAGGATCACTTGTTTTCAGTCAGTGAATAAGCATTCACTTGGCCTGTAATTGGCGGAGTTTTGGGTTAATTCTGATAATAAAATATATCTTTACCAGGAAAAACTATGAATGCATATTACTTTTTCGTTGTTAATCTACACTTAGAATCAGGAAAATTTATCTTTGTTCCTTGGGCTGTAACTTTTGGCGTGTGCTCTGTTTTTATTAAAATGGCCATATTCAGTTTATTGAGAAGAGTTCAACCTATGAAAAAATTAATCTGTGGTACTGAGCCTTTAATGAATTCCATTTACAGTGACTCACCCATTTGAATTGGAACACTTCACAAAAATAGAAATATCAGAATAGACTATTTTCCATAAAATGGAAAAGGTAGACTCTGTGGAGTCTACCTTTCTTGCTATAAAATCATAACCTTTTCCTGTCTATGAACCCATTGATGTTTAAAATGTAACCACACACTCATTACAATCCTCAAACTTGGTACAAAGTCTCACTAATGTGTTGGAAAAGGATCCCCATTGGTAATTTTCAGAACCAGTTTAGATTAAAAGTAAAAATTTTGAGACTGTACAATCTAACAGAATATTACCTTTTTTTTGTTGTGGTTGTTGCTGCTCATTTCTTTAATTACTAAGATAGCTTTTATTAATTTTATTTAAAGAAAAACTTTAAGGAGTTTTTCCCCATGTTATTTGTTTGTCTTCCTAGGTCAGCTTAAAGTAACATTGTTTGAGGTGGTTGTGATCCCACTGACAGTCTCCCACACCTCAGTAGTATTAGTAGTTCTTTGGCCCCTCAGTATGTCAGATTAGGGAGCTAAACCAAACTGAAACTTGTCTGCAAAAAAAAAACAAACAAAAGAGGATTTGTTTTTTTTTCCCATTTGTGTCTCTCAGCTGCATCATGGCAGGGTGAGATGAACAGTAGTCTCCTTAATGAGTGAGGGAGTAGGAATGTGTGGCTGAGACTAGGAGACAGCACATCAGCTGGAGTTTAAGTTGGTTTGAATTGTGCTGGAATCATAGCTGAAGTTATAGTATATTCCAGTGTACAAATTCAATGTTGTGGTTTTAAAACTTGTTGGCATTATATCCTATATTTAGGTATACTTCAGCTATTAAAAAAGGAAAAAAGAATTATTTATTAAAATTTGGTATTTGGGTGCTTCTATGCTCATATGCTCCCATTTACTATTCATGTCCTATTTTCAGAACCTTCCAAGCAAAGTAGATGGGTTTACTGCTCCTAACATTCACAGTCTTGGTAGTGGTGCCAGAGAATTTGTGCACTATGATTGCCGGAGATGGGAGTTTTTAACTGCTTAAGTCTCACTTCTGTAACAGCCTGGTTTTAAGTTCTGGTTTTTGAAATCCCATATTTACTCCTTTTTTCCCCTCCACTCCATTAAAAACAAAGCAAAATACTTGGTTAAACATGCACCATAAAATTTAGTATAGAAATCACATAACTTCCAAAGTTGTTTTTTGTCATTCAGTGTGTACTTTAAGAATTAACTGGGTATTTCCGACAGGAGGAATCTCAACTATTTTTCCAATGCCTATGCTGCCGCAGTCAGTGCTGTGGACCCAGATGCCGAAAATGGAGAACTCTGCATTAAGGTTCCCTCAGAGCTGTGGAAACATGTTGATGGTAAAGTAAAGAGATCATACAAAAAGCTTACCATAAAATGACATAGAGTTGTTAGCTATGAGTTTGCACAGGAATATAATAGGTTCAAATAAAAAGAAGTTGCATTACATTATTTTATGAAATGATGGTTACTGTTTTCATTTTCCTCACTTCTGTCTTTCCAGCTGAAGACTGAAAAATACCTCCACAATTCTCGGTAATATGGAGAAGTGGTTACAGGGTTTCTTAACATTCTTTACAAACAAGCTCTTAGGTGGTCATGAGCCCACAAGTATGCATGAAGAAGTGGGAGTAATGGAGTATGTTGAATGCTAAATTGTGACTTTGAAGCGGCTTACATGATCCAACAAAGAAAATAATTTGCAAGGCTATGTCTATATATATCTTCTTCTAAAGAGCTTGTTTTTCCCATCTCACTTTGAAAAATGATTGTTTTAAAATTGACTTGGTAGTGAAAAGCAGACTATAAAATGGCATGCTAGATCCTGGAACAAGTAACTGTTTAAATAAATCATTCTCTAGTGTTGATTATTTCTTACGTGGATTTTATTAGCTTGTATTGTTTTCTTACATGGTTTTGATCAGTTTTTCTCATGGATTTGTGAGATGTAGGAGACAATAATAACTATCTCATGAAGCTGACTCATGCAGTGTTGTCAGATACACTATAATGGGAAAGACACTTCTGTTTTAATTTTTGTTGAAATCCCTGTTGTCTTACTTGCAAGGCTAGAAGGGAAAATATTCAAAGAGGTATAATTTTTCTAAGTTTGAATGCCAAAATATGGTGAGACTTATTGGATAAATTTCACTGTATGCCTGAATGCCTTTTCATGCCAGACTATTCATAGGTGAGATTTCTGTGAAACTAAACCAAAACAAAGACATTTAAGTTACAGGAAAAGCTTTAACTATAATAAGAGATTTTAAGATACTGCAAATGACAATAATGTCTTTTAGATGCAGTTTTTTGTAGAAAATTATTTCAGCAAGATGCAAAGGGAATTATGGTTTGGATACAGTCAGTATATAAAGATTCTTTACTGTTGAGTTGGAAGATGAAATCTAACTCCAATTGCAGTTTTTATTAATTAATTAATTAATTTTCTTTAAAGTTCTTACCCTGTAAGTTAAACTTAAGAGATAACAGTTTTGTAAGCTTTTGAGCTGTGCTTTGTAAGTGGACCATGAGAATGAAGTAAGGTTCATGAGAATGAAGTAAACACATAAGCCTGAAGAACTTAATTATTCTGAAATAACTTTCATGGTATATATTTACTCCAATTACGGTCTTGTTGCTGCAGAGTTAAAAGTCCTGAAGGTGCATATAAACTTCTCTCTCGACCAGCCAAAAGGAGGCCTTCATTTTGTGGTACCCAACATGGAGGGCAGCATGGCAGAAAGAGGGGCTCATGTCTTTTCGTGTGGTTATCAAAATTCTACAAGGTAAGAAAAATATGTTTGAATGTTAGAATGTATCGTCTATTTAATATCGAAGCGTAGGAAATACAAATAATTTCTTCAAATTCTTCTAAGTTTGAAAACTTCTAAAATTTAATTTGTGTTTGAAAGGACCTTACTCATTTGAAGTAGCAGCTAATAATTAGTAGTTAGCGTTTCTAGTCTTTATAGCTCAGGAGGAGATAATGGAAAAAAAAACTTTCAGTGCTTTATAAAATCAATATATAGTAGGAGTCAGTATGTCAACATTCAAAGTATTAAGAAAATAGTTTGGAACTTGAGAGAAAAATCGTGTGAAAAAGAGAGTATAATTGTTAAAAGTAATTGTTAACTATTTTCCTCCAATCCTAACTTCCCTAGATTTTGGTTTCCTTGTGTTGATTCATATTCCGAGTTGTGTACCTGGAAACTTGAGTATACTGTAGATGCTGCAATGGTGGCTGTTTCAAATGGAGATTTGGTGGAAACTGTCTATACCTGCAGTAAGAGAAAGAAGACTTTTCATTACATGCTGACTATTCCAACTGCAGCTTCTAACATCTCCTTGGCAGTAGGACCTTTTGAAATCCTTGTTGATCCATATATGCATGAGGTAATTATCTTCATTGTAGTCTCTTTTTTTTTCTTTTTATAAAGAATTAGTGGCTATTTTTATGTTGCAATCAGTATATATTGACCAAATATGAGTACGTCTAGATACGATCTCCATTAGTACATTTATATGATAAAAGTTGTCTAGTAGTGCCTGTGTTTAAATTCATCTCCAAAGTAAAGCCTTTGAGTGATCAATGATTCTATTTATGCTTGAATTTATGGGACTAATTTAGTTGGGAGTCGGAAAAGTGTATTTTTCAAAATAGTTTTAAACCCATCCTGTTGCTGGTAATAGATGAAAATTATTTCTACACAATTGAGTAGTCTTCTGAACTAAATCTGACATTGAGCTTTCATGCTTAGCACGTTGTTGCCATGGTATTGAAGTCCAACAGTTTATGTTTATATCAATAGTTTCAGATTGGGTAAAGATGGACTTGGCAGGTTGTGTTACCAGTTTAGCATAAAGACTGGCTTGTTATTCTTCTTTTGAAAGCGTGACAGGAGTGTGTGACAGCTATGTTTCACTTGATCCAAAGGCAAATAACAGATTTTGGTCCTCAGCAGTGGTGTGCTGTTGACTTTTACTGGTAGGACATACTCACTTGTGAAAGATAATAGCTGTTAAATAAAAATCAGTTGTTGATACTTGAAAAACCCAAACTGATAAATTTCTGTAGAGTTTGACTTCTGTAGAGCTGACTTAGTCATGCATCATTCTCACTTTGGTTCCTGCTGAAGTAGCTGTTGCTGGCTGCATCATTATGTGTGGACAAAATGGTACTGTTAAAGGTTACTTCTAGTTTTAGCTGTAACAAGTCTTCTAAACAGTAGCACTGCTTGACTCATTTGAAAATAGCTAATTCTTCACTGCAGAAATGAAAAATACTATCTCCAAAAGACATTGGATAGCAGATCAAAGCAAAATGCCAAATGTTTTTAAATGATAGACATCACTAGGTAAACATTGTTACTGTGCATTGTCCTAAAAACTACTTTGTTGCTGTTGTTCCTCTCACAACTGAGATGGACATCCTGTTGCACTTTTCTGCCGTGATAGTCATTATCACAACTTGAAAATACTTTTGTTTTTGTTGTTTTTTTTCCCGTTATGTAATATACTTGGTATTTATGAATTTAAATATATTTGTCAGTCTTGTACCAAATTTTTCTTTGTTTGTAGGTGACTCACTTTTGCTTACCGCAACTTCTCCCATTGCTCAAACATACCACATCATACCTTCATGAAGTATTTGAATTTTATGAGGAGATCCTTACCTGCCGCTATCCGTACTCCTGTTTTAAAACTGTTTTTATAGATAAAGCTTATGTTGAAGTAGCTGCTTATGCATCTATGAGTATTTTCAGGTTAGTATTTGAGAAAATGACACCTTTGAAATCCACAGGCCTTGAAGCTCTATATTCAAGTCTATTGAGAAATGTGTGAAGCTCTTATTATTTTTATAGCTTGAGTTTTTGGCTCTCTAGTTGGAAAGGCTGGCTTTTGTTGATGTTACAGACTTCTAACACCATTTCTAATTTAATCTGTTATAATGTTGTTGGATTTTTATCTTATTTAAGAAAAAATAGGCAGTGGTTTTCTTTCTGAATTAGAAACACCATGCATGAAATATTTAAGATTGAATTTTTATTCAGCTAGAAGACACTACCAGGAATCTGAAAGTTTCACTGGTTAAAACAAAGTACTCTGGCTCTACTTAGTGAGTTGTATATAGATTATAATAGCAGGAGATCTGCCTGGATTAAGGGTGTTAAAAAAAGATGTTTCTACCTCATTGGAAAACCAATGAAGGAATTATTGTATTTGTTTTGGCTTTTAAAGCAAGGTCTCTATTTTGTCTCTTTTTCACTGGTGCTTATATTGTGTTATTTTCTTTTTATGTGGGTACAGCACAAATCTCTTACATAGCGCAATGATTATAGATGAAACTCCACTAACAAGGAGGTGCTTAGCACAGGCCGTGGCTCAGCAGTTCTTTGGATGTTTTATATCCAGAATGTCCTGGTAAGTAATAAAATAGACTCAGTAAATTAAAGTCCGTAAGTGTTATTTTTTTTATTTTTCTGTTTGTTGGAAAGGAGAATGTGAGATATAAAGGTTTGAAAGACTTTAAGGACTGAACGTGCCTTCTTGCAGAAATGTTTTTGTGTGCTTTGAGACCCGGAAATTTTAGAAGGGAGACTCCTTTGTATGGTCAGTAAATTTCTGTCAGATATTTTGGATGAAGAAATGTAGCATGCATAGCAAGTACTTGTAGAGCACAGAACTAGTAATTTCTGAAGAAATTCAAGGAGGGCAACGCAGAAATTAGTGTCAAACGGGCAAATTCATTGGAGTGGTAAGCAACTCCTCTTATGAAATCTCTTGCCAGCTGGCTCTTGCAGTTCTGATCAGTACTTTAAAGCCTATTGCATACAGTTTATATGTCAGGGACAAGGAGCCTGTTACTTTTTTTGTGGCAAAAGTGTATGTCCTACAGTAATCTTGGCTTAAATTTTAAAAAGTTTTCTTTTTTTAATGTTTGTATTATAATTTCTCTTGGTCTTTGCCTTATTTCTAGTGTACTTCTGTGGTGAAGACTTTTTTCCCCTCGTGATTCCCTTTATTAATATCATTGTTTTATTCACTTCATTATAACTCTGTATGTCATTCTTGTATTTAGAATTCTAGTTTATGATAATCTTCCAGGTTTTGTCCATATTTTTCTCTCTTAGAATGTAGCTCTCAGAAGAGATGTTTAAATAAGCGTCCACCAAATTGTGAGATACGTATTTTGTCTACTTGCTGTCCAAATCTTCTGCATTGTATTGAGATGTTGATAAAGAAGAAATTATGGTCATATAGATTAGCAGCAGTTTTAATTTTAGTGTCCATTTCCACTGTTCTATTGTTACTGTTTCAGCTAAAATGGTTTGGTTTCATATTTTAATCTGGGCTTCTGTGGTAAAAGTTCAATTTTCACTGGCTTCTCAGTTTCATCAGTTCCATACAGGTGTCAGGTTATATAAATTAGTTCACAGCTCATCAGACTCCTATTGACTTAGAGAAGTTATATAACCTGCTGAAATTTGTGACTATTTTAAGCTGGTCAAAAATACCATCCCTTACAAAATACCTTCTGAAGTGCTATAAGTCATGCCTCTTTCTTATTTTAGGTCAGATGAATGGGTGCTAAAGGGAATCTCTGGTTATATTTATGGCCTTTGGATGAAAAAAACTTTTGGTGTTAATGAGTATCGCCACTGGATTAAACAGGTGACAACATAATAGTAGTATTTTATGTATCTTTCAGGCATACATTAAAGAAAATGCAGTATAAAACTGGAATATAATACATTTTTGCATTACAATCTAAATAAATGCTTAGTAGTGACGAAACTTAGAGCTGACTTCATTTTTACCACTTACTGCAAGAAAAAACACCAAAGATGCTAACCAAAATACGTTTCTTTGGCTACATCACCAATAATAATTTTCATTGTCTCTGTGCAATTAGTTTTATTCTTTTTGTTCAGGCTTTTGCACAAAAACAGAAAGAAAAAGTAAAAAAAAAAATTACACTTTTTTAACACTTAAAATATGGGATTCATAAGTAGATTTTTGGTGAATTTGTTATACTCTGATGGCCATCCATATAGCACAGAAGGGCTCCAGTGTTAGCTTGGATCAGTAATTGATCAGGTATCTTTTAGTATTATTTAAGTACTGAATGACACTCTTGAAAGGATTTCTTTTCTTGGAAAAGAAATCTCTTTCTATACATTTCCGAAGGTAATGCTCTGAGACTGGTCCTATGTTCCAGTTCAGAGCCAGCATCTGTCTGGCTTGGGCATGGATCAAGGTGAGCATCTGTGTGCTGCAGTCGACAGTGGAAGTATACCCAGGATTATTTTTTGCTGCAGGGGATGGTGATCACCTTCATTTCTTTTGGTCAGAGACAACTTATTTATTAACAGTAATAGTCTTCAGATGTAGTTTAATACTGGTGCAGATTGACCCACAATTCAAACCCGGGACAAATATTAACTGTTAATGTCTACTGTTTTCTTATTGTTTGCCATGCTGAGGAAAACCCTGATTTTAAATGCTCTTGTGTTTGTAATCAAGTTTAATTAGGAGGTATGTTTGAACAGTGACATGAAAAGCTTTTCTTTCATCTTTAAATAATTTCTCTATTTTTCAAAATTAGGCTTGCTTACATGTGTTGTACTTTTTAGGAGTTAGATCAAATAGTGGCATATGAACTGAAGACTGGTGGAGTTTTACTGCATCCCATATTCGGAGGAGGAAAAGAGAAAGACAAGTATGTTTGTTTAAGCTGCAAGTCATTACAGGATATGTTTTTACGGGGCCATTAATACATGCCTTGGGTATGTTCTGTAGCACAAGGCCAAAGGCTGGAGATCCTCAGCTGCCGAAAGCATGTATTATCAGTCTCATAAAAGTACGTCTTGAGTATATTCTGTCACTGTTATTTTCTTTTCTTTCACTTTAAATCTTTAAGGGAATTAAGTAAAATGAATGTTTTTAATGCTATTGTGAATTTTTAGTAAGAGGATGAGAGAGAATATGTAGCCAGAATTTTGACCTCGGCTATTTCTGGAGTGGCTGGTAATCTTTAGGCTTTTTACACTATCATCAATTTTCTTTGCTTTTTTTTTCTTTCCACTCTGTTACCACCTTGCAGTCTTAGTAACTGTAGCTTCAGTATTGCTAGCTTAGGATTTTACCCTTACCTTTTTTGTGCTAATCCTGTACTGCCCACTGAGTGGTGTTAACCACTGGAGGTATAAAAATTTCTATTACTAAAAGTTGGACCAACAGTTTGATCCAGGTTTCAATGACAAGCTTTTGCTGGGTTTTTCTTATCTTGGATAAATTAGTCTAATTACCATACAACCTCGCAAAGAGTTGCTCTTTGCAAACTCATGAGCAGCATGTGCAAAAGTGTGAGATGAAGCATGTGCAGGTGGAGTGGGAGAATTTGTGACTTCCTTAGGTCTTTACTGCAGCAGAAGCCCCTGTATTATGAAAATACAACTGCAATTTTCTTCAGCAATGGTTCTCTTGCATTTAAGTGGGTGCAAATCCAGATTTTGTTAATTTAAAATTAAAACTCTGGATTTAGAACTGAATTAAGTATACACTTAACCCACTGACTATATTTTTGAGAGAAGAAAAAAGTGTTTTCTGAAATCAAGAATAGGATGTATTGGTTAGTTTCCCAGCCAGGTGAATTCTTGACAACTGCCATGTTTTCTGGATGTCGACAATCACAGGTGTAGCTGAGTATGTGTATGCATGCTAAGATATTACTCAGTTTTGCTTGTCGTCTTACGATGGATTTTGTTTTAGTTCGGTATCCTGTTCTTTCAAGTAGTGAAGCAGACCAAAAGCCTAGATGCATTTGTTACACATACCTTTGCCAGTCATTTTAGGACATTGATGATAATGTCTTTTTTTTTTTTTTTTTTTTTTAAGGAAAATCTGGGGTACTGAACCAGGTCTTGGCAGACTTTTTAATTGGCAGCATTACAATTTGGCAACATACTCCCCTATGCAGAGAACCTAAATTCACATTAATAGGATCTGATGAAACTAGAGAAAAACGACACATGTTTAAAAAAAGGAAATTTAGTAAAATAGGAGTCCCTTTGTAACTGCTAATTTTGTTAGTTTTATTGCGTTTATTCTAGACTTGGACACAAATAGTTCACAAAATCCTGGTTTAATGCTCTTAAATGTATATTTCCTCTATGTGATGTATTTATTCAGTTAGACACTTTCTACAGCTTTTTCACTGCTTCACTATATTACAAGTTGTTAAAAATAATCATAACATCACTTAAATATGAATTACAACTTGCTGTTTCTTGCAGATTGCAAAGTTCCCTTGTATGTAAACTAAATATACATTCCTGACTCTCTGAAGTGGTTTGTATTTGGGGATATATTATTTTGCATTTCATTGTTCTAGTTATGTTATGTTACAGTGTCCTGCCAAGCATATTGGCATTATAACAGTTCCAATTAAATAATGTCTGAAGAAAAAATTAAGTTAATCTCATTTTTCAACTGAAATAGAAGTAGGATATGAAAAGAAATCTTTGGGGGGATAAAAAGCCAACTTCTTTCAGACACGAATTAATTTCTGTGAAAAACAGAAGTCTCACAGGTTCTTCCTGTTTATGTCTAGTAAAACACAAACATTACTCTCCATAGAACTTATTTTAAAAGAAAATCCCAGGGCTTGGGAAAACGAGAGAAAGGAAACTGCCAAGTTAACTGCTATATGGATGAAAGCTTTAAAACAAAGCTTTTTGTGTTACATTTTCTTTTTGTGTTTCCCGTTTCTCAGATTTTGGTTCTCTTCAGTCTTTGATTGTGCTGGTACCACCCTATTCATAAAATTTAAAACCCTCAAGACCTTTATGTAGATATATTTCAAAAAATGGAAGAAGCACATGGAAGAAGCATATTGACTAGAGTGTATCATAAATCTCCTTGGAAGAGCTACTTCAGGTTTCACTTTGGGAAAGGTTCTAGGTTCATATTGCTGATTTTAATTCTCATTTCATTTCAATTCAGTAAAAGTGTTAGAAGTATAATGATTGAAGAAAAATATTATCAGAAGAAACATACTAATATTGAATGAACTACAAATCAAATGAGAATTTGTCTCACTTTTGATGTGCATTTAACTAACGTAACCCATACCAAAATCAATCAACACTTAGGAAATTTAGGAAGGCCAAGAATGTGGGTCCTGGCTAGGTTATAATTTTCAGGACAAGAATTTTACCAAAGTCAATCAACTGTACAATTTGAAACTGGATAAATAGTTTCTATGCTGAGATCAAATGGTTATATAATGTCTGAGCTGCAACCTCAGTTTCCTCCTTGCATTTCAATTCTTTCATGGTTGCTAACCCTTCCCTGCCTCGGAATAGAGAAGTATCCAAACCAACAGGACAATTTTCATCAAGAGAACTTTAGCAATTGCCTATCAACTAGAAACAGCAAGTAGTAAACCCAAGGTGTACCTTCTTATTCATATATTTATTATACCTAAGAAGGATAGTACTTGATTAAATTTAGACATATTTTTCTTTTTGTATCTTCTTAAAATGTTTAAACAGACACTCATGAACAAAGTCAAGGGAGTCCCCCAGTAAGCAGAGGGATGGAAAAAATAAGTTGTTGCAGCTGTCTTGGTTCTTGCCATCTTGTTTAAGAGCTGCAAATAAGGAGCTAAGTGCTGGTCCTGTTATGTCTTTCAACAGCATGGCAAGATTGGTCAAAGTTAAAATGATTTGTTTAATAGGTCTTTGAAGGTTCTGGAAGACCAGTTTCTTCCTGAGGTAGCTGGCTTGATAGATAAGGCTTATAGAGCTTATCTTTGATCATTAGAATTTGTGAATTATTTCATTCTGTCTTGCAGTGTCATCTTCTAAAGTCTTTGGAGAAATCAGGTGTCTGGTCCATCTGGAAATGGTTTAGTTAGCTTATCTGTAAGCAAGAATCATGGGGGAAGAATTCAATTTTGAACCCAGAAATTTTAAGTAGCTGACATTTTGTATGTTGCGATGGCTGATTTGTGATTCTCCAGCAACTGGCATAAAATTAGTCTGGATTCCCGCTTCTTACAAAGTCAGACTGACATGGTGTGGGTTCAGCTTCTTCAGCTGTTTCATTTTTGGAAAACTCGAAATGTCCTGTGAAAAGAACTAAAAGAAAAAACATAACACAACAAAATACAGTGGCCAAAGACTTGGTTCATTAATAAAATGAAGTGAGACTTCTAATTATCTCCACTTCTCAGTAATTGAAAAGGGACCAAAAAGATCTTACTTTTCTTGAGAATTATAGTATTACAGCTACTTTTCTATTTTTAAACTGGGCTATAGATCAGAATGTTTGTGTTCTGAAATGTAAAACTTGGTGGAGAAAATGAATATTAAAGCTCATCAAGATTAAGTCTTTCGCTGGTTTATTGCTGTACAGCCACTAAGTCTATCCAGAAATCAGTTCTGTTTTTAAAAGTTTCAAGATTTCACCATTTATTTGTCTTCTGATATGAAACGAACTTAAACCATGTGAAATATTTTGCTTATAGACCTGAAGAGTATGTGTGAAGGAACACCACAGACAGTTCCAGTTACAGAAAGAGTGTGGCAGCTGTAACATAATGCTCTGCCTACTCTTCCTTGGCATATTACCTGATTTAGAAGATAGCAGTTTGCCAAATTGTTGAAAGCATAAAGTTTTTTTAATTGTAACAATTATTTATTTAAATGTAAAATATCCATTACGTACAACCACTTTTAAATGGAAGCGGAGAAGGAAAAAATGTTAATTCATGAGTAATTTCTGAATTTAAGTCACAGATTACATGTAATACACATCATTTATTACCTGTCATTATTATCTGTACAGTACTGATGTATGTCGGGTGCATACATCCTTATCACCTTTCTGTACAAGTGTGCAGTCATTTTAAGCATGTCATAAATTAGAAATTTAAAGCAGTAGAAGAGACTCTAAATAATTTTGGTGCAGCTGTAATCTTGATTGCTAAGTTATATTTAGAGTTTCATTCCATAAAATGCAAAATAGAGAGCTGGATTTATTTTTTTTGTATTTTTTTGTTCAGCCCTGCATCACATTTACATTTTTCTATCAAACACCCTCATACGCTGTCCTGGGAATATTACAGAATGTTCCAACGTAAAGCACATCTTGTTATGAGACTGATTGAGAACAGGATTAGCATGGAGTTCATGTTACAGGTAAGTATTCAAATAATTATGTGGAATAGAGAGACCTTCTTGTCATTAGTTGTATTTCTATTCATTAAATGGAGTTTAAGAAAAAAAACCAGATCATTTTGTGGAGTTTAAGGAAGAAAAAAACCCTGAGATTATTTTACGATTCCATTTGTATTTTCAGTTTTAGCAGAATAGAACAAGCAGAGAATGTAGGTCATTTGTGTTAGGGTAAGGTTAGCTGTTATTCTTACACATAACTTGTAATGCTTTTTATATATTGCATATTCTCTTTAGTGTTAAGATATTTTGTTGCTTTGGGTTGTTGTGATCAGTTGTTAATGCTGGGAACCTGTTTTACTGACCTTGAACAAATTATAAATAAGAAAAATTATGAGAATCCAGCTTCTGCTTTCTCCACTGTATGAAATTTGCAGTGCTAGAGGGAGCATAGATCTTTACAGTATAAAAGCAGTTGAATAGAAGACTTTAATTTTATAATTTTATTCTGAAATGTTAAACCTCTGCAGATCTGTAGTTTTCTTCTTTACTAAATATATTTTGTGACATGCCACTAAAAAGGTAGAGTGCTTTAAACAAACACCCAGTTAGATGCTGAATAATATCTTTTGCTATCAACTTCAGGTGTTTGGGGTTTTTTTGTTTGGTTAATTGGTTTTTTAAGGAAAAAAATAGGTATGTGCTTGTGCCAGAGCTATTATAAGCAGGTGTCGGGTTGAAAATACAGCAGATGCATCTTTTTTAAAGCTTTCCTTACACAAATTTTAATTACTGTTTGCAATTTTGAAGAAGGAATAGCAAAGCAGAGAACCTAATGACTTTTATTTCTATAAAGCAGAATTAGTTGGTTATCTGTTTTACTGTAATTTTTGAAAGCTGATGTTTTAAAATAGATTTTGTGTATGTGTATGTAACTTTGAGGAAGTTGGTTCTTTGAAAAAGCTCAGGTGGAAAGAATTGGTTAAAAATGCATTCCTTTGCCCTCGGTGTTCTAATTTGATCAGTGAAGGCTATATCTTCTCTCAGTGACTAACTTCACAAATTACATGTTTTTGAAGTATAGAGGTACTTAGAACTAGAAAAAGTGTTTTGATGTGCTGCTTTGAGTTCGACTCTGTTGAAAAGCTGCATGGTATGACGTACCTGTAGGACTGATAAACAGAGATGACATTTGTAGTTCAGTTTTGTTACCGTTAACCATTTCTCATGTTAAGAAGCTGAGGTTTCAGAGCTTTCTTAGCATCATGGAATGTTTGCCTTAAGTAAAAACACATTTGTGTCTGCAAATCAAAATTTCTGATGTGGATGAGCAGATAATTCTCTGAAGTGTCTTTATTTTGAAAGACTTTTTTTGAGGTCAGTTATCAGAGAATGATTTTATTGGCCTTTCATTGCAATTCAGTTGCAACTAAACAGAAAAGCTTATTTTATATGTATTGGAGTATTTAGTGAAAGTAATAACTTTTTATCATTTTAGGTTTTCAACAAGTTGTTGAGTCTGGCCAGCACTGCCTCATCTCAGGAGTTCCAGTCACACATGTGGAGTCAGATGCTGGTTTCCACATCTGGGTTTTTGAGATCTATCTCAAATGTCTCTGGCAAAGACATCCAACCTTTAATAAAGCAGTGGGTGTATCCTTTTTTATTCTTGGTCTGGATTGTTAATATGGAGAATGAATTTGTTTTTTAATTGGCACTATTGAAGGAATGTGAAGAAATGTATGAAATATCTTTGCTTAAAACAGTTAAGTACATTATTCTTTGAATTAGTTATGTATGTGAGACACAGGTTCACACTCCTTTCATATTCATTTAGAGTATGCAGGCTTCTTTGTGTTCTTTGCTATAAGGGATTTCATTATTTTAAGTTTTACTTTGAAAGAAGCACAAGAACTCTGCTGGAATTCAAGGCCAAATTATACTAGAGGGATTCCAGAGGACACTGCCCATAGAAATATGCTGAAGTCTGACATGGAAAATGCTATAGTCTGGTGCATTTTAAGATGTGATTTCCAGTAAATCACTGTGAAATAAATAACCTAAAGTGCAGATTGGTAATTTAAAATACACTAACAGTCTTTTCCAACCATAATGTGTCTCTGATCCTGTGTTTCTATGACACTGGATGTGGGGGGATCTAATGTAGTTTTTCATAATGACTGTATTCTTACTAGGTAGTTTTCATGCTGCTTCAGTTTTTCTCCATATGATACATGATAGTACATTAAATAATTGTTTAAAGAAAAAAATCTTTAAAAATCTATGAATGAATGAACATAAGTGTGTGCATTTCATCATTTTCTTGAGATGGGAAATTCTAGGAAAAAAAGCATAATGCAAGTGTAAAGAACGAAAACATTGAAAAATACAGTTGTTCATAATTACTGCATTGCACATTAGAATTCCTATACTGCCTATTAGAGATCAGAGTGGAGTGGTAAAATTTTATGGTAGCTTTGCATTTAATATAAACCGGAATGTATTGGAATTGAAAATAAAACAAGACTACACATCTCCTGGGACTCAGAAATATGTGGTAAGGTCAACTTTCCATATTTTACCTACATGTACAAGCATGATGTATACATTAATAAGCATAATTTTAATGTTAATAACAAAATCTTATGAACTTGAAGGGTCCTCTTAAAGTGACAGTGCAAGAACTTGATGGATCATTCAACCATACATTGCAGATTGAAGAAAACAGTCTTAAACATGATATACCTTGCCATTCTAAAAGCAGACGGTAAGAACTAAAATACAAACTGCAAGTGTTTTTAGTGTGGATATATGAGAACATATAGTGCATTTGATGATAAATAGGTGCTTTTTTAAAAAATTGTGGGTTTATTTTCTTGATCTTACTGGATAAGATAACCTGTGGTGTGGTGGGATAAAATAGAATTTAGTACTGCTTATGGGCAGCAAAAAACCTTACACTTTATATAGTGTTCTCAATAATAAGTGATTTTGTAGAAGTTGTATAAAGAGCTCATTTATACAGAATGAGTTGAATGAAAATTCTAATTAGATTATTCAAAATGCCTTTGAATGGGAAAGACAAGTTAGAGGGAAGACAAATGAAGGCATTTGAGGAGTACCTCAAATGAAGATATATGAATAAAAAACACTTGCATAATTTTATGTTAAGAGTGCCAGAGCTAAACCTAATAAGCAAGAAAAGTAACATATTTTCAAAATAGACTCTTTCAGTTTCCTAATTCATTTTAGTAAGTACTTTGACCTGTACTTCTCGAAGTTGTATGCTTATGTGTAATTTTAACAACAGTGGGACTCAAGTTTAAACCAATGTAAAGCATTGCTAATCATTACTTTAGCAAAACTGATACACAGCTAATCTTTGTGAATACTTTTTGCTGGAGAGAGCATTATTCTTCAGTGTGAGGAAATATACAGAGAGTACTTTTTCAGGCTTAAACTCCATTTATAAACATGTCTTTGCTAATATGGTAATTAATACCTTTTTTTCATATTTTCTCTTTTCTAATAGAAATAAGAAGAAAAAGATTCCACTGATGAATGGAGAAGAGGTAGACATGGACCTTTCTGCTATGGAGTAAGTTATTTTTTTGGAGTTTCTCAGTGTGAGACTGAGCCTTGTCTAAAGCATTCTGTTTTGAAGGATTTGCATGTGATGTACTTCATTATGTATGCTGTGTCTCACCTAAAAAAAAATCCATAGCGCAGGCTCGAGGGTGCTATCTGCTATCCTCTTTTTATCAGCGCGCTTGGGAAAGGCGCTGATGAGGAGCGTGAATGGAGCCTTCCCTGGATCTTCGTTCGCGAAGCCTAGCCATACTTCATTATGTGACTGGCAAATTTCAAGACTATACCACATTTCTTTGTGTTCTTTCAGACTGTTCTTCTGTAGCTGGGAAAATGCTGATGAAGTGTAAAAATGCATGGGTTAACTACTTTTTAAATTTATCAATTTTAAAAAAATAAAACAACTTAGGCATGATAAGGTGATACAATAAATCACTTGATTGTTTTTTACACATTTCTAATAATATATTTAAGCTGACTTTATAGGCAAAATGTATACAAGAATTTACTTGAAACAGTGAGAGCAATTTTTGTTGAACCTTGTTACCTTAAAATGTGTTGAATATTTGAGTATATTTAACCTTACCTAAATATGGTAATTTTATAAGGGATATTTTTATTGAGCGAGTTGTTATTTCTGCATTGTAATTTGACATATGAATAAGTAGTCTTGTAATTATATTTAAGAGCAATTTGTGTAAATATTAGTGAGTAATCCTATCAGTTATGTTCAGGTAACTACTGCATTACACTGAGCTGAAACTTACTTATCTTCTCAAAATTACACTTGAACTGATGTGTGATTTTACACCAGTCAGTTATGCTTTATCTGCTAACCTGCTCATCTGCAATGCTGTCATTCTTTTCTCCAGTTTGGACTCTTCAAGATAACATTCATTCTTTTCTATCCTTCTGAATCCTGTGTATGCACACTTCTTTTCGCTATCCTTTTTTCTCTAGCTACTCTCATTACAGTAATTCTAGATGGTCTGCAAATGTATACTGAAATATGTATCATATTCATAATGATGCTTTGTCATTCCAAATACTTTAATTCCATATCTGTATTTTGTTGTTATCAATTTTATTTGGAAAAGTGAGTAACAGACTTTATAATAAAAGTCTGTACTTATAATAAAGACTTATAATAAAGTCTGTACTTGTTGCTCCCAATAATTACTTCTGTAGTCATGGTGTTGTGTGAATAGTAAAGTATAAAATGCTTGTTTGAGTGGAATACAACTGAATAATTTTATCTGTAGGACTAAAGTTTTAGTCCTGTCTTTTGATACTTTCACTTTTATCATAATTTGGCTCTGCACTTCTGTGCATTTGCATGGTTACCCTTGTCAGCTTTCAACATACCATGTATGTGTAGAGTATTTTTACATCCATTGATAAGTATGATAAATATTGATAAATAGATTTAAAAATGGATGTTTACCACCAGATTTTCTTTGCTGGATTTTTTTTTTTAGTGGTCTTAAACTGTAGAAGGTAATAGTGCTGATAACTTAGGTAAGTTATAGTGTTTGAGGAAGTAGAATTAAATAGATTTGTGATTACAATAGTTTGCCATTAACTCAGATTGGTAGGTTAAAAATACTAAACCCTGTATTCACTTTCACATATAAGGGATTTGGACTGATTGGCTTGCAAGGATGTAGAATTACCATCTAGAAGCAGGAGATTGGACCAGGTGACTCTCAAAAGTCCCCGTCTAACTTAGATTCTGTTGTGATTCTTTGAATCTAAATACTTTAAAGATAAGTTAGAACATCTTTTGAATTTCTATAGTCTTGAAATGTTGTAAGCTATTAATATTTTTCATGTCTGTCTTAGTGCTGATTCCCCTTTGCTCTGGATAAGAATAGACCCTGATATGTCAGTACTGAGGAAGGTAGAATTTGAACAATCTGATTTCATGTGGCAGTATCAGCTTCGATATGAGAGAGATGTGGTTGCACAAGAAGAAGCAATTCTGGCATTGGAAAAGTTCCCTACTCCAGCATCACGGCTTGCACTGACTGATATACTAGAACAGGAACAGTGTTTCTACCGAGTGAGAATGCTGGCTTGCTTCTGCCTTGCGAAGGTGAGGTTGTCTGGATGGGAATAAGGGAAGAAATCCACTAGACATTGTAAATGTTTGAAAATGAGTCAAAAGTCATCACAGTTCTTAAACTGGCTTGATATTTAGCCTCTTAAAAGGGTTTGCCAAGTATTTTTAGCATGACTGATTTGAAAGGAAAGCTGTATTATTTTAGTCTGTAAGTGGAGACTACAGAGGGCTTTCATAATTGTCAAAATTGAGATGTCAGACTTGAAAACCACAAGGGATATTTCCAGATTTCATTAAGTGGCAGAAATAAAAGACTTTTGTTGGTTGGTTTTTTTTTCAGAGCCAAAGTGTGTTTTTTATTTTACTGAGGTGTTCCTCGGCTTGTCTGTTGAGAACTCCTGAAGCGCAGAAATTTATCTGTCTATGTAATGTGAATTCGGATTGCAGCTCTATATTGTCTTAGATTTAATAGGGGTACAAAAACATCATCTTGTTCTGCAATTATATTTTAAAAAGGCAAATACTTACATTGAAAAGGGAAGATCTTTTTTCTTGAAACACAAAATTATCATTAAGAAGGAAAATTAGAGACCCCTATAGAACAACTGAGTGGAAACACAGGAGAATAAGAATTTCTGAAAACACGCGTTGCTCACATACTTTTATGGAAGTAGAGGTGTACTTATTGACAATCTATTGAGTTCAGATTATTGGCATATAGCTTGCTTTCTGCTATGGACCTATTGAAAATAGTTCAGTGCCTGTGTAAAAAGAAATATTTTGGCCATATTTTTAAAATCAGAATCCAAAAAATTATGACACAGTATTTTCATGTTATGAAATACCAGTGTAATAATGCCATTGTACATGCTACTATTGGTACTAGCCAGGTATTTCCAGGATCTGACTTAAAATATGTGAGCTTCATATTGAATTCATTTGTATTATTTAAAAGTGTATGTTCCACAGGTAAATAATAAAAGTGCAGTTCTTGCAGCATTTAAATGCAATATTTTTTTCTGTCTTTACTTTGAATTCTCAGATAATTGGTCTGAAGATAATCATAAACAGTTTTGCTCAGTTGTAATAGTTTGAAAAATCTTGGGTCTACAGGTAAGGTTGTTGACTTACAGAAAAAGATTATAAAGCTAAGAAAAAAATAACGGCTGTGACATTGAATCAAGGTGAAGGAGCATGGCAGGACAGTTTGTTGTTGTGTAATTTAAGTTACTTAGGAGGAAAGTGTAATATATTCTATTACTAATTCCAATATCAGGGTGCTAGTAAGAATGACTTCCTGTTGTTATTAACTCAGTTTAATTTCTCAGCTTCTAAATATTTAGGATTTGTGGTCTTTATTGAAAAAGAACCAAGTCCCTCCTGTTTATTTATGGGAGAGTTTGTTTTCATTTATTTATGACTTCTAACTGGATTGTTTGTTACTGTTGTAAAACATTCTTGCTTTACTCATGGTGATACAGAGAAATGATAGGAGACAATGCAATTATTAATCTGAACTTACTAGGGTTTCTAAATGTACTGTATACTTCATTGTAAAACAACATTTCAATCTCTCAGGCATAAAGTATCCAGGCAACATATAAAATCTTC
This sequence comes from Bucco capensis, assembly GCA_013396975.1. NCBI lineage: Eukaryota > Metazoa > Chordata > Aves > Piciformes > Bucconidae > Bucco > Bucco capensis. Next base: position 1,456,213 of record VWZO01005806.1, on the reverse strand, counting down.
ATTGATAAAGAAGTTAATAGGTGTATGTGGGGCATGTGTGTGCACACATGCACACTTTGAGTACTTCATGGCAAATAACCCTACAGAGAAAGGAGAAAGCTGTATCACAGTATTAATTCCTGGAAGTATGCAGACTGATTTTTCTCTTCAGATCCATTGCAATGTTGGTAATGTGACTCACCCCCCTCCCAAACATTGAGTAGTTTCTTGACTGTGAATGACAGTTACATCTTAAGCCAATTTTTTATGCTATAGTGAATGGAAGGATGAAAATATTTTAGGGATGGCAGTGAAAACTTATCTAATATAAGATAATATATTGACGAAGGCATGTATCTATTTGAAGGGCAGCATGTTCTTGACAATTATCCTTTTTGATTACAGGAAATGTGTATTTTTCTACAGCCAAACTAAACCTGCAGTGGTGATAATACAATTTCCTTTCCCCTCTTAATTATACAGATTGCAAATTCCATGGTAAGTACGTGGACAGGACCACCAGCCATGAAGTCACTCTTTACCCAAATGTTTTGTTGTAAGACAAGTCCAAACATTGTGAAGACCAACAACTTCATGAACTTTCAAAGCTACTTTCTTCAAAAGGTAATTATTTTTTTTTGCTGAACTGTTTGAAAGAAATGTAAAAATACAAAAAACATTCCTACAGTTGACAGCTACAGGAACTTGGATAGCACAGTTCTGCTTTATTCTTTTGTAAAAATCCAAAATAACTAGTTCTTACATGGCATCTGTTTGTTCTGTCTTAGTCAAAAAATCAGTTGACAAGAGTTTTAGCAACTTTTTCTGAGTAGCTGAAATTAAATTAGATGTTTCTTCATAAGAAACAGCTATTTTTTTAGGTGAATTCAGCAGATGTCTGTTAATTAATGGCAATGATACCATACTGCAAATAGTCTTTCTTTCTTCCCTTTAATTTCTTTCTCAAGTTTATAGATCTAAATAGAACTCCTAAATCTGTATGAGTGGAGCCTACAGATCTGCTTAGCTCATTCTAAAATAAATACCTAATCAGGTATTTACATCTGGCCAATAATTCTTCAGGCTTCACAGAGTGTGTTTGTTCTATACCTCTCAATGGTAATGGAAGCTTAGACATCATGGTCACATGAAAACACCCAGACTCAATGTCTGTCTAAAATTAGTTCCATCATTTTCTGTGTCTCATTATTTTTCTTTTGTTACTTTTTTGATAGTGCCTTGATTTGAGAGTCTTTTCTTGCATACGGAGTTTTTTCAAATGTCTGCATTATGACTAATTATTGAGCAACAGTTACACAGTTTATTTGATCTGAAAATTACATAGCATCTGGTATGACTTCCAAAAAGCATATAAATGCAACTTTTCAGAGACTTGCTATTATAAAATTGTTAATTGGTCATTTTCAGAGTGTGACTATTTTTGGGGTATAACTATCATTTCACTAATGTAAGAATGATGTATTAATTTCATTACACAGACTATACCTGTTGCCATGGGCCTTCTGAGAGGTGTTGATGACCTCTGTCCTAAGGAGGTTTTAATGTTTATTTTGGATTTGATCAAGTATAACGATAACAGGAAGAATAAGGTAAAGAATGTGCTTATTTTAATCTCTGACTTTTTTGTTGAAAAAAGCATTAGTTAATATACTGTGTGATGTTCTGTGCCACTACTGTAAATATCTGGCTAAGAGCCTTGATGAAAAGATGCTGCAGTAAATTAAACAGAATGTTCTGTGACTGGCATTTCTATGGCAGCATTTCTTGCATGTTTCAGAGCTCTTTGTGCTTGTTGGCTTTTTAAGGACCTGCCTGTTTTCAGTTGCACACATACTTTTCTTGCTTTACTCTTTTTCATTTGAAAGACCCATGTACATGAGGCTAATGTAGCATGCAAAGTTAAGCATTTGTTTGTTGGGGTATTTTCACCTTGAGAATCATGTTTGTTAGAGCAAGGAGACGAAATAATCTTTTTTTTAAAGATATACAGGACTCTGAGATTCTGGGTTCTGAATGTCAGCTCTAGCTCACAGAACGGGATTGTCTTCATCTAGTTAAATAACTTGAACCTGAAACCCAGAAGCATGTGAAGTTGCTACCTAGATAAAGAGTCTGATTTTCTGAGGTGTTAAGCAGCCATTAACCTTGGTACTGAAAATAGAAGCAGACAGGTAGTTTTTTAGATGCTCATGTTTTGAAATAATGTTTTTTAATTTCCATATCTGGAGAATTTTCAATGTCTGATTTTTTTCCTTTTTTATTGAACAATATATTAATATGCTCTTATGAATGAAGGTTAGTCATTGATAGTATAGCTCCTTGCTCAATCACTCTCAAATCCATTTTCAGAACAAATTTATTCCTGTTTTGCTTTCTTTACTCATTTCCTCACATGCTTTGTGGTTTAGGGTCTTGTTCTGTAACAGTGCTTCAGTATTTCTTAGCTTTTAAAGAATATATGTTGTTGTATTTGCTTGTCTTTAAATGCTGTTTTTATCTAGTTTTCAGACAACTACTACCGTGCTGAGCTGATTGATGCCCTAGCCAACTCTGTAACTCCTGCAGTCAGTGTAAACAACGAAGTTCGAACACTGGATAATTTAAATCCTGATGTTCGACTTATTCTGGAGGAAATCACACGTTTCCTAAATATGGAGAAGCTTCTTCCCAGTTACAGGCATACCATTACAGTCAGGTATGGGTTAATAATTTTTCTCCACATGAAGGAGTAGACACATTAACACTACATTTTTGGGTTTTATGTACCCTTGTAGTTAGTATTTGAGATTTTAGCTGGTGTATCTTAATCTTAAATGCCAGATTCCTTCCAGTTTCCAAAAGCCGACAGTGCAAGTGTGTCTTGATTGCCTTATTTTTCAACATTAATTTTTATCAATGTAGACTTTAAATAACAGGCATAATTGATCATGCTTGTGCCTCTTTACAAAGAGCATTTAGGAAAGTTTTGCAGAAAGTAGCCTTGTTAACAATGTTTGTAGAGTATACAGCGTAATCTTGAGCTGTGTTTTCTCTGTGAGTTGGTACAGTTCTACTGAAACCAGACAATACGTTTGACAGAGTGGGGAATTTTGTTCATGTTGAGAGTTAATGAGAGGTATGTGTTAATGCTATGAAAGTAATTGTAACATATTAATGTGGCTAGTATAATTCTAGAAAAAAAATGGAGGTCTTGATTTTGAAGAAAGTAATCTTATTCTTCATGCCTGGCATTCTGTAATCCTGATGTAAATTTCCTCTTTCTACTGTATATAGCTGTTTAAAAGCTATTCGAGTGCTTCAGAAGAATGGTCATGTCCCAAGTGATCCTGCTCTCTTCAAGTCATATGCAGAATATGGACACTTTGTAGATGTCAGAATAGCAGCATTGGAGGCCGTTGTTGATTATACAAAAGGTACTTTGTTTCCAAGTATTTTGACACTTTGTAACACTTTTGATATAGTAGAAGAATGTAATACTTCATCAATATTAGGTTGAAATAGTGTCCACCAGAAGAGCTTGTGTGATGACAGATATATTTATAAGAAGCTGAGCTTTCTATTAATTCTTTGCCCTAGAGAATGCAAGTTTTATGAAGATGTTCTGTGAAATTCAGCCATAATTACTGGTCAGAGTTCTTGGTTTTCTTTATCTTCTTGGTAATATCTTTATTTTGCTTTTTGCATAGTTTTGCATAGTGTGGTTATAAATTTTGGAAACTTAGATTATTTTAGTAATAATGGTTGATTCTACTTTGCCATTTCTTATACATAGCTTATGTTTGTGAGATGTTTCTGTTTTAATATTGTCTTAATATTACCTTAGTTGACTGATGTAGGTCCTTGAAAAAAACACTGGGTAGCTTTCTTAAATTGAAATGAAATTGAAATTTCCTCGTGATAGATTTTCTAAAGGCAATTAGAAATGATAACTATAATAGATTTAGATTAGATGTAAGGAAGAAGTTCTTCACTGTGCACATGGTGAAGCACTGGAACGGGTTGCCCAGAGAAGTTGTGGATGCCCCATCCCTGAATGTGTTCAAGGCCAAGTTGGATGTGGCTTTGAGCAACCTGGATTAGGGGAAGATGTCCCTGCCCATGACAGGGGGTTTGGAACCAGATGATCTTTAAGGTCCCTTCCAATCCAAACCATTCTGTGATTCATTCTATGAATTCAGAACTCTACTGGTGCTGTGCATCTCCCTCTCTGTTAGGCTACTTCTTTCTTCCTTCGTTCACAGAGTATTAGTGGAAAGATTTGCTGGAGAATGAAAAGCTTACTTATCAGCCTACTTCCTTTAAAATAATCTCCTTGCTAATTCATCCCACCCTTTAGAAAGACAAACTGATAGAAATAATGTTTGCTTATGAAATTCTTGAGATTTATGGATTGTGTTTATAGTTAATAAGTGACTTGGATAAGAAAGTGTACTGCAAAATATATAGTACATCTTTAAAAGAGCTGATCAAATGGTTTGCTGTATAAGTAAGATAGGGTAAGTTTATAAAAATATTAAACAGTACAGGCCCCAGTACGGAGCCCTGAAGGACACCACTTGTCATGGCTTTGGAAGAAAAAGTGATTGGTCATCTATTGCCAGGATGTCTGATTCTCATTGTTCCCAGTTACCTGGTTTCCAGTTCATACTGGATGTAAAATAGCAGCTATCAAATTCCTGTTGCTTATGCCAAGGCTGGCTTTATAACAGTTCTTGTAAAGGAAGCTGACACATTTTGTAATTTCCATAAAAGGAAAGTATTTTCTGGGGCAGTGTGGAACTCCCATGTTTTTCTATCAACTCTCAGGATAGGAATAGCACTGCCCTTTTTTTAAGTTACTTTAAAATAAATAATTTCTCCATGGAACTGAATAAGTTGTTTTCTTTGCTGTTAATAGTAAGGCTTTTTTTCAGACACTATAACTCTGTATAATGTTTGAGGCAGCATATAAGAATTTGGACAGTTCATCTAAACTGGCTTGAAGTGAAGAGAGTTTATTAACTTTTTGAAGTTAGCTTCTGATAGTTATGGCTGTTCGTAGTTGTATGTGTACAACGAAGCGGTTGCATATTTAGAAGAGGTAACAACAAACCATTCTAAATAAATATCCATGATTAGGATCTTGGAGATGCTCTGCTGTAACTGAGAACTGCTATACCATCTCTTGTAATCTGAAAAAAATCTCAAGAGGATTATGGGTCATGGGCCATACCCAGAGGATGGTGATCAATGGTATTTACTTAGGCAGGCAGCTTGTCACAAATAGGGGTCCCCTAGAGAACATCTTCATTAATTATCTGAACAACAACATTGAAAGCAACCTCACCAAGTTTGCTGATGACACTAAACTGAGTGGTGAGATGGACAGGTCAGAAGGGAGATCCATCTTACAGAGAGACCTGGACAGGCTGGAAGAGTGGGCAAGCAAAAACTGTATAATAAAGTTCAGCAAAGGCAAATGCAAGCTCTGCACCTGGGGCAACATAACCAAAGAGCCCAGTACAGGCTAGGATCTGTGTGACTGGGGAGCAGTGTTGCTGAAAGGGACCTGGGAGTTCTTGGTGAACACCAAGACAATCATGAATCAGTAGTGCACTGCTGCAGCAGTGAAGGATCCTGGGCTGTATCCACAGTGCATTACTAGCACAGAGAGAGAGAGAGACATGGTCATCCTATTTTTCTGAGTGCTTTTCACGCCACACTTGAGTACTGTGTCCAGTTCTGGCCCTTGCAATTCAAGAAAGATGTGGGCAGCTGGAAAGAGTCTGTAGGGAGATCACAAAGATGATCAGAGGGCTGGAGAACCTGCCCTGTAAGGGAAGACTGAAGGAATTAAATCTTCTCTCCCTGGAGAACAGAAAGCTTAAGGGGGACCTCATCACAATAATCCAGTATTTAAGGAGTGGCTACAAAGAGGATGCAGGCTTTCTCCTTAACTACATGGAGAGGATAAGGGGCAACAGGTACAAGTTGCATCAGGATAGGTTTCATCATGTGTATAAGAACTGTATATTCTCTATTCTCTGTAGAAAATTTTATACTTCTGATTGTTGAAAGGCTGTTCATTGTAGGAAACACAATATCAAGTTGATTGCTTGTTCTGTGGTCTTCCCAATCCACATTCAGGAGTGACAGAGTTACCTTCTAGTAGTCAAGTTGGTGGTTACTGAACAATTGAAGCATGAAAAAGTTTTGTGCATGTTTCTATTTCAGTGTAAAGTAAACCACCTTTTACTTTGAATTTGCACTATAATTAATGAAATTCCTCTTTAGTTGCAGTAGTTCAGACTCTTTGTATACTACTTCAGGAACTTGTGATTGTCTTCATCAAAATCCTTCCATTTTATGTGTGTTTATAGACATTTATTTTTCTTTGCAGTTGATAGGAGCTATGAAGAACTACAGTGGCTGCTTACTATGGTCCAGAATGATCCTGTACCCTACATAAGGTTAGTGAGTTAATAAAGAGCCAGTACTAATGTTGGAACTACCAAGTAAATTCTTGGGCTGGAATCACTAGAATAGATAAAATACATAACTGCTTAATACTTCTTCTCAAAACAGGTTTTTTTTCTTGTTATCAAAACATGTTTCAATTTATATAAAATGTTTCATCAGCTCATATCTCAAAAATTAATATAGTCTGTTCTTATTCTCCATTATGTTGTGTTTCTTTTATGTTCTACTCCTGTGGTAAAAGTCTGAAGTTAGGGATCATTTCATGATCATAAATAAATTATAAATCTTATATCGCATATAGCAAAAAGACTTTGTGTTATTTAGAAAAGATCAAGGTTGAGACCTAGTGCACACGTTTCGCCAGCAAGGAGTGTAAAGCAATTGTCAGACTGTAGATGGGGTGAAAGGATAACATGTGAAGATAGGGTGTAGTTTCTAGTATTGCCTGTTTCAGCTTTTTCACCAATGAGTGACTGGATATTTTAGCATATTCATTATCAACTTTTGAACACCAAGGTTCATTATTACTGGTTTTCACCAACACTTTTTTCTTATGGCCAACATTAAAATAATGTGTTTCAAGGATAAATATTATTACTTTTCCTCTCTCTTTAGGTAATTTCTTACAAAGATCACAGCTGCAAGATTGTTCTCTGTTTTGTTTCTGTTATTCGTGTTAATGAAAGTAGATACAGTTAGACTCAGTAGAGGAGATTTGTAGCATATGGGGCTTAGCTTCTGTCTAGGAAGAAGATTTAATTAAAACAACAACAAAACCAACCAAAAACCCCAACCAAACAACCAAGAAACAAACAAGATTTTTCTTGTCCCAAATGTCTAAGCAGGGGGAAAGCTGGCAGGGAAAATAGTTAAAATAGTAAGTAATGGATCAAATAATTATTGTCATTGATAAAATGTTTTAAAGACCAAGTTAAAGAAAGAATGGGGGAAGATGTATCTACTTTTACCTCAATGTGTAAATATCGTAAGTAAACATGGTAAGTGCAGAATCTATACACCAGTGTAACTTAAGAGATGACAGTATTCCTTTCCAGAAAAATGTGCAAGTCACTGGTTTTGGTCTTGCCATTTTGTACCAGTCATAATCATTTAAAGTTATTTAAAAATTCTTTTGTGTCATGAGGAAGGAGTTTCTTTGCTGGTGTTGCCCCTTTCTTGTAATTTTCAAATCAGTGTGCAAAAAAGATTGCTACTTAGTAGAAGAGCATAATATAGCCTACAATTTTGTACCTGTTAAAAATGTCTAATAATATCCTGCTGCTTTGCACTTTACTTTTATCTTCAAGTTATATTGCTGATAAAGCCCTGTAGAAATCTGTGCCTATGCATATTGTGGACAGGAGGAAGAGCTAAAAACATAAAACATTGGTTAAAAATTTTAAAAGAAATCCTGTATTTGAAGTTTTTAGGAATGTTGAAACTGAACAGACTTTGTATTCTTAATGTATTCATTTGGATTTAATAAAGGCTTTTTTACTATTTCCTTTTCAGACATAAGATCCTGGATATGCTGACTAAGAATCCACCTTTTACCAAGAACATGGAGTCCCCTTTATGTAATGAAGCTTTGGTAGATCAACTTTGGAAACTGATGAATTCAGGTTGTTTTTTTCTATTTGTTTGTTGTTTTGTTCTTTTGTTGGGTTTTTTTTTATTGTAAGGCTTTTTGAAAGAAGTGTTAAAGAGTTGCTTCAGGGTATGCCAAGATCTCTCTTAGTTTCAACAGTTAGAAGTTGAAAACGCGTCTGAGAAGGTCAGTATCATGTATGTACCTCCAGAACGTTCTCAGTGACATGGGTTAACAAACCTTTTTTTTCATTATTTGTTTACTAATGTAGTGTATTATAAACCTAAGACTCAATTTGCCTTGTGTGATTAGGAAAGATCCTAATGAGAGAAGGGCTTGCATCTTTACCATTGACCTGTTTTTCATTACCGAAGCAGTTTTATCCATTCCTGACAAACTGCCCTTTAACATCTGGCACATTACTACATAGATTACGTATAAACGTTTATATAGCTTTTTTAGGTCATTGAAAGCTGTCTGTTCTCTGTGTATCATTATTTTTACTATTTAAAAGTTTACAGCTATACTCCAGGGGCTGAAGTGGGGAGACTACTACTAGTTCATTTTTGTAGGATTTGCCAAGTGTCAGGCACAGAAAATAAACAATTTTGATGTCCCCATTAGAGTTTGTTTTTCCTTTTTCTTGAGAGAAGAGTGTGTGCAGTGTTACTTAAAACCATTACCTCTTTTTGCAAGTAATAAATAGGGTATACATTCTTATTATGATTCATGGGGCTTTAGGTACTTAAATTTCTATGCATCAAGATGACATAACGTTTCAGTTTATTTTCTGTGAGGGATAACTGTAGCATTCCAGCGTGCCTTGAAAAAATGTTTGTTGATGTGAGACGAGTTAGTAGCCAGGTTTAAAGCTGTATCATTCTAGAATCATGAATTGCTTTCATTTAAAGTAAGCACATGGAGTAGGAAATAGGGAAGCAGACTCTGATTGATTATATGTAATCTTTTTTTTTTTTTCTGTGTTAATCTGCATTAAATGGATAATGCTCACAAGTTCCAAAGATCGCAGAGAAATGCAACCAGTCGTATATAAGCTTAGCTGTTCCACTGGAAAAAGAGATACTGAATGGGAATTCATCATATCATTTTAAGATGTACTAGTTTAAGAAGTTGAGTAAATTATTTATTGTAAAATATTAGAATAGTTTTAGTATTTGTGAATGTGTGTATTTTAATGATAAAAGTGTTCACATTGTTTTCACTTGGAACAGGGTAAGTGTACAGCTAAGCTTACTTAAAACACTGTTTAGCCCTTTGAAACTTAGTATTTACAGGGATAGATCTTGTCATTTTGTTTTGTGCTAAGTCTTGCACAGCCACATTAACATGGCAGTTGGCACATCTGTGTCTTGTTTACCAGATATAGTTCTATTCCTGCTGTGGAACAATATGTTCAATAAAGTTGCAATCAGTCAAGAGCTGAGCTGAGCTAACACCAGAATCACTGTATTTCCAGCATTGCACCAGATGTTAGATGTCTTTTTTTGTGATTGGTGCCAAATGTGCTTAGACCACTTGTGTATGAAGATATAAAAGCAGTACACAGTTTACAGTGAAAAATAAGATCAATGAAGTATTGCTTTGTGCAGTAAGAATACATATATCTAGCATGAATGCAAATTAAAGTATTGAGTATCCAGTTAATTACATAACATACTAGTGACATCCAAAAGCATGTTTGTGCATTGTTGGTTTGTGTTGTCTATCAGTGTGTTTTCCAGAGGGTACAGGTCTGTCATGCTTAAGGCTCTTACTGCATGTCATGGAATACATAGACAAGTATGAAAAAAATCTATTGATATGGGAAGCCAGTTTGGCAACAAAATGTTCTATTTAACTGTCTGACAGTGCAACTTAAAGCAAAACTTTAAAAACAAAAGCATATGGGTGTGATTATTTTCCTTTTATTTTTCATTCTGTTAGTATAGCATTTAGTTTCTCAGTCTTGTTCTACTAAACATATGCAGCTTACAACCCAAACAATTTGAAGGCTTCCTTTTAAACAGGAACAATGGCAGTTGAGTTTGAGTCAGTAAGAGGCAGGAATAATAAAGTAAGTATCTCTTCAGTGCAGAAAATACCATACTCTGGTGGATACAGAGCACTGAACTTTGTCAGGAAGGAGAAGGTTGTATCTCTGTACTACTAACAATAATCTCTTTTGGATTTTAGGCACTTCACATGACTGGAGATTACGATGTGGTGCTGTGGACCTCTATTTCACACTTTTTGGCCTCAGCAGACCTTCATGTTTACCATTACCAGAACTTGGACTTGTTCTTAATCTCAAAGAAAAAAAGGCTGTACTTAATCCAACGATTATCCCTGAATCAGTTGCAAATAACCAGGAACCTGTGAATATTAGTAACAATCACGGACAGTCAGTAGGATTTCAGAACACCGTAAGCACAAACCATCTGCATACCTCCCATTCAGCTGGCTTTGACTCCTTGCCTTGGTTGCTGATTTAATTTTGTGTTGTGTTCAAGCTTCTCATGCTTTATCTAAGCTGCGTTTATACCTTATTACTCTTATTCCTTCCACTGGAGAAGCTGGCATATACCATAACTTCTTTAACTTTTTTAAACTGTTTTGCATATTGCCTTTTGCTTGTTTTTTTCTTAGTCTCATCATTTCTGTTCTTTATAAAAGTTTTTATATAGTGCTTATGAGACATGTAGTTATTCACAGAAATGTTTGATGCTGTGATGAAAACTTTTTTTCATTAGACTACTAGTAATAATAAACTTGCTTATATGCAAGTTCTACGATTTTCTGAAGCAAAACCTTTTGCCAGTAAATTTATTACATCTTGGGATTCATAGATATACCTCTTTGTAAACAACTTTGAGATGTGGAAGTTGGAACTTTAGCACATCTTCATTGAGCATTTGAATCTGAAGATTTAGTACTGTGCTCTGAAGGATTTGTATCAACTTCTGAAAAATCGCGTACGTTAAGTTTGATATTTTTCTGGCTTCAGAGGCTTCAGTCCTAATATATAATCCATTGTGTAGTTAGAAAATAGGTCTTACAAGCTGTTCAAGTCATACTTTTCTTTGGAATAACTACCAGTACTGCAAGACTAAGTCTTTTTATTGGACAATTTTCATTCTGAGGGGAAAAACTCAACAGACATGGAAATAATGAGCAATTTTCTTAACAATTTCAAAAATTACTTTTGATTGAAACTACTTTGGAAAAATCCTGAAAGAGAATGTGAACATGCAGTTAGCATGTTTGAAACTTTCTTCCCTTTGAAGTGGGATGGTTTACTATTAGTTAATTTCTAAATTGCTTTTATTCAGAAGTACACTGAGAGTGCAGATTATCAGAGTACCTTGCAGGCCCTTTCCAGTAGGGGGAGAAAATGATGATGGAGTCAAATATCATTAAAGCTCTTCTGTATATTTACAGAACATGTAAGAAGTCCTAATTTGCTGCACGTAAACATCAGAATTAAATGGCAGGAGACATTTTGTTACCAGATTTTTAGGCTGCAGTTCAATGAACATCCAAACTTTTTTAGCAGACCACCTTAACAAAAAAATTTGCTCTCCTTTTTCCTATACTGTCCACTCCCTTGTGCTAGCACAGTTGTTACTGCATAGTAAGCTGGATCAAGGCAGGATCTGGTTGAAAAATACCTTTTTTATGAACACATATTTCCTGCTGGGTCAGTTACCTGGTTCAGTGCATCGTATAGTTATGCAAATGCTTGTAGTGACCCAGGGCAGAAACATGTGAGGAAGAGGCTGCTTCTTTTAGCAGCAGTACTGGCTTACACTAGTGTGAAAATACAGCATTAGTATAAGCCTTAATTCACACTTCATCCCTTGTATCTTCTCCTATGCCTCATCTCCATTCTTCTGCCCCTTACTTTAAGGTTACCATTTTCACAGTAACTCCCCCAGATTCAGGGAACTGATTTTCCTTTTAAAAATGTTAAACCAGTAACATGAAACAGACTGTCTTTCACATCTGCCAAAGCTTATCCAGAAGTGTTTCACAACGAGCAGTATGTTGGGTTAAATAACAGGAATGAAAAAGGGGAAATACATATTTAAGGGAAAAAAGAATTAATAGGTGGTTTCATCAGATTAGGTAGATTGTTTAAAGTAGACTGTGTATTCTGAGAGCACAAACATGTCAAAATCAGTACTGATAGACTTCTGACACTGAATTTGCTGAGGGTGGTAGAAGTTAACTACTTCATGAAATTGAATTTGAGTTGTTCAGGGCAAGAATTTGTGGGGCTAGAATACCCTTTGTAGGACAGAGGAAAAGCAGTTCAGTGGAGCAGCATATGCTCTCAAGAGTCTATGACATGGGTTTTATCTAGTTTTTAGTGGGCTTTTAGTTATGTGTGCTTCTGTGGATAGTTTATTTTTGCCTTCTATTTTTTGTGTATTGCCTTATTGGAACACCTGCCTACTGTTATAATGACTATAAGTGTAACTTAGTAGTCTTCTGCTATTTTTATATTCCTTTGACCCTGTTTTTGTGGATAATCTAAGCAGTAATTTACAGAATAGTTTAAACTCTTTTGATAAAGGCTGCTGAGAAATCTAAATAATTCCCAAGTTATAAATGCTTGTTATAATTTGTATTCAACAAAGTAAACATTATTTTTTAAAGCTAACTAAGAGAAGATTTAGATGAACACTATGTGTAGGTCGGAGGCTATCACAGTTTTTCAACTGAGATTTGGACTGAGGAGAGTCTGCGAGGCACAGATTTATAGAAAGGCTATTCAGAGGCAGCAAATGTTGTTGCACACCAACAGTACCATGTTTGTGAGAAGGGACAGAGAAGATGCCAATGCTAGATATGCAGAGGGAGCAGGGTTAGAAGTAAAGAGAAACTATGTTTGTAGGAGAGGTTGGCACAAATCCATACAGGGTTTTAGAAAATACTTTTTGCCAGTACTACAGGGAAAACTTTGTTTTCAGCTATCAGATCTCTCTTAGGCTGAAACATGGCTCTTGCTATCTTCTAATTTTGGTCTTTTAATGCTGCTTCAGGAGGATGATCATCTTATTAAGGAAACGGCATCCAGCATTTCTGGTCATCAGCAGGGGGTGAAGAGGAAGGCTGATATGCCACTCGGGTCTCCATTGGAGCCAGGGCAAATACTAGAGAAGAATGAAGACAGTAAAGTCAAACTGAAAATCAGAGTAAGAAATGGAAATTACCCTTGCGCAATATGTAGGGTATTCAGAATAACAGCAGTGGCTTCTGCTGACTTCCCTTAAAGCTGTGTTCAAACAAAAGACATGTTGTCTATATGTGTACAGTAGTTGTTATGCTTACTTTGGCAAAATCATTTCCCATCAGATTCTTTATTGGCTGGCAAGAACTAAAGTTGACGGTTAATGCTCTTGTTCACACAGCTTCATGGTAAATTAGAAAGATGACAAGATATTGACCCTGTTACATTCTGTTGAATTTGTATTTCTTTGCAGTGGTAGATATCACTTCCTTTCCCTCTCACCCCCAGTTTACCTACAAAATAAAATATTTTAAGTTCTATTTAGTGATATTAGTTTAAGTTATTAGCATTGCTTATTTTATTTTTCCCTGATATCTTAGTTCTCAAACTCTCAAGAAGAGGAGGAAATTGATATGGACACAGTTCATGACAGTCAAGCCTTTATTTACCACCACTTGAATATGTTGGAGAGACCATCCACACCAGGTATGAGTGAATTTATTGGCAGGGTGATAATGTGAATTTTTCAACTACTTCAGTTGTGGAGGTTTTTTTGCTACTACTTTTTCCCATACATATAATGTTGGTAATTGTTCAATGTTAACTGAATTCCAGAAAGTGTGTTATGGGTGCATAAGAACACTTCTTTATCATATTCAGTGTGTTTATAGGTAACTGTGTACATGTGTATTTTCATACATATCTTAATAAGACAAATGTGTAGCATGCTTATAAAACTGATCAACCAAGAAGTGAATAAAATAACGTAAAGATGAAGTAGACTCCATAAGCAATTAGGTAAAACTTATTTTGCCATAGTTGTCATTTTAAAAATAGTGATTTTGAATACGTAAAAAAATCAAGACTATTCAGGAAAAAATCTCTAATCCTAATGATTTATAACTTAACATGGATAGCTCAAAAATACACAAGCCTCAACGATGCTTAGAAGGGCTTTTCAACGTTGGAAAGATTGCATCTGAGTCAGATGGTTTAATTTCAAATGCTTTTCTTTTACTACTTTTCTTAGTATCTTTTTCATAAAATATTTGACAAAATTACATCCTGAAAGAATAGTGTTTCTTAGAAAACTGAAGGCAGACTGAACTTCATTGATTAGATTCCACCTTCTTTGCTTGTCTGTAACTGTTACATTAACAGGCGAGACCCCGACCTTGAAGTCGGCCTGCCCCACTGCAAAGAAATTCAGTGGTTAGTCTTGTTTTCTCAATATATTTTAATTACATTTCTTAAGCTTGGTTCCAGAATGTGCCACTGGAGCTAAGCTTCAGGTAGTGTGACTATGCAACAAGAATTTTGAGAGATCCAAACCAAGGTTTTAAGGTTGCAGTACTACAATGTGTAAAAGTTGAGTATTTAGCCTTAAAAGTAGGATTTAGAGTAATTACCCTGTTGCTTGTTTTTATGCAGTGTTTGCCTAATGTAAAACACAAGCAGACCTTAGCAGTAGGTTCTGGAAAATTGGTTCTGTCTTCAGTGCCCACTGACAGGTGATGTCATCTGTTTCCCGTGTGACCTGACAATTTAGTGGCCCTGTTTCAGAGAAGGGCTGGTGGATCTTCCTGCTTTGAGTGCCCTGCTGAGACTGGTGCCGTGGTGCAGGCTGGGGGAGTGGAAGCTGTAGGCTCATAATCCCTTAGGGCCTAGGACTTAGTGCTTTTACTTCCTTGGCAGATGCTCTAGTCAGTAAGGAGGTTTGGTTTTTTTAATAAAAGGTAACTGCTGTCACTGCTCAGCAAACAAGTGAAGTTCATATGGGGATATAAAACACAAGGAGGTCTAGTTTCTGGATTCCAGATGGCCTTTGGTTACTGACATGTGCTTGTACATCCAGCTCCACCAGGATGAATTTACTGTTAGATATGTAATGAGTAGCAAAATTCACAACTTCGTGCTGGAAAGTAAAATCCTTGCAGAGTAAAGGGAAAGGCTGCATATAGGTTCTTCTCATGAATTTAGGAGCCTAATTCCTGACATCCTTAGCTTTAAACCTCTCAAAGGCTGCTTTGAATTTTGTCCTCAGTGTTATGGTCAACTCACATTTTTTGTTACAGCAAAGAATGACACATCCTGGGCACAAGAGTGCAAAGCTGATCCACTGAGGATTAGTATTTATAACTCTGAACATGATATTTTGCAACAGGTTGGGTTTTTTTAGAAGATTTACACACTCTACGGAATATAAAGTCATAAACAAAACTCTGCCAAATACTTCACAAATAAGACTTATGGGACTCTCTGTACGCCAGCTCTGTGCTGCAGGTCTGTTGCTTATTAAGTTTGCACTAGAGTTCAGAAGGGGTAAGATCTGATCAGGAGTGGAGCAATGGCCAGCTGACTGCTGCTTTTGTAGACCTACAGCAGACAAAAGCTACTTCGAATTTTCACTTGTGTGCTGAATGACCTTCTCACCTCTGCCATTTAGGCATTCAGCACACTGGAATACATTTTCTTTCCTAGGTAATAAATCAGACAAGTGCTGGTTTTTGCCACAGAATTAATTTTAAATAATAAGCCTTTGAAAGCATTGTTTTGAAACACTTCAGATTAATTTCATTTTCTTTGGTTTGTGCAGTTAGAAACAGTTCCACTTCAGATATTCTTTGCTTCTGAAATTTCACCTGTTTCTGATTCATAGCATATTTCTTAGAAGCAGAGATGTATGAATTTCAGACTGAGTAAATAAAGATAGAACTATATTTAGGAAATGGTATACTTCTGAGAAGAAACAGATGGGGAAAAGTAAAAGCATACATAAGTAAAATTGTTCACACGTTGGAGTGTTCTGTTTGACAGAGGAGTCACAGATAATAATTCCTGAGGGCCTTTGAGGTTTTGCAGCAATTACAGAGGATGGGTGCACTTCAGTGAGTGATTATTGTGAAATAGATTGACAACAGATTCTGAAATGGTCTAATATCTTGTTTGTAAATCTGTAAGACTTTGTATCTGTCTCAGTTCTGTGACTCTTCGTTGGAAGGCAGTGAGCTCTTAGGCTATACTCAGTTTTCCTCTCACAGCTGTGAGTTACGTCCCCACATGTCACATGAAGTGTTAGGTCATCAGCTAAACACAGCCTGCGAACAGCAGCTGCCAGGAGGAAGTTCGTATGGGTTCTAAATCCTGCTCTATCTGTGGATTTGGTTCTTTCTTTACACACCACCTGGAATGAAAATCTGGTGTTTTTTTTCAAGTTGAAATAACCCCCATAAAGCCAGGAAAATACTATTTTCCTTTAAAAGCTTTTTTTTTTCTTCCTGAATGCTTCTGCTCATGGATGTGAAAGGTTAGAGTTTGAGAAACTCTGCAAGGGAAATAGAAGAAGTCTTGTACTACAAATCTTGCAACATTACGGGTTTTAGTACTATAATAACAGCACCTTTCATAGTTGTTCATATGGAAAGTATTTTAAATCCTACTAAATCATCCTGTGTTTGATAATAGGACTCTGGACTCTAGTAGTTATAAGGGATTCTGAGTATTTTTCAAGTTACTAAAACAATCAAAACATCAATTTTGAACTCTCTGAAGAATGATGTTTTGTTGATTGTCCATCTACTCTAAGGACTAGAAACATGGTACCTTCCTTTGAGCGTCTTAAGCTGTGCAAGGTCATGTTTCTAATATGAGAAGAGTTTTACTTGCTACTAAATCAACAAATATAGTAGTAACGCTCCCTATCTTAAGATGAAAAGAATTTCAAGATCAGATTTTATGTAAGCAGTAGATTTAAAGTCTCATTTAGACTGTAAGGTGACTTGTCATGCATTGTTGACTTCAGTGAAATCAGATTAAGATACACTTCTTTATTTACTTCAGTATTTCACTCATCTGAAAGTGTAATAATTGAAAATTAATCTTGAAAAAGTTCTACTATATGTGTCAGTGGTTACTGATTGGCCTGTTATTGTCTATTTCCAAAATAAATGACTGGCTGTAGCCACTCACTTGAGTGATTTCTACCAGTGAAGCTAAACATTGTTATAGCTCAACAGGTCACCACTGACAAACATTCAGTTAGAATTTCCCCAACTATTTTTTTGTAGTTTAATAGTTAATACCAAGCAGTATCCAGTTCATGGACCTTACCCTTTGCAATGATTTCTGAAGTTGGTTTCTCCCTCTCTGATGTTTAAATAAATCAAGGTGCAAAAGGGGTCATTTTTAACAAGTGTCAATTTGGAAAAGTCCTGCCTAAGCCAGCTGTTTTAAGCAGATTGCACATACAAAGATACAGAGACTGTAATTCTGTGTTGTCCCACCCTCTTCACACAGTATCAGAACTATAGCAGAAACCATATGGAAGATCTTACGAAAGACTGTTGGCATGTTAAATTCTCAAGTTACATGTTCCCAGATTCTAAATTTTCAATAACAAAATAATAGTAAAAGAGGTAAACCACTTTACCTAACCATTGTTCAGTGTTCATGTACCAATGATTCTTAAAAAAGAAACTTACCCTAGATAATTGGTCAACAGAATGTTACTATTATCTGACAGCAATTTTTAAGACAGAAAATCTTACTTTAAAGCTTATCAAGTTCTAAACTCCTTTCTAAAACTAAACTATCTACAGCATTTTTATCAGTCTCTGGACAATGTGAGCACTAAGTTTCTGATCTTTCTCCCATGGGATAGTAATCCTGTCTAATTTTAAACACCTACCCAGTTAGCTGGATCACCACAAAGCCAATAATTACATTGGAATCTCCACATCCCAAACAGAAGGAGATCCAAGTGGATAGACAGATGTATGTGCATTTTCTTCCAAGGAATGCTACTAACCACTTCAGAAGCAAGCTCCTGGGCTCACCCTTCACTTATTGTGTGTTTCTGGGATTTGAGAAACCCAAGTTCCAGTTCTGCTCCCTCTGCCAGGAGGACGTGGGTTCCCTGCAGGAAGAGGGAGTGTTCAGTGCCTCCTTGCAGCAGTCCTGCTGCTCCTGTTGATATTAGGATCATATTAATACCCTCATAAAGCAAGTCCTATTTAGCCTTGCTTTCCTAGTCTGGCAGATTCCTTGCATGGGCTTTTAAGCAGATATTCATTAAAAAGAAATTAAAGAAAAAGTGCAAGTTTAGCAGTGAATTTTACAGGTACAAATCTGTAAATTTTTTTATAAAACTTTTACAGGTCTGTCCATTTTACAGACAACTGATTTCAGTAGTTTGTGTACATCTTTTCTGAGCCATCATCCAGCATCAATATATTTCAAAGCACACTTTAACAGTAGTAGGAAATTTTCTGGATAGTTATTATTTTTGCATTTAAAACCCAAACAGATTATAGCTATCACTGATCTCTATGAAGACAGTGTATGCGTGCTCTTAGTACTGGCTCGGTAAAAGTAGATTTTTGTAATTACATTCTGTTCAATTTTTACTGACATTTGTGTGTTTTTTCCAATGTTGTCTGTCTCCTTAAGCATCAGTAGCCCTTCAGTTGCAGTTGGATTCTATTTCTCCCCTTTCTGAAGATCTTCCTGCCTTATCCTGTTTCTAGGTGCTTGAGCTACTGTTGTATTTGCTCCCTAACTTGCTCCAGTCAATGGTGTTTAGCTGCTTTAAATAATAATTTATTTTTTTTAATAATCCAGCTGAATAGGCAGAGCTGGTAGTTCAGTAAACAGCAGGAAATTTGCACAAGTGGCAGGTAGTGCAGCAGAGTCAGGAGGGTCTGTTTTATTGCATCCTTGGTCTTCACTGGCACTTTATCATCTACATCATCCTCACAGGCTTAAGCTCATGTTGTTATACCAGTTATACTGGGTTAAAATTTTTAAACCTCAGAGGTTTAGCTTTACTTTGAGTTTTTACAAATGTAATGTCTAGACTCACAGGTTAAGTTTCTGTATAAAAATAACCACACAGTTTGGAACTAAGGAAGCTGTGGAGTTTGAAGGGTTTGTGTCATGAAGGGAATGGGAATAGGGTGTGGTGTGTGTTTGTTTTGAATTTAGTTTGCCTTTTATATTTTAACGCCTCATGTGCCAGTAGCTTGAGAAAATGTCACCATTTTTATGGACAATCACCAATCAAACTTCTTTAGGCTCTTTACCATAACCTTTATTTCTCTGTTACTGGTAGCTGTGTTTGTGTCACTGCTACAATTTACTTTTAAGTACTGTAGCCTGTTTTAATGGTGTCAAATACTGTGTGCTTTGATTTTCTGAGACACAAAAACCGTTCCTTTGCTGATTGCCCGAGTCAGATATGCTCCTCTTTCCACCCTTCTGCTTAATGGCTGGTTTTGCATCCTTGCAGCTGCTAAAGAAATTTTTCTTACTTGTCTAAAAGCTGTATGCTTTAGAGGAAGGAGATCAGGTAACAGGGATAGGTTTAGATACAGGTATGAGTTCCTTAGGAGAAATATAATTAGAAATAATTAAATTGTGAAGCAGTCTTGTACCTTTTTACATCAACTACAGTAAACTTGCATGTTATCTACATTGTTGAGAACAGTTCCAGGTAAGGATGTAAAACTGTTGTAGTAAATGCATTGAAGACTGACAGTGAAAGTTTGAATTTGTGTGCATATCTTCTATCTGCCATAATATACATTTAGAAATAAAGTCATTGTGAATTATAACAATAAATCTTCACAGTGATGACATGAACATACTGCTGCATATTTCTGATTAAATAAAAATTGAAGGTTTTTAAAATACTTGTATAGAGAGACTTTTAGTCTATAGGAAACTATTGCACTCTGGTATGGCCTCCTTTGTAACATCAGCAGAATTTTATATTGCACCATATTTACGTCTTGTGGTTGAGCCCAAATGTATTTCTAGAATGACATTACTTTTGCTGTTTAAGACTAAGAAATAGAGATTCCACCATGTCCCATAGTAAGTAATTGATTATCCTCACTGTAAAAATGTTCTGTATTTCTATTCTGACTTGTAAACACTGCATGTGGATATAGATTTTGTTTTTTCCAGATATATTTAAAAGCAAATGAACAAAAAGAGAACAGCTGTACTGTATAGAAACTTCTCTATATTTGTGCTTGATTAAATCAGTTCTTAATCTTTTAGATAAGGCCAGAAAGACTGCATGGAAATATTTCTCAGTACTTGTTTGTCATACTACAGAGAGCTGTCTCTTCAGACTTCCAGGAATCATTACCATAGATGAATCATTCTTGCCTTGAAGGTTACAAAACCAACCAACCAAAAAGATGTACTGGAAAAAAATCCATTTTCAAATATACAGAAAAAGATAATTTAAAAGTATATAATGCAATTTGTTGGTATTTAACAGGGATATTTTCACCAAAAACTAGAAGGGGGGTACACGACAAAAACATTTAAAGCAGCTGTGAATAAAATCATTTTAAGTAAGTCTTAAAGGAGTAGAACTGTAGAATTATGAGGGTTGGAAAAAAAGCCACCACCACCATGCCCACTAAATCATGTTGCAGAGTGCCGTGTCTACACATTTCTGAACAACTCCAGGGATGGTGACTCCTCCCCTTCCCTGGGGAGCATGTTCCAATGCTTAACAACTCTTTGAGTGAAAAATTTTTCCTAATATCCAACCTAAACTGGCACTAATCTGGCACAACTTCAAGCCATTTCTTCTATCACTAATTAACTAGAAGAGACCAACCCCCACCCCACTTGAGCTTCCTTTCAGGTAGCTGTAGAGTGCAGTAAGGTCTCCCACGAGCCTCCTCTTCTCCAGACTAAATCTGGTAGTTGCCTTCAAAAATCTGATGGTGCTTTTCTACATCTATCTAGTAGTTAAAGCACATCCTTGCAATATGTGTGATTTGATTCAGTTTCTACCCAAAGGAACTAGACTCTTACTACCTTCCAAGTATTTCCCCTTGTTACCAATGCTACTCTTATTGTCGTTCAATCCCTACTATTGAAGCTATTGCAGTTGGTGAAATACCAAGTGAGCCAAAGAGAGAATGAGAAAGTCATTGAGAGGTCATGGATCAGATTTTCCTTCCTCAGATTCAGATACCAGACTTACTTAATGTATAAGTAGTTCTAGTATATTTGTGAAATACATAGAAATAAAGATAGTGTAGTTGTTTTTATTGGAATTTGCGTTTTGGTTAAGAACAGAGCTTTGCATAATCTTTGAAGTAAGCTAAATGTGTTGTAAGGTACAATTTTTGGAAAAAGCAATTTAATTCTTCTGTTCAGTGTCAAAAGGTTTGTACATTATTTCAGGGAGCTTTTGCTCCTGACTAAGAGGACTTCACATCCCAAAACTGTTATTCAATATATGCCAATTCTGCCCTTTATATTATAGTTTTCATAAGCAGTTACAGTTTCATTATTCATGGAACAGGGGCCTTCCTACTCTGAAAATGAATTTCTGTAAGCTAGCATAGCTTGCAGTTGCTTAGTTTACAATTCCTAGTTGTCTGGCATATATTGATATTTTTGAGGGAGAAAGGAGTACCCCTGTAGAAATTGTCAGTAGTACAGGAACTTCAGTGGCATGTTCAAAGGATTTTCTGGAAAAAAAAAATGTCAAAAAGCTGATGGTGTAAGTATCAAAACAGAGTCTATGTTTGCATGTTCGAATGATAATGGAGGATTTATCCGGTATTTCAGAATTTATGTTTGAAAATAATACAAGTCAAGCATTTACTAATCCCAGTATATCTATTCTTTCAGGTAAAGAACAGTCTTCAGGAGAGATGAGCATGCACCCTGTCTCAGCAGCTCCACTCTCTGTGTTTAGTAAAGAATCAAACTCCTCAAAACACAGTGATCACCATCACCATCACCACCATGAGCACAAGAAAAAGAAGAAGAAACACAAGCATAAGCATAAGCATAAACATAAACATGATAATAAGGAAAAGGAAAAGGATCCCTTTTCTTTCTCTAACAGTCCAGCCAGTGCACGATCAATTCGTTCCCCGTCACTTTCAGACTGATCCTGATGGCTTCTCTGGAGTTCAACTTGCAATATTCTCTGAATACTTAGAAGGATGTATATAACTATAGCTTCTATCTTTTTTATGGAAATAAGAGTATGTGAATTGCCTTAGCAATTCAGAAGTTCTGCCACCATCCTCGTTGGAAGCCTTCTATTTGCATATGTGGTTGTTGAAATAATCTGATTCAAAAAAAATGTTTTATGATTCTGTGTCATTTTGTAGTTCACTATTGTCCATGCTTCCCACTCTTCTTTTTTTTCCTGCTTTAAACAAAGAAAACAGCCCTTCATTTAAGGATCCCATGTCTACTGGCAACCCCCTGCACATCATGCTGACCATGTGTACTGCCAGAATCAATTACGTTTTAATCCTTTGAAGAATGTTATGAGGCAGAGTACGTTTTAAACAGAAGCCAGTTGTCAGGCCTTTGGTGAAGTGCTGTTTCCAGAGTAGTATTGTATAACCAAGTGTAGACCTCCTGAGAAGACGGGGATTTTCTGTAGTCTTCAGTTGAGCTGTTTCTTGCTTTAACCATTGCATTGGATGTCAGAATTTTAAGAACAGTGCATAGAACATTTGCCTTTTTCAGATACTAAAACTCTTAAAAAATTCCAAGCTGCTTTTAAGCTGCAGATATTTATTATGGACATGACCCTTTGAATATAATGACATGCTGCAATTATGTTTTTGGAATTTTAGCAAAATGCTTAATGCATGTTTTGTCCTGTAATCAGGCTTTTAAAAGTCTAATAAAGTTTGTGACTTATTTTGACAGAGGCAGAATTTTTTTCTTCAAGCTTGACGTTGGAATATGCTTTTGAAAGATGGCTTTGCTAAAATGAAAAAAAAATTTTTCAAAAGTTTAAAAATTAAAAGATTGAAAAATACATATTTCCTCCTGCCAAGAGGTGGGCTTTTTGGAAGCTTTCCCTACAGTCAGCTCATGAATTCACAGGAGAAATTACTAGATTAAGCTAGGTCTAGGACTTTTAGTGATGGATACATTTAAATGTCTTCAGTGTATTTTATGCAGTGTACTATTTACATTCAGCAAATGTTTTATTTAAAAATTTAAGATTTTAGAAGTGTTTAATAACAGAGATATCATCTCTGCCACTTTTTATGTATTTTCTTTATTTGTATTTAGAGCCAGGGATTTTATTTCCATGGACTGGTTGACATCTGCTGCCCAGAGTTTACTGAACATTTGGCTTTCTATAAGATTATTGTATTTGGGTTAAATATTTAAAAAACAAGCAAACAAAAAAACCCAAATTCTTGTGAGAGACTGATTGTCCTTAGGACAAAAAGAGAAAATTCAACAGCAACCCCAGATTTTATTTTTTTTTTAAGACAGATTCTGCTTCATGGAAGTTAATAAATACTTTTTTATATTATATACCTGCTGTTGAATCCTGTAGTTTTTATAATAACAAATTATCTGTAGGATGGGAAGATGATAGATGTTTTGTAATACACATATACTTATTTTGTTATTCAAACACCGTATCCCTTTAGTACTGCATGGATAGGTGTCCTAATTGTTATACGTGGGACACATGTTGAGGTATGTTTGGGCTGGATTCAGACATGATGCACCTGGGCAGCACTGCAGCCTCTCCCCATCTGCTACCATGCCAGCAGCAGTTTGCATTAGGAGATTCCCACCTTTGTGCGTAGCAGTGACTGCAAGCTCTTACACCTTAGATGAGCTGAGGGTGTAACAAGAACAGGAAAACACCTAAGCATGAATAGAATGAGGTACTGAGCATGTTTTGGATATCTACCCTTCTTTATCCAACGAGCTGTTACATTAGCATCATGACCTGTGAATCACAGGGAGAGGTTGAAAGTCTATAGTAATAGCTCAATGAAAATACTTTTAGATGGTTTTCCCTTGGCTAAAGAGTGAGGTAACAGTGCCAAAGGTGTTGTGGGAGACCTGGGCTAATAAGCAATGAAAGCTGGCATTGTTTGGGAGAGCGAATGCAGATGCATTTATGTTTTAAAAATGAGGTCATAGATAATTTAGGCTGGTGTAGTTTCTACTTTTGGAGATGTGGATTTACGCTCTTAAGCTGAGGGGAAAGGTATTGTTTGGTAATACAAGCACATAATTGAGGCAGAGCTGTAACACAGTAATTCTGCCATCATATATGTATGACTTTTAAGTGAACTGCATATATACTAAGGAACTACAGTGAAGACACAGTTAATGGAAAATGGGAGGAGGGGAAAAAAGGATTCTCAGTTTCTGAGGTTATGTTTTGGTCGTGGTTCAGAATATCTATTAATGTGTTTGATGGAATACAAAGTAAGTTTGAGGTCCACAGATGATGCAATGTGGATGGGCATTGCTTGCAAACTGGTAGATGTGCTTAGAAGTCAGAATAATGAGGTAGGTTGCACAGGTGATCCAAAAGCAGCAAGCTAAAATTCAGTAGAAATGAATGTGAAATACTGAACTTGAGGGAAAATGAAGTGCACGAAAGCAAGTCGTTCTCCCATCTTGTAAGGTGCAATGAGTAAAAAAGCCACAACTAGTTGCATGGAGCTGAGCAACTTGATGCTGTTACAAAAGTAAAACTCACAGGGATTTTTGTATGTAAGATGAGAAAGTAATTATTCTATCAAGTGCCAGTGATTTGGGGCAAAACATTTTAAGAAAGAGATGGGAAAATTCCCCCAAATGGAAACAACATGTAACATTTCATAATAAGAAAAAAAATAAATTAAGAGAACTGAGTGTTCTGGTCTAGAATGAAAGAAGTCTGAGTAAGGAAATCTCTGGTACCTAGAAGATTGCTACAGCAAGCAATGTCAGTTGATCTTAATGTTTCCAGTGGGAAGAGAGGGACTAGCTTTATTTGCAAGAAAAAAAATACTTGCTGCATGTTAAGATGGAAAATATTCTGCCAGGCACCTAATGACGATGTAAAAGCCCTTCTCCTGTAGGTTTTTGAGCAGCAGATTGGGAGTTGTCTGCAGGGGAGGTTAATGGGATGCTTTGCCCTGCCACAGTGCAGGGACCTTGCTGCTCTAGTTCATTTTCATGGTTTCTTTGATCTTCCATTTTTGTTGGTGAAATTACCAGTGGCTTCATGGAAGTGATCAGCACTTGTGAAAGTCTTAGAAAACACAGGTCTTTGTCTGCCAAGGATTTACCAGTTGTGATTTAGCTTGAGGTTTTTTTTACTGAAAAATCAATAACTATTTCAAAGTTAGAACTTGACATCAAGTTAAAACTTTGTATTTTGACAGTGGATTAGACTTTTCACCCTTGCCACCTTCAAACCTTGTAGGTTGGATGTAACCTATGCAGTTGATCTTGGTCTCGGTTCTGATTTTTGGGTAAAGCTTCTGGTTTTTGGTGTACTGTCCTTGAAACAAAAGGAGAAATATATAAGCAGGGTGGTATCCAAATTCTAGAAGAATACATGTTACACATATAAAGTGGAAATGCATATGTTGTTGAGAATGCACAAAGAGGTCAAAGTCTGAAGAATTTATTTTGATATCTCAGTTTTTAACATTTTTTTTTTTGTAGTTATAAACATTATAATACATGTAAGTATAGGGCAAATGTGTAATGTTAAAAGGCCTATATGCATTTTTAATGCAGCCTTCATTTATTTTTTTTAATTTTATATCTCAACATAATTATAGAATAAAACGTGTACAAACTAACTGCTGCATCTCTTAGATTTGAATGTATCACCGATTAGACTGTAGCCTTTTCCTTAGGTGACTGAGTAAGCATTTGTTTCAGCTTTGATTCGTTCACTACCAGGCCCTATCAGTCTGTCCTGATGCTGTGGAGGAAGGACAGCAGGACACAACTTCATTAAGTTCTTGGGTGAGCTGGGACCATCTTTGTGTTAGAAATTGTGCTGCCCTGTAAAGTAGTGGCATTAGGTTTGTATCAATGATAACAATGTATCTTACAAAGTTGCTTAGTTTTAGTTGATTTCATAGTCATAGAAATATGATAATTTTTGTAAATTTTAACATAAGGAATTTTTAGTCATGTCAATTTCAGTTCCTTAAGATAGTTTATTCACAGCAGCCTAAGAACCTGATTTTTAATGGAGCATTAGTATTGTGCAGCAGCCCTTAAAATACACAAAGTAAATAGAAATGTTTTGGATGAGATTTAATTACTGTTATATGTTTATATTTTATATATGCTTAAAATATATTCATATATATTCCTGGTTTTTAATTTTAGATGTCAGTAATAATATATGAATGATTGCATACACATTCAGTGGCAACTCATTTTTAAAGTCTGCATTATTCTGCAGTCATCTAATACTGTAAATACAGTTTTTCTAAACATATTTCCAGATAAATCTACAATGTTAGTAACTTTTGTTGATGTAAATGAGTCAAGATTTCATTTGTATTTTATTGAAAAATACTTCACCTAGTATGGTGCTTAGGATGTGGTAAACAAAGTGACAGCAAAAATTGGAAGCATATTTGGCTAGAATTTTTAGTTTCTGAGTGAAACTGCATGAGTATACTTTGGACTGATCTAATAGACTGCCACTGCTGCAGCCAGGAGCTATTGCTCCCCCCAGCTCCTGACCCCACTGTCCCATGTTGGATTTTCTAGGTGCTAACCAGGCTCTTTTGTGGCCCAGTACAGCTCTCTAACCTGCTATCTAAGTAAATGTAGGCATGTCCAGAGCTAAACTATAGTGGTTTCTCACCTGATGACTCCTCCCCAGCAAAGAAGGGGAACTGGGAAAAGGAGAGAAGACCCCTGGGCTCCTGAAGCAGCTCCTGACAGTCACCTCTTTGCTACAGAAAACCAAGTAAGCTATAAATCTTGGGGCATTTCTTTTAAAGCCTTACTTAATGATGAATTCATATAAGGCATTCATATTGGTATTACTGTTAAAAGAATCTTCAGGTGATGAGTTGTTGCATGTCTAACATCTAATATTCTTGGGCTTTGACATTCATAAAAGGAACATAACTATGTCTGCTTTTTGGATACTGGTATCATTCAGGTCTTTTTGTGTTTGTATTTTTTTTATCTGCAGAGTTCCTCTCTGTGAGGGCGCAGTCTCTCCCTTCCAACTGCTGGTCAAGTCCTCTATTTGCCCTTACAGGATGGCAGGATAAAATAGACAAGAAACACTTGAGCTTTCTCAGCTGTAGTCTTAACTGCCAGGACTTATTCTCCAGCTCTCCTTCTGCATCATTCATTGGCCATGACTGCTGGTGATGTGAGCTGTCCTGGACATTTCATGTGCCTGCTCATACTGTACCAGGCTGTAGCTTGCCAGGCTGAGGGAGGAGAGACTGGAAGGTGCACCACTGTGTAGATCTCACAAGCTGGATTCACTGCATGGGCAAGGGCCACCCTTTACTCCATTAACTCTCAGGCTTCTTCTCCCTGGCGCTCTCTCTTTCCCCTTGTGTCTTCTCTTCCTTTTCTCCATTTTCTTTTCCTCTATTATTTCTTTTCCTTTTCTGTAGACTCAGACATGAACTGCTTACAATGTTGGTGTTTCAAACCCCATTTGGATGAGGGGCAGAACCAGGAGATGGAAGTATTTTTGAGAAGAAAGCACCAGTACATGCCACCAAATAGTCAGTCATGCCCTTGAGACAATCACAGAGGTGGTTGAAACTGTATGTACAATTGTGTCGGTGAGGACAGTCTGCTGATTAGTCACTGCCTACTCTCAGAGCTGCTTGTTTTACTTTTTCAGAGGTTTTGACTTTCTCCACTGTTTTCTGCTGCCTAGGTGGATAGTGGTCTGCCCTTGGCAGCCCTGCACAGCCCCAGCATGGTGGAGCTGATGAGGGAAGAGGAGGGAGTGCCAGTGCCTGGTGCTGTTCTGCTGGCTGGGCTGAGGCTCCTCCTGGCACTCTGGTGGCAATAACCAACTGGTTTGGTCAAAGGATAAGCAGGGATTCACCTCTGCACACAGCTCACATCCAGCACTGTGTTTACAAGCTGGCTCATAAACAGCTGAGCAGCATTTTCAGCCTAGGGGAAAATAAGTAGTTTTGTTTAAGATTGGGTATTTTTTTCTTTTTCTTTTTAAAGAAAAGAAACATACTAAGCATGTGAAGTTGAGCTAATCATGTACTATGTCGTTTCCATACATTCCCTTCCAGTCCATTTTTTAATATAAAATTTGTTCTGAATGATTGCAGGATTTCTATATAAATTGACTTTACATGGCACCAATCATGTCCTTCTGAGTTAATAATGCTCATACTAAGATTTGATTCTGAAATAGAGCAAAACCTCAGTAAGGCATATGGAAATGAGAGGCCCCATTGTGAGCTAATAACATGTCAGCACCATAAAATAAGATACATTTAATGGCTTTTTACAATGCATGCTTGTATACGATACACATCAGTGTACTGTGAAGTGGCTTGTTATGATAAGACCATAATATAGAACTTTTCTGTTGAAAAGGTTCTCTCTCCCTACTTCTTGGGAAATACTTGTTCAAATAAATATGTGGGTTAGTGAGGCAACAGATAGTTATTTGTCTCTCAAGTGTGAGTAATGTAATATGAACAAGCATTAATGACCTAACTCCTTAATTCAACAGGAGATCTTTATTTTTCTTAAACGCTAGTTTATTTCTTAATATTTTGGAATCCTTTGCTTAGTGTGTGTTGTGTGTTCCCAGAGGAGCTGAGAGCAAGCTACAGGCTTTGGATAACTCTCAGTTCTACTCAACCTTTATCATCTCTTGGACTTTCTCTTGGACTTCTTCAGCTCAGTGGCTGGCAACTATGTGCATCTGCTCCCTGAATCATCCACTAACATCTGCCTGAAATAATGAAAAGGCTTGCAATTTTTAGTGGACTTGAGAGGTAGAACTGGCCAGACTATCCATGTGATTTAGAAGTCTTTGCCTAATTTCTAACAGAGACTCCAGCATGGAGAAATGAAAGCCCTATGAATTTTTGAGAAACTTGGCACTTTAATACACTGCTGAAGCAATCACTGTCCCTGGGGCAGAGGCAGCAGAAGGAAATGGGTGCTTCAGGCTCAGCCATTCCAGAGTGAACTTTGGTGGTTTAGACTGATCTCTGATGAAGGGGAATCAAATATGAAATAGAAAGTTAAGCTGGCCAAGGGAGAGAGCGAACTAAGTGAATGGATCAAGAACTGGAACAAGAAACCAGTAACAAAGAATAAATTCAAAGGAAGATCTGAGAGAGAACAGTAACAGGGAGGTGATGCTGGGCGTTGAGGGGCAATGGGCAAAATCAACAAGACAAAATCCCTTTGAACCACAATTCTCTCCAGAAGTTGGATTATAGCCAGAGGCTCAGGAGGCTCAGGCCTGCTGGGCAACAAGTTTCATAGCTGTTTGCTAAAATGCATGCTTTATTGCTCTGTAGGTGTCAGTTACCCAAAGGATGGCAATCTACAACAGCTAGTAGTTGCCAGCCTCTTACCTTGTGGGAGCTCAATGTGTTTCAGTGCTGCTGTTGAAGAGTTGGCATGCATCACACCATTGACACACTAGAAATTGATCTTCTTCAAATCCAATATTTAAAAAGAAACAAAACCAGAACAACAAAAAACAAACCGCAAAGTACTGTCTTTGGAGAATAAGATTAAGGTTGCAATTCAAGTAGACATAAGGCAACTTTACTGGGCAACTTAACTCAGGTCTTTGGCATCTTCAGTGGGGAATGAGGCTGCAGGGGGAATCAGATCATGCTCAGATTGGCTCAGTCTTGTTCTGGAGGACTGAATCCTGTTTCTGTGTCTCCACAGACAGAATTATTATGAGATGCTGCCAGGCCATTTCAGCTATAATTTCTTGGAAAAGGTCATCTTTAACTTCTCTGTTCAGTGCTCAGCTTAAAATGCAAAGCTCTGATTTAGAACTGCTGAGTTTTGATGGCTTCAGCTGGAGATAAGGGGTTTGTGCTGCACACATCCAGTACAGCAGTCTCTAGTAGTGCCTATTGCAAACTGTAGCAGTAAGGCTATGGATTCTAGAAAAATCTTGAAGTCTTAAGGCAGGCTTTTAAAATTAGCGGAAACAGTTTGTTCATGTCTCATCTGAAAATGATGGTAATGCTGCCTTTACCTCAAAGCAGTGTTATCACAGTATTTTAGGAACTGCTTGGACAATACTGCAAGGATATCCCTTGATCACCTTGTCCAGAGGACAGTTTTGAATAAAGAAGTCAGGAATTGGTATGCAGTGTGCTGGGCTGCTCTATGTTGTTTCTGATATCACTGGCAGCATCTGGAAGATTCAGCTGGTCCTGCAGCCCCAATGAACAGCTATACAGTGTTTGAACAGCAAGGGTGTGGAACTGTGCTCTGCCCCTTTCTTCTCAGCAGCATTTAGCACCCCAAAATGAATCTGATTAAGATCAAGCTGGCTCAAAATTTCTGATATTAAACAGCTCCCTGATTTGGTTTGCAGTGTGATGTTGATGAGGGGAAGCAAATGGAGCAAGGGTGTTGTAAGATGTTCTCCTTGTTGCTGTGGATAATGTAGTTTGAAACAAGGGTCTACAGCACCAGGACCTATGCAGAAAGCACCTGAATAAACAGACACATTGAGGTCAGAGCAGCAAGGCCATGAATCAGTGTCTTGCCAGAGGACATACATGTGGGAGTGGGAATCTACCCTAGTTTGTGTGATTTGGAGTATATTTTGGTTGATATATTTTGCATTTAGATGAGCATGCTGATACCTCTAAGAGCATGCTAAAGCTGGTTGTTGCAGAGATACAACTATTCTAAAAAGTGAAGGAGGAATGTTTGCCTCTGTTGTCTTCTGCAACATAGAATTGGTTACTGTCTTGATCAGTAGCAGAGAAACATCCAACCAGCTGGGAGCTCCTTCTGTAGAAGGCAGGAAGCTATCTTTCAGCCATACTGCAAGCTGCCTTCAGCCTTGTGCTGCATGTTGAACGCCATGTGTCTTCTCACAATTTGATCACTATTTGTATTTGACAAGTGACCTTGGTGCTGGGATGAAATGTAACCCACATTAGTGGCTACTGGCCATCCCTTGTTGTATCTGCCTGCTTTAAGGTCATTGCAAAATATTAGATGGAATTCTTGTGAAAATAATTGGTTTTCTCTTTGGACAGTGTTCCAAATTTAGCACATCCGCTCCAAAGCTTAGCAAAGCACTTCCTTGGAGCTGCATCAAACACCAGTGTTCAGTGTTTAAAGCTTAGTGTTAATGCCTGTTGGAGATGATGATGTTACAGTTAGAAATCCCTGTCACACTGAGTGATTGCTTTGTTTTGTGGGAAGCTCTGTAGTATCTTGGAGATGTCAATTTTTGGAATCAAACACTGACTTTAAGGCAGGATGTTTTATCCAAGAATCTAAACATTTGTCTACAATTATTGCTGAGATTTCCATTCTAGGGGATTGCCTCAAATTCCCCCCAAATTTGGTGTCACTAAAAAATCTCACATCTCCTTACAGCTAATCAGAGAGAAAGGCTGAGCATTAGGAGATCATCTGAATTTGAAGACATTGAGGGAACCCTGGATAGTAGCTCTGGAGCTGAAGTTTTATGAAGTGATTTTACATATCGTATTTCTTTTCCTGAATCCATCTCTTGACAAAATGAGACCTATCTTTTCTGCTTATCTTCATTCTGCAAAGTTCATGGTCCCCAGGAATGGGAGGAGTTCCTTCAATAAAATAGAAACAACAACAACAAAAAAAATCAAGATTCCGTTGCTACATGGAGAATAACAATTAGCTTGTGCACTGTGAATGTTTAAAACCCTTTACATGTTTTAACCCTCTTATTCTTATTTTCTAGGTGATTAAATTGATTTGGCTTAAAACTCCCTAGAAAGGCCTGGGTAATCCTGTCACTGAAAAAACAGAATTTCTTTGTGTAATGGATAGAGCATGAGACTGGGAGCCAGAAAGTGCCAGCTCCTGGATTCCTCAGGCAACCTCTCAATTCTGTCATGAAGTGTGAACTTAGCCATCACATTTTTGCACCTCCAGCTCAAGAGTATTTTGATACAAGTGAATTTCTGACTTAAAGTTCATATCCCAATTGGTTTGTGGCACCATGCGGAGGGTAAGATTTAGTATAAGGCAAAGGAAGGGGTCACTTTTCTGAATGAACAGCCCAGCTGTGCATTACTGCTGTGCCTGTTGCTAATGTTATTTCTGATGAGGCATATTTACTTACTTTCACTATGACTGTCCAGAAATCCCATGGCAAGGAGGGTCAAAACATTTGCCAAATCACTACTTCACCCATCACACTGATTGTTTCATGTTATTTGGTCTGGTTCACATTAAGGGTTTGCTCCACTGCTGCCTTTTCTCTTTTGGGGTATATTGATTAGTTGTGGTGGGTTTTGTAACAAACAGCCCTTTTTTGAGGGATTACTCCCTCCTCTCATTGAGCCTCTGGCATGTTAGTAAGTATAGTACTTAATCTCTTCTACTTCAGACACAGTCTCTAAGGCAATTCGTCCAAAGGAATCAAAAGCAAACTCTTTCCACTTATTAATTCTTATTACAATGTCTTTTGCAAAGCAAATGAGAATGGAACAGCCTACCTGTAAAGTGGAAGGAATGTAATGAAACTGAAAAGAATTTAATTTCTTCTCCTGACAGGTATCTTGTTTTTCCATACATCAAAACTGATGGAAGAAAGAGAAATCCTGAAAGCAAGGGGAGGCTGGTGCTGCTTGAGAGCCAGCTGGCTACGTAAAGGGAAAGTTTGGCAGCCTGGAAGTCTGGCTGGCTGGGGGTGCACATCACCGAGCCCTTGAGCACCAGCACAACAAGGGGGGCTGAAGCCTCTCCAGGGGGGCTCCTCTGGAGTGGAGTGCAAGAGGAGATTTTACTGATAAGACAGACCTGAAAGGCTGTCTCAAGTCTGCTGTCTGCAATGGACAGAGGAGGCCTTTCACAGCCTGAGCTTGGAAGCCTGCCGTACTCCCCAGCCTGTGATTTAAAAATTTTGTCTTACTTAGGTGAACGGTAAAAGCATAAAGAGATCAGAGAGAAAACACTGTTGCTTTGCAAGAAAGAAGCAACACCTTCTTGGAACCCTGTGCAAGTTTTATTATTGCTGCTTTTATTTTATTTGCACAGTTCCACACTGATCATGCTGTTTTTACCTATTGGTAAAAACAATGAAGAGGGGTGCAAATCTGATGGCGAGTACATGCTCCAATAATTAGCGTTAAAAATTGATTGCTTGGGATTTTTTTGCTGTACATGTGTTGTATGTAACCTAAGTTGCATTGTTGTTGTGCTTCAAGAATTCCCGAGTGTTTTGCAGGTAAGCAGAAAGAAACAGGATGTGATTGTACTCTGTGAATCCTTTAAAAATCTAGAAAGGGGTGATAAGAATATCAGCACTGGTACTAAGAGTTAATGGACCAGGAGGAATGGAGTTACTGAACCTTAGAGATGAACCAAAGAAATCTGGCAAGCTGCTGTGATGTCCAAGTTGTACATGCCCTTTTGACTATGTGGATATGTTCTAGAAGAGGTTACAAAGATTTAAACTGGAAATGCTCAAAGCCCTAATGAAAGGTTTGATATCTGAAATGTGGAGGAAGATTATGCTCTGGGCACATGCCAAAAAAATGAGAGGGAGGAGCCGACACCACCTTAGCTGGATTTGAGCCTTCATTGGCTTAGATGCAATAAGCTGGGCAAAGACCTGAGGAAAAAAGTACATCTCTAGTAACAGAAAATTGTATGGCTTAGACCTTCTACAGTGACTTGTTGCTGTGCTGTCCCATTCCCTGTAATTCATGTCATGCAAGCAGCTGAGAGCTGTAAAGAAACACAGTGCCAAGAGACAAGAGATGGCATGTGAAGAAAATATGGGTGTTCATGTCACCTGCCTTAGGCCTCTTTCTTGGCATCCACTCACAAGCCCCGTTGCCTGTCTCTATTCCAGTCTCACAGAGACCTGTCCTGTGCACATGGACTGAAAACAAACAAAAAACCTCACCCACCTGAAGAAATGGCTTTCAAACCCTTTGTTTAGCAAAAGGTGGCTAAACAAGGCAACATGATCACCAGCTTAAATTCACTGTATAGGTCCTTGTCTCTGCTGGGAAATGTAGGAGTCTTGTTGAAAACGGATTGACAGAAGTAGCATTGATGGTAAGAGATCCTGCAAGACTAAAGCAAAACCTCAGGACATATAAATAAACATCAATTTCTTGGTATTCCCATACACTTGCTGCTGCTTGTGACCAGCATGGTACCAGCTAAAAAGTCTGATCTTATTCCTCGGGTCCTGCTTACCCTTCACCTTCCTAGGAAGGGATACAGTGCCACTGATCTCCCCCCTTCATTTAGGCTACCCTTCTGTAGTATTTCATCTCATCATATAGCTAAGTAAATAAGCAAGCACTTATTATAAATTGTGGCCTATCAGTGGGAAAATTCTGTCACAGGTAAGTCTCCGAAGTTGCTGCGGTAAATCCTGAATCGCTCATTGACATATGGTTAAAACACAGCCATAAACCTCTTTGTGAGATGTGAGGAAGGAAATGCACATTGGGAGGGGAGTGATGGTGGTGGTTCATGACAGCATTTACAAGGAAAAGGCTCAGAGCTCCCTATTGCTGCCAATCCAACCTCACCAGTGTCTGAAGTAATTAACAGATTCCTGATTTTGTACCAAGGCTGGAAAGTGATAAAAAGAAGCAGTCAAGATGCTTTTACCTTGATTCCTGTCACTGAGAAATACAAGCACTGTAAAAGCCTTCAGATGTTTTCACTTGAGTTCAAGAGAAACATTGTGAAGTTGACAACTCCATACCCCACTTTTTGATCTGGAGTATGATGTCATCGAACTGTTTGCATCTTTATCTTAGAAGTAGATGTATAGCTAACATATACCAACTTTGAAATATGCTTAGATTTGGCTGAAAATCTGTCCATATGCAAAAGTTGTCATTATTTTCAGGAAATCTCTAAAACTTTTTTGTATTTTTATATTGTAGAATGCAAACATAAAGGGGAAGGTACATGGAGATAGACTGTGGGAAGGATATATGGAGCTGCCTCTCTCTCTTTCCTAATTAGAGTATGATTCCATAATTAGTTAATTTAGTATTGCTGAATGTGTGGATCCTGTCCTCCTCTCAGTTCTGGGGATTCCTGTGCATCAGGCCAGAGGCTCACCTTGAAGGGGTGAGCAGGTTTGCTAAAAAGCCAGAAACAAAATCTAACCAAAACCAAGGGGAAAATGTGTTTTGTGCCTTATGGGGACCTAAGTCCCCTGTGGGCCAAGACAGCAGGTCCAGCTAGAGGCTGCTGGCCCCCAAATCTGCTGGCCTGCAGGTGAGAGACTGCTCTTGGGAACCAGCAGGGATCAAGCCCCATAGGAGTTTAAGCACTTAAACTGGTGGTGTCTAGCACTCCACAGTACTTAGCAAAAGGCATCTTCATCATGTAAAAGTCAATGGGGCAAAGCTGCAAGCCAGAGGCCACCAGGATGCAGTGGATTTTGTGAGTGGGTTTGGAAGAGAAAGCCAGTGTGTTTGGTAACTACAAGTGGAAGGCTGTTCTCTCTGTGTAGTGCAGGGACACAGCTATATGAAAGGAGACACTAATTGGGAGTGTGGCTGCAGCCACACTGGTTCAGGAAAGCTGTTTGGTGCTCGCTTGTGTCCTTTCCATTTTATCAAAGCTTGAGCACTTCATTCAATAAAGGCATATGGGACCAATAAAGCAGATTTAAGGAGCTGGAGTCCAGGTGGCAAAAGTGTATAATGGGAAGTGACTTATGGGAAAATGTTGCATTCAAAACTCCTGTGTTGGTTTAGGTGACCCTGTAAATCCAGGCACTGCTTCTAGTCAATGGGACTACTCATGAGAGCTAAATTGCTTATGTTGCAGGATTGAGCCTACTGAAAGGAAGACTTTTCAAGGAGGTCCAAATAAATGTTGTAGCTCATGCTTATAGTGCTCTTGTTTTTAAGCACTAACCCAGTTGTGAACACAGCCATCCGATTTGCTGTAATTTGTGTATTTGGTTGGCATGTGTTTACAGAGGGGAGATCTGGATTAGTTTTAAAGAACTACTTTGCCCCTGGTTTCTGTATCCTTTCCTTGATTCCTCTCCACTAAAGAAGCTCAAACAAAACATGCAAAACTTCTCTTCCCCCACTCTAACTGAAAACTTGAAAGCAAACCCTGCAGAGTGTAACTTTCATATGCACATAGGTACCTTGCAGTGAAATGAGAAACAGCAGAAGAGCTTTGCAATAACCATGACAGAGTGGGCAAGGAAAAACCAAAAAAGCCTTCAGTAAAATACTGCTTTGTAAGATCTTAATAACAGAAAGAGTCCCCCTAGAAATAAATCCTCAACATGATTCTCATATGGAAGAGAATCCTTCTACGCTGAAACCAAATGTTCAAAAGCTCTGTGCTTTGTTTTATTAATGCCCATAATTTATTCTTCTTAGAAAACATCCCTTGCAGGCTGCCAGAGCACTCAGTGTGGTGTACATCATAATAAAAACAACTTAGAAGGCAAAAACGTTAGAGCAAAAACAAAACTCTGAAAGCTTTAGTGAATAAAACCATGCCGGGGGGTCTGGAAAAAGGACACAGATGTGAAGAATCAAAAACAGAAGATAAATTGTAAGCAGGAATATAGACCAAGCTTTGCAAAAGAACTTGAGTTGGTTTAGAAGTCTCAAATAGTCATATGTAAAATTTAAGTCGGACATCATTTGTGTAGCCCAAAACCCTTCACTCACAGCAGCTCTTCTCTGCAGCATTCAAAACCAAATGAGGCACTTTGCTTTCAGTTTTTTCCCCAGAACTGAGTGCATTTTGATACAGGAGCATTTGTCACCATGATCAATAACTGCTCAGCCTAGCACTCAGAAGGCCCTAAGCCATGTTGCAGTTAGGCTTGTAGCTTCCTTTCAGAATGGATTTTCTATGGGCATCACTCAAAATGCAAGGACAAGTTGTTCCTTTCCTTGAAGTAGTTTTTATACCCCAGTTGTAGGCAATAAGAAATAAATATTTTTATTTCTTCTAAAACAATTGACAAATTGCCCCACTACCCCAAAAGATTGAAATGTTTATGTTCTCTCCAGATTATAACCTTCTTTTCAGGAAGATG
Source organism: Bucco capensis (assembly GCA_013396975.1). Classification (NCBI taxonomy): domain Eukaryota; kingdom Metazoa; phylum Chordata; class Aves; order Piciformes; family Bucconidae; genus Bucco; species Bucco capensis. Next base: position 1,418,878 of record VWZO01005806.1, on the reverse strand, counting down.
AAAATCCAGGCACTACAGTAATGGTGGTCAACCTGCTGGTCTTGAATTACAAACGCTGCATGAACAATTCGAGTCATGCCACAGCAGTTGGACCGAGAGTTTCTTGCTGGCACAACAACTGGTGGGTGGTCAAAATTCCTCCCCATGCTTCAAAGGCTGGTCTTACTGTATGACCTGCAAATCCATCTATGTCCCCAACCCCTGGCCTGCAGTGGGAACCTTTGGAAGTCACTACTCCTGCCTCTGTAAGTTCTGTCTGGAGTTTCTTCGAGTTCTCTAGGGTATATTGGCTGTATTTGTTGGCTACTCTCACCCATGGATCAATGTTATCATCTGGTGCATGGATCTTTGGTGAAAAAGATACAATTCCTGGGAAGTGTGTAGCTATCATATTGGTGACATTTTTGTTTATTTAATTTTTTCATCTTGGTATCCCTTCTTCCTAGTGGAATATCCCTTTTCAAGCCTTTATAGCCAGTTTTCAACACTGGATTTTCTAAAGCAGCTAAGAGCAGCTTTGAAATTTGTGATGTTCCCTTTTGGGGCATTTTATATGCATATATGTGTGTGTGTGTGTATATGTAAAATTTCTTGAAGGATTTTATTAACTTGGTCCCTAGTTGAAATTTGTGTGTTACTATTTCACTTTGGAAAGTTGTACATCTTGTTCAGAATGTGGAGTCTGACATAACTCACACATATTGTACAAGACTACGAACTTCAAAATGAGGTGGAGCTGTATCTGTGCTAGATTACAGAGATGTTGTTTGGGATAAGGTATAGAGACTGGCTTTGGGCAAGAAAACCAGTAGCAGAAGAGAAGGATAGGAGGTGCAGAAAGCAACGTTTTAGTGATACAGAAAGTAGATAAAGGAGCTCAAGCCAAGGAGCAGGACCTCATCTGATGCTGGTAATTCTCTGCTCTCCCCAAGCCTCTTTTCTGGCCTTGTCTAGAATCTGGAGTGCCCTGCATAATGGCTCAAGTGACAAAGCTTTAAGCTACCTCAGCAAGTTCATGTTCTCTTTGAGGAAATCTTCAGCCTATGCAAAGCATTTTCATGCTGGTCAGGGAGAACTAAGCTATAGTTTATGATCTTTATGATTTTCAAATACTCATGCTTCATCTGTCTACACAGTTCTACCAACAATTACAGTTTGTGACCATTTCTCTTTCATCTCAAGCTCCCCATGGCAGATACCTCTGGGGAGATGGATCTTGCTAGTGCAAATCTGTAAAGCTGTGCTATTTCATAGCTCCTCATAGCCTTGTATACTATCATTAACAGAGCTCAGGAGGAGAGGATTAATCTTTTTGACAGAGGATCTTTAGAAGCTCTGGGTCAGATAGCTTTTCAAAGCAAAGATGATATGTTTTTGCATAAACTGAGGATAAAGGATACCATAACATCCCTGCTGGTTGGCAAAGTCTAGTGGAAATAAAATAGCATTTCATGGCAGGGAAAATGTTGTTAAACAGGAGGAGTGGTAAACCTTTGGAGTTTGAGCAAAGCTGCTGTACAGCTGTAATACTGTAAACTAAGGGTTAAGAAAAGGAAAATATGCCAAAGCAAAGCTAGAGGTACAAGACCACATCATCCATTCAGATTGCAGAAGGGGTAACTCCAGCCATGCCTAGAAGGTAGCTGGACAAAGTATGATTTTTCCATTAGCTCAGCTTGTGCAATTATGCTTGTACAGAATTACATACTTCTGCACAGTTCTGGCCACAGAAGCCATTTCTTCATGCTCAGACCTGTTTGCAGGAGGAGAAACAGAGCTGGGACAGTGGAGCTGCAGAGAAACTCCTAATGAAGCAAAACCACATAAGGCTGTACTTTGCAGGGGGTGGATGGTTGGATTGGGCGGTGCATGAAGTAATCCCCTGGGATATTTTTCAACTGTAATTCACGCTCAATCATCAAATATGGAACAGATTAACAGGAAGAAGGGTTGTATATTTCTTGTGAGTTACAATTTTTATTCCTGACTATCTACAGTGCGTTGGGTTTTTTTTGAAGTGCTGTTCTTTACAGTTGATTTTCAGTGCTATACTACCCATGGCATATTTAACTGGCAGTATAATTTTCCAACTAATTTATTTGCTACAGCATTGTTTAAAAATGAATACATAAAATGCAGAGATTAAAAAGAGTAATGTTCAAAAGGTCTTTATTTCTAGCAGGCTTCGTCATCTGTAAACATAGCCCTTAAAAATAGGATGTTAGTGTTAGCTCTGGAAATCCATATATAGGTGCTCAATATGTGGCCTGATTTAAATTTATAGCTACTCCCTCTGATTGCACAAGATCAAGAGCTGTTCAGATTTCTCATTCTGATGAGAACATCTGCTTTAAAGCTGATCCTGTATAATCTTTTCTCCAGAGTGGCTACAGAGGTTCAGTCTCACCCACTATAGTCTCCTTACATCCTAAATATTGAAAAAGGAAGACTAATTTTTATTATTTTCATTAACCTTCCAGTACAGCCTGGCCTGGGTTATGTATGAAAGCATGAAACTATGCCACTCAGTAAGTATTGTATATAGTAANCTGGTCATGCTCCTCTTAATGCATCCTAGGATGCCATTGGCCCTCTTGGCCACAAGGGCACATTGCTGGCTCATGGCCATCAGTGCATTAGTTGTAAAATGAAATACCTGATTACTAATTTCTGAATCTAGAGTAGCTGGTCGTTCTGGTTTTCATTACACTGGGTGTTTTGCATAATCAAAGTAGGATTTAGATGGATTTTTAATTCCTTATTCAAGACTTGCAATCCACTGTCTCTCCAGCTAAGCTTCTCCTTCAAATGAGAAGTAATTGCCTGCCACATCTAGAAATTTCCTAAGTGCAGCAGGTATATTCCTATGCATGTCCAGCCCTGTCCTGATCTGAGCAGCTTATGCATCCCTACTGCCTAAAGCCAAATCCAGAAAGCAGATCTGACAGCTCTGGTCATAGCTCACTGGGAATATGCCATAGGGAGAAGATGTTGGATATAATGCAGCTAGGGCCACAGTCTGTAAGAGTGGTGGTGGCATTGCCCAGACCCATTCCTAGGAGTCTTAACTGCCTCTTCAGATTTACACCTATAAAAGGGATGTGTTTATGGGTAGGAATCCACTCTTATAGCCCTTCCTGTGCCTTTTGGGCTCTTAAAGACAAGCACTAGCTTCCATTTGCAGCCTCTGTGCTTCTCTGACTGAGCCCTGCCCTGGGCAACTGTCCCTACTTGAACTGTGCTGGTTGGTGTGCATAAATTCTGATGAAGCATTACCTACAGCAATACCCACTGCTCCCCATGACATCTAGAGACAGCAGCAGCCTCTGTTTTGTTAAACAGCCTGAGTTTGTTTATCCAGAGTGAGAGAGAGTTGACTAAGATTTATTTTTTCTGAGTATGACTCAGAGAAGTCAATAGCCATATGACCAAGTATGCTGTGGTGTTAAACAGGGGTAAAGATCTATCAAAATGTTTTCAGATTGCAATGGATATATTGGAAAATGTTAAATTGTGGTCATTCCTGTGAACCATGCTGAAATGAGACTAACTGGGAAAGCTTGTGCTTGTCTCCAAATACAGGCAATACATAAAATCCATAAATGTGAGGAAATAATTTTGTTTGTTATGTAAACATGTCTTTATTCAACAGAGTACTTGTAACAATGAGTTTTAGCCCCTCTGCTGCAGAACAGATGTATTTTGCTGGGGTAAAAAATAATTAGAGGTGATAAGCTGAAATTAACAAAACAAGAAAAAACATATTAAAGTCAGATGGAGATCAAAGGATAAAAAACAGTCAATGGCACAGCAGGCTGCACATTAGCTTCCAGGGGAAGTGAGAGACATCTTTTAAATGGAATTCAAACAAGTGTTAGGGAGCACAGTGCTGGGAACAGCCTGCTATGAGGTGAGGAAATCTTCTGTGAGTTTGCTAATTTGTTTCTTCTTCTTCAGTACTTTTTTATATCCTTGTGTTAAGACACTCAGATATTTTGCTTCTAGATATTGCAGAATATTTAGTTATTTATTTTATATTGCTTGCATTTAGTATTTATTTAACTCTAACTGGATTTTTATCTAAAATTATTTGACCTGACATGCAAAAATACTGGCATTGTAATTTAAGATTTTTAAATCAAACACTTGAAATCTGTCTGCTTCTACAGTCTCTGTGCATTATCACATATTCCATGGCATTATCATGTACTCCATGCTATCTTTCCAATAGCAGTCCAACTTCATTTACAATGCAGGACCCACCATCTATTCAGCACCTCCTCAAAGCTCTTCAATGTTCCTTTTCTTGAAGGACTGATGGTGAGGGAAGGGGCTGCGAGGAGCAGCAAGGGTGGATGGGAAATCCATGGGGAGATTTCACAGTGGGGGGTTGATTTTTATCTGGGAGTGGAGCAGGTTTTATTTCAGGAGAGAGAATCCTCTTCTCCAGCTTGTACAAGCACATACTTTTTACAGGAGAGAAGTGGGCTTTGCATACAGCTATAGTGGGGGGGGGGGGGGGGATGACAGGGTGTATGTACGATGGATGGATGAAAAACTCCTGGATTCCTTTGTGACTGTGAGCATCTTTTGAAACTCCTTTTACTGAAATAAAACTACAATGTGAACTGACATACTGTGATACTGTAACATTCTTGTGATGGAAAGAGCTGGGGGTTTAAAGCCATTTTTAATTTAAGGCAAAATATGCACATTATTTTTTAGATTAAAACTAATGTTAAAAAACATTATCACTCCAATACATTAAAAATCCAAAGGCTTGTCTGTTCCTATCTGGATGCATAAATTTAAAATTATATGCAATATAGCAAAGGTGGACTGAACTTGGAAGCAGTTTGTAGGCTGGCTCAGGAGATGGGATTGGAAGTTAGGGTAGTCTGGTTTTATAGTAAAATTCCTAAAAGCAGATAAAAGAAAGCACTCCAGTTAGCAGATTTTGGTGAAGGACTTGAAAAATGATGAAAATAATCCTATCCATTACTGAATAGCTCTATAAAATGATCAGAAAGAGCTCAGCACCACCTTGTTATCTGCAAATGACCTCTCCTGAGGCATCTGAGGCAAAAAGTAGAAAAGAAAAAAAAGGACAGATTAAGCAAGTGCCTCAGATTGCTGCATTTGAAAGCAGAGGTTCACGACAGGGACACTTTCCATAGAGTCATTTCAGGCAAAGGTCACATGTGTGCATATAAAATCATTCCTGAAAGCAGTGCCTTTGTCCCCCAGCTATGTCCCAAAGGAGCCATTGTCCCGCCGGGGCAGCTGGCACCCTGACTTCAGCCCTGTTGCTCAGGATCCCAGGCCCAGGGCAGCCCGGCAGCCCCTTGGGAGCCAGCTCGGGGCCAAGGCAGCCCACTACCTCCCCGGCAACTGCATCTGCTGGGAGCTGCTGCTGGGGCCGGTGTGAAGCGAAGTTTCCACATCAAGCCTCAGTCATGGAGAAAAAAGACCTGCTGGTATGGTAGGCACACCTTCCCTCCCCTTCTGCAGCGTGCGTGTTTCTGCCTTGTTAAAGTAATCTTAAATCAATATAATTACCAACAAAGTCAGGCTATGAAATTGCATGAATGCGCTTTTGCTAAGTGCAGTTTGGATTGGGATTTGGCAAGTCGGAAGTCCTTTCAATGTGTGTTCAGGAATGATGCTGGAAGTGCTCTGATTCATAAGTGAAGTAGAAAGCATTACTTAACGCACAGAGATGGAAATGTATTTCAAAAACTCTAGCAGATCTTTTATAGCTTGTTTGCCTTCTGAAGATGTCTTCATTTTTTTTAAAATAGACTGCCTTTCCTGTATTTTGTACCTTACAGCAATGTTAAAATTGGCATCCAGCACAGACAGAAGCAAAGTATCTTGTGTTTTGTTTGTACTTATCTTCTACAATATTAATATTATGCAAGTATATAATTATGAGTTTAAAACTCTCACATCACTTAGCTTTTGATTTTATATTAAAATTTCCAGTGTCTGGAGCTTCACTGATAAAGGCCTGTGCTCAAAGGCAAGCTGTCTATCTAAGCCTTTTTCTCCAGAGGAAATACATGGATTTTTTTAACCAAGGAAGTAACACCTCAAGGATTTATAATTTTTTTCATAACTCCGTGAGCCACAAATGTAAAATGTTGATTAGAGAGGCAAGTTGATAAGGAGTTAATAAAACAGTGCCTGCCTTATAGTTCCCCTCCATGTGGCTGGGCTCATAATGGTTTTGATTACTCTGATTTTGAGTTATTAATCATTGAGTCCATCTTTTGAGTCTCTTTGGCTTCTGATTTGCTTAGATTTAAATTGTGATTTGCTTCTAATTACTACTGATCTATGCAAGCTTCCTTTCAGCATGCGTCAGTGCTATGCAGGCTGCTCCTTATTGCCATCACATCTGTGATGGAAATGCTGAGCTCTGTGAGTCAAAGCAAGATGCTGGCTTGCTGGGTTCAAAACCAGAGCATTTCTATTGNACCCAAATCATTCTATGATTCTATGATTCTATGATTAATATTTATGTGGCCAGTTTCCTTACAGTCTACCTGTTTAATGCATTAAAAAATATGATTCTTTATTCCTCTCCAAAGTATGCTAAAAAGGTGAAAAAAGTATTTACATCAAAAAGCCTCTGATAGTCCTTATGCAAACCCATGCTAGAAGAGTTGCATATTTTTGACTTTGAGCACTTTTCTTCGGTCCTTTACATTGCATTTGTGCAGAGCTTGAAATTTCTTCAGTTACACCTTATGATATGGGTTTTAAAAAAAAACCAACCCAGCAATGAATCACATTGTTTTGTTGCTGAAACGTTGCTTTTACTTTTCTTACCCATAGAAAGCAGGACGCTTTTCCCTTTATATTTAGATTTGTCATCTTTGAGCTTGGCTGTAATCAGAAAAATAAAGCTGGCATTCAACTAAAGCAGTGGTGACAGAGTTCAGTTTAGGAAAATCTGTGATGCTTGGAAGGTAGCCCATCTATCTCAAATGACCTAAAAAGGAATATGCCATTGTTTTTTACTTCTGTGTTTTGCCATTAAAGCAGGCAAGAACAGATGCATGTTAAGAAACATGGAGAGCTGAGCATATGCTGGAATGACACTGCTACCCTGGGAGCAGCAGTGAGTTGGGGAGAAGAGGTGGTCCATGCTCTGTCCTCTGCTTCCCTGGCCAGGGGATGCTGCTGATTTACAGTACCCTGCTTGGGGTTCACTTGCAGTATCAGTTTGCAGCTCACTGTATCTCACAGACATACTGCTTCTGGGGCTGAGGACCAGAGCAGAGTACTCATCCAACTGCAAAACCTGTCCAGGGAAGGGAAATTTTTAACCTGAGTTGCAGTGTGGCTGCAGGAATGATTGTTTGGGATGCGAGGGATGGAAGTGATGGCGAAGACTAGTCAGTCTGCCAGGGCTGCTGGTGGGTACTGTACTTGCTATCTGGGCTCTACTTGCTGATTCTATTCCTTTTCTGAAGGAAAAGGGCAGAAAATTCAGCTGTTTCCAAATTAATCAAATACATCATCACTCTCAACAGCTGGCTATCAGAACCCCTCAAAAAGGGGTTGCAGATGGGACTAAGATTGTGACAGTATTAGCTGTATCCTGGTATTATGCACTTTGAGCAAAAGCCTCAACAGTTCCTGTTGTATCCTCCTCCACATTAGTGTTCATTGGGCCACTCAGTAAACAAGATCGAGCAGTTTAGGCAATTTAGTAACTGTTATTTTTCTTTTTCAGAGGACATCTCTTTTTCACCAGCTGTCCTAATTTCTTCGGATTTTTTTTTTAATGGAGGTTTTCCTTCTCTTTATGCTGGACTGATTGATTGCATTTAGTGGTGCAGTCTCACAGTCCTTATGCAAAAAAATAGCTCTGCATTTGAATTGAACTTGTGTTCATGTGAAGTGGGTTCAAGCCATAGAAGAACCTCAGTGTTTTTTGATTTTTTGTTGATTTTTTTTTTGTCTTAACTGCAGCACCGTCACAGCCTGTTCTGTGTTCATGTACTTATTTTACCATGCCAGAAAAAGCTTTTATAGGTGCAGGCACTTATAGGTCATCATAACAGCAACCAGCTCTCCAGTCTTGAGATGCCTCCTTATGCATAGAAACAGGAGGAAAATGGAGCCACATGAAGGCATATCCCCATCTGTTGTGGGGGGAATCCTCTGTCTCCAGCCTGATCCCACTTTGCTTATTCCCCAGTATTGGTGATGCATTGCATGGATGTTCAAAGCCTCAACAACAGGCAAGTTGAGAACAATATTCCTAGTGACATATTTCTTTAAACTGAAATCAAACAGGATTTTGCTATTTAGAAAATATCAGTGATTTGATTTCTTTAGATTAACAAGAAGAAAAATATTAATTAAAATCCTTCTTTCTTGATCCAAGTGCCAAAAACATTTAAAAAGAAATTCAAATAAACAGAAAGTCTTGTTTGGCAAGGAAAACAAACTCAGAGTAAACAAACCAGTATTAATGATATCCACATTTTACTTTTAGGGAGGAGATTAGCACTTGAAAATTTTTTAATCATATCCAAGCCTTGAGCTTGATAAGTGTGCCAAAATAGAGTTTGGGCTGAGGGTAAATGTGATTAAGTAAGAGATTTTACAGGAATATTGCAGAAGTCCCTGCAAGAAATTTTATATACCCAGGAAATTCAAAGCTATTATTCTACTGAGAAAGTTTCAAACATGACAAAGGATGTACATACAAGTTACACAAAGAAATGAGGAATATGAAGTCCAGAAAATCTGCTTTATTGCATATTTAAGTAGCTTTCCCATCTTTGGTTTTGTTTTTTCTTTTTTTCTTGTTTTGCTTTAAGTCATTGTTTCTAAAGGGTTATGGGTTTTGTGGGACAGAATAGGTTGTAGTACTTGTATAGTACAAATAAATTAGCTCAGTTAATAAATTAGTGATTGTGTATGGCGCATGCAAGGTACCTTGCAAGACCCTGACTACTGTCAGGGGGTAGGTGGGTGATTTTCACAACACTGGAGCCTACAGGTTTTTTATAAAGATAGATGTAAAGCTGCTGATGGACACCTGTGACACGTGTCACCATCTCAAGCAGTGGAGAGTAAGGATGAGGACATGCTTAGCCTCCCATGGGCTGCATTCAAACCAAATATAGGCCCTTTGGCTCCATGTGTCACCCATCCATATCCTCTATGGTTCTGTGATTTTTCATTATGGAACAGTTTTTATTCTATAGCATGCTGCACTTTTTATATATGATTATGTTAAGAAAAATAGTCCTGAATTTTGCATTTTAGTGAAGTACTTGCGCTGCTTCATACTAATAATATTATCTAATAATATTATATATATAATGCATATATTTTATATATACTAATAACATTATCTAAACTGAATTGGAAAAATGTTAGTTTCTTTGAAGATGATGAAGGTATGCCTGTTGGACTAATGTTAGTGCTGTTACTGTCATATATGTGTTTCTCAGCTGGAGGTGTAATAACCTATGTTGGAGTGGTTGGTCTGTTAGCTGTAGTATTTTGAGAGGAGAAAGAAAGGCATTCAGGCACTCAAAGCTTTCTTCAGGTCACTGAAAGCTTCACTCATTTTTCCAGCTGTCCTAGCTGTTCTGATACAAGATGTGACCTTGCTTATAAACTTTGTTTTGCTTGTGCACAGGCACAAAGGGTGATTGTGTATGTAGAGTACACTTCAGCTAAGGCCACACCACAGGCATCAGAGGAAGCTTTAGGAGCTGCAGTGCTATCACCATATCCACAGCCCTCATTTAGCCACTGAAGCTGTTGTATCTGATGTGTAGTGTGGGAGAATTTATTTCTGTACTGCATTAGGCCCTCTGGTTTTTTCCACCAGGCTATTCTCCTGGGTTTCAGTCTTCATCCCAATAGGTATAAAAGTCTTATATGAGAAAAGCAGAGACTGGGGCTCAGATCCTCCCTTGGCTGGCAGCTCCTCTTCTCTCTCTGGGTAGGCAGAGAATGTAGGCTCAGTTTTGGACAGACATACACCTGTGTTTTTTGTATGATATGGCTTGGTAGCCATCTTGGGAGGGCACTTATAGGAGGGTGAGGCAAGGAGGGATGTGATATGCTTTGCAGGTTAACGTGCTTTACTGATCATCCTCAGTGACGTTTGGGCTGGGTCTAGGTGTTCACCTCCCAGCCCTGTGAACCCTGCAGGCGTTATGTAGGGTGCTCAGAAATGCTGATGGACCTATAGATGCCCAAGGCACTTGCTGCCTCAAGCTGAAGCAAACTGCAATTTTGAAGAATCTAATTTGCCCCATGATCATTCCTGAGGGTCTGGCACTGCTTTTTGGATCTTTCTGGCCAGGAAATTAATCCTCAGCATGCTCCTTCAGGGCACTATGGTTTGCATACCTTGCCCTTCAGGGCAGTGATGAGCAGACAGATGGTTTGTGGCTGTTTGTCAAGCCTCAAGGTGCTTTCAGGCAGTGTTTTGAGGAGGGTGTACTTTCATGAGCACAGCCTGGTTTGTGGGTCTTTCTAGTCTTATGGGGTTGCAGCAGGCACAGTGGTCCAGCTCTTTATGAGTCGGCCCTGTATCCTCTACAGCGAAATCACCTCCTCGACAGAATGCAGCTCCTGTGAGTAAGAGGATACTTGCAGAAGCTTCTGCAACTCTCACAACATGTCCTAAAGCCCAAGGAAGTGACAGTATGACCCTTAGCTATGTTAATAGATTCTTTTGCTCTATACTGTCCACCCCATTGATGCATCAATGTGATCATCTGTGTCCTCTCCTACCCTTTTTGATCAGATCATAATTTTTTGTTTCCAAGGTCACTTGCCAACCATTTGAAATTTGTCACTTGAAAGAGTGTTTTGCCTTCCTCAGGTAAAGATGATTTTCAGTGACCCTATTTTAGGGTCCTCAGTTGTACGCTTACAAGCTGAGCAGATACAGGTCCCTCATCCTTCAGCAACTCTTGTGTATTTTTTCTGCATACCCAGGCTGTACAGCCCCATTTCTGGGCTCCTGTATGTGGCTGTTGCCTAGATCCTGGGCTGGTCTCTGCCAAGGGACCCACATCTTCCCATGTTCACTTTGACTGTTGGAAGCTTATTAGGCTTCACAGTGCTTGTATCTGAGGAGACTTGATGTGGACACTGCTTGAATTTCTATAGCTTATCAAAAGGTTTTGTTCTTTCGCATTGCTATTTCATGTACCCAACTGAGTGTTTTTCTTGGTCACATGTATATGTGAAAGCTGCGCTTGAGGAGAGTGAAGGCTCTGGTACACTTTAGAGCAGTCCTTCACCCTTCTGCCTTTCATGCTGCTGTCAAGCACACTGGCAGCTCTCACCCTGGCTCCCTGGTCACGGGATGTAACTACATCCAGCATCCAGTGTAAAGTGGAGATGAGTAGCTAAGAAGGCTCATTTCTTTAGAATCCGCTCCACCCACTACTTCTGGCTTAGCCAATATATTTAATTTTCCTACATTTTCTTTTCTCATTTAAAAAACCTGCTCAAACCCCCACAGTTTTATATAAGACTGTAAATATTTCCTTTGTTATACTAACTCTGTGGAAAAGCAGTATGCTTGAAACTGTGGCAAAGCTACAGCAGAAAGTGCTCATGCAAAGTGTCACCTAGTGGCTGGTTGGCAGTTTTGCACCCCGAGTTAAATAACAGTATGATCATATAAGCCCTAAGAGCCGAAGGCCAATTCTTATTAACAACAACCGATGAAAAGGCATTTCACATTCTGTTTATCTTGTTAAAATTCCTTTTAAATGTGTTTCATTTAAAACCCTAAAACTTGCACTGAACCACTGCATTCTTGGGCCAGAAATACATTATTTCAGCTCTAGTCTTTCCTATTCTGATGAGTAAAATGGCAAGTAATTTGTAAAAAAGTTAATTGCCAGTGATCCCAGCAGTGAAATTTTGCCTGGACAAAATAATTAGACCTTGTTTACACTAATAAGTTCCTTGTGCATCTCTGCGGTGGCTTTAGGCAGAATCCTTGCAACAAAAAGTTGATTGTGCATCCGAGTATGTGGTCAGTTCAGAGCTACTGGAAAATGTGTCTTACATAACACATATGAAAAAGATTAGCAGTCATAATAATCTATGGTTCTAAAGGGTATTACAAAGGAGGTTAATTAATCTAATATACTTGTAGCATGGACAAGGAAACATAAAATGAGCTCCTCTGTTTATGTAAAATTGTGCAATTTACAAGCTCCAAAGAGGTTATATGAATGGAAAAATGAAATAACATATTTTTGACTCAGTAAAAATCATCTATGATTATGGGGTTTTTTTGTTGTTTTGTTTCATGATTTATTTCTCTGGGTGGCCATTTTTAACTTAATGTTGGGAAGTTCTTCCAAAAGATCTGACCCACTTGTGTGTTAGGAAGACATGCAGGATCAGCAAAGGCTCAGCATCTCTGAAAATGAGATTGCACCCAAAATTGGCCACCAGATTTGAAAATTCAGTTGTGTTGTGCCTGAGTCACTCAGTGACCTGAGGGTCCTAGGCTGGAGGAGAGCTTGGGGCTGCTGATTCACATGTTTTGCCCATGAAATTATGAACTTCATTAGCTAAGATACATAGGCAACATTGTTAAGCGATTTTATTTTTTATGCTTTTGGTTTCCCTTCTGCTGTTGTCACACAGTGCTGTACTTCCCTAGTGCTTAGGGTGAAGGTTTTTAACCACAGGATACACAAAAGGCTGAGGGTGAAGAATTTTGTAGGAACAGCTAGTAAAAATTTTGGTGATAACTGTTCTCTAGATGTTTATGCACAAGGTTTTTGGTGTTTGTTTGTTTTTTTCTAGAAAGATATTGCCTATTGCAACATAATTCATTTTCAACCCAGTGATGAAGCGAACATTAGAAGATTGGTCTTGACTTCAGAGTCCTGGTCTGTGCAAGGGCAAGAAACACAATATCCTGATAGCTAAGATGGAGATCTTTTCATGCAAACTACATTTCCCTGATCCTTGCAGTGCAAAGATGCCACTGCATGATGGAGCTACTTTTGGTTAAATAATACTGCATAAAAAGGGATCAGCTCCTAGCAAAGGCTGGCAGGCTGATAAGATGTGGGTAGCAAAGAGGAAGGGTTTTGAGCCTCTGCGCTGTAAAGCTACACAGTGGGGAAGGAAAGATACTGCAGCAGGTAAAAAGTACTAAAAAAAAAAAGCTCAAAATTTTATGTATTTAATATTAGAAGATGTTTTAAAGAAAACTATACCGTGTTTCTTAATGAATGCCAATACAGAACATGGTCCAGGTCTCAAGGGAAGCCCAGTGCCTCCAAGGGCTTACGAACCTTGACTCTGTCCCTTTGAATGTAATTGTTAGTAAACACTTTAATGACAGAAGCTTTTATCGGAGGGAAAAAAGCAGCAAAATACACTGGTAAATAATTTGCCTTGGCAAATAATATTTAAGCCACTGATTTGAGCTGTAATTCTGCTCAGCATTATCATTTGCTTTGTAAACAAAAGTTCTTATCCAAACAGCCAAGCTTTCTGCTCCTGTTAATGAAAATGGGACAATGTGGGGCGGAGGGAAGGGATCACTTCTCTTCCTCTCTGGAAGTCTCCACTTTCCAGCTGCGCGGATAGAGCTGCTCGCCTTGCCATTGACCTGAGCCTCGCACCGCAGCAATGCAAGAGAACAGCACCCTGCTCTGAAGGTGCCCCACTTTTGGGGCGACTCTGGTCTGCAACCTGGTTAGAGACTTCAGGAGCCCTCCTGGAGAATGGGACGGGTTCCTGCGCTCCTGCACCCCTCCGGCCGTCCCAGGGCCAGGGTCAGGGTCAGGGTTAGGGTTAGGGTCGAGCGCTGCCTGAGCCCTCCGCGCGGAGCCCCGCGCCCGGACGTTGGGTGACATGCCAGTGGCATCGGCTTATCTCCATTTCGCAGCCCCGAGGGAGCTTCCCCCTTTTCTTCTCGGAGACAGATGGAGAAACATTTGGTTTCTCTTTTAACCATGTTACTTTTGCGAGGAGAATGAAACGAGCAGGAACAGCTATTGGCTGCAGCGGCATAAGAAAGAGCTGCTCTGCCAGAGGAAACCACATAAAAGCCGGAGAGTGAGTGTGTGTGTGTGTCTGTGTCTGGGGGGAGGGCGCAGCGAGGGACGATGCCTGGAGCTTCTTGCACTCGGAGCTGCGATTTGTGAGTCAAACATGATGAAATCACCCCCTGGACAAATCACACGAGCCTGTCAACCTCACCAGGTGGGATTACTTGTAGCTAACAGCCCGAACTCCCAGAGCAAACAGAGCTCTGTGCTCCCTACCAAGAGCAGCGCCGGTTCCGCGCAGGGCTGTCAGAGCTCTCTAGTATGGCTAAGAAGGGCTGTGTCCACTCGCACCAGGTAGGGGAGGAGAGGAGTGTGTTTGCTTTCAGAGGAGGAGTAGCCCGTCTCTCCTGAATAAGTTCCTACAAAAAGGAGCGTTTCAGCTTCAGAAAGAGATGTTTTATTCATAAACCCCTTCTGGTTTGTGTTACTCTCCAACGCTGCCAGTTGCTGCTCCAGTGATGGGAACTGCAGTGCTGGGGAGCTCCAATGTACGCAGGACTATCTCTGTCCCTTTAATCGTAACGCTCTTAGCTCCAAAGTCCTGCTTTTTGCACAGTTTGCTTACTTTGCTCTTTTACTTTCGCAGGTTATATCTTTATTTGCTTTTGCCTTTGGAGTAAACGTCTGCATGGGATTTACAACAAACCGATTTAGGAGATCTGAAGAATGGGATGAGGGCCCAGTCTCAGGTACAGTACATTGCAATACCATTATGTTATATACTGTGGAAGGAAAACACTCCTACTCTGAAACAGTAGTTTGCTTATTCTGTTTCCTTCTAGGATATAAAGAAGAATAAATAACTTGCTGAGCCCAAGTCAGTTGACCTTTGGGACTCACCTATAGGTCTCCTATTTACTTAAACTTTTGCTCTGTGTGCATGTGACTATGGAAAATCTAGCTTATTTTAGGACTGAGCACTGTCAGTCTTACAGAGAATGGTCTCATCAGCTCCTACAGAGCATTTGCCATGTTTTGTGCTCTGCACAGTTTCCATCTGAAGCTAAGAGAAACTCCCTGATGGGTTTAAGGGTTCTGGTTTTATTTTGGTAGCTATTGAAGCGGTTTCTAGAAACTTGATTAATGCTTTCAAGAGGCGCTGGCTAGAAAAGCTTTTGGGATTTCTGTAGCTGCTGAGGTCATGCTGGTTTGTGAACAGTAGACGGCAGACATCTGACGGCGAGACGAGGGCAGAGCAGGTGTTCGTGCAGATGTGCTCTCACCCAGTCCTCTGTTATCCTTTCACCTCCTGCTTTTTTCTTTGGAGGAAAGCAAGAACATGCCACAGAAGGGACTGTTGTTTGTGTTCTGGGGCACTATAGGGTTTTGTGAACTCAGGCATAGTCGAAGTGGAAAAATATGTAAAATGGAAAACTAGTTAAGTAGACTTGACTTGTGTCTCTGTTTCTTCCTTTGGCAGGAGAAAGGAAACCTGTAGTCAGTGACTTAGAGCTGGTTAATATAACTGAAGGGAAAGGGTTTGCAGTGCCTGCCTGTAATGCTAGCTTGTGAATTTTAATTATAATTTTTCAAAAACTTTTTTTTTTTTTACTGTGGTCAGAGTTTGTTCTATTCCTGGTAATGTGTCTGTGTCCTTCTCCCCCCTCATCTTCCACAGGAACTGGTGTCTGATCACAGCCACAATCAGGGCTGCTGATGACTGAGCAGAGGCATTTTAGGTAACCAAGAAGACTGGGGCTATTGCTTTTGATCTTATGTAACAGCAAAAAACATTTGATTGGAAAACAGATTTATTTCTCTTTTTGTCTTTTACTCTGTTAACAGTAGAGCAGTTGTGTAGTGTGTATAATAGTGATGTGAAGGATTTGCATTTCAGGTCTTCAACACCCGGCTGCCACCTGCTTTTCTCTCTAGTGACTGTCTGGGCTTTAGGTCAGGGTACTCAGTTGATTTTTACTGAAGTCCCATCAGGAACCCATCACAGCTCATCAGTGCCATCTCTGCTGAGCCAGCCAGCCCTGCTCAACAGACCAGGGCTGGGATCAGTAGCTGTGTGGATCAGTTTCCAAGATCAGGAAGTTTATCTCAGCATTCCAAAATATAGGAAGAAATATAGGATCTCTTGCATGAGGGCAGGAGATAGGGTGCTTTTGGCAGTCTATTGAGAACTTGTTTACAAGTGGGCTTGAACCAGCACCTGGCATTGGAACAGTTCAGTACAGGGTGCAACAAGAGAAAAGTAATGGAGAGATTTGTCCCTTCTGTGTTTATCCAGCTTGGTTGCTTGTACTGCAGTAAAAAAACAAGGATGTTACAGCAAAGAATAAATTATTGTGGTCACATCTATCTAAAAGAGAAAGTCAAAAAGCTACAGTGGAGAGGTACTTTTCTTAACAAACTAGAAGCATTGTGATCAGAGGACCTATTTAGGCCCTCCTAATTGCATGACTTCCAGTTATACTTCATCAAAAGTCTAGTGTAATGAGATATCCAGAATAAAAATTTAGTACAAAATCTTCTTTAATTTCACTTTGCCTTGGCTTATTTATTTCCAGACTTCTTGGTGTTTTAATTATTTTTGATTGACAAAACACTCTGTTTACCAACCATTTCTGTATACAGCTATTTGTTACTTCTCTAGAGGTATGCCATGACTGTAAGCAAATTTCAGTTTTCATCTAGCATAGGAATCCTATGTGAGTTAAAACCAGCATTTTTTTTCCTGATCTCTTATAATTGCGTGTCGATGAAGTACCATAATGCCTAACCCTCCTTCTTGTTCTCTTTTGCAGTTTACAGAAACATAAGCCTTTGTACATTTGAGATGTTTAATATGTGTACCAAAAATGATTTCATTGAAATAATACTTTGACTTAAAATTTCTAAAAGACATTAGAGAACCAAGGTCCCCATTTTTTCATAACTTTGTAAGTTATTTGCTTTGTGAGCTTTCTAGGCATCTTTGTGAGTACTTTGAGGGAAAATGACCTTAGTGGTCCCTTCAAGAATGTTTCTTGATCATGACAGGATGATAAATTTTGGAAGGAGAAACACTGAAGTTTTTGTGTCCCTTCTCACTGAATTTTTAAGTGTATCATTAAAAATGGAGTCTTGTCTTTCTTGTATTGGAACAGTTAGATAGTGTTTTTTAGTTTATGGGACTTTTTGTTGAAATTTTACTCATTACAATGGCATTCTGCAAAAATGAAATGCAAGTTCATAATAACAATGTTATCTAGCAGAACTACTGTTCCATATTTTTGTATAGGTATTTGGTTGATCTGTTTATGTTCCATATAGGATCTAGAATGGCAAATTCTTGCCAGGTAGTCTTTTTCCTCTAATGACTGTGTAAGCATGTATATATTGTGTAGTCCTTTGACAGAAATACTACTGGCATTAAATGGATTTGATTTTTATTTTATTTTTTAAATATTGGAATCATAGTCAGAGCAGGTAGTTTGATATTGCACTTTCCAAGGTAAATATAACACATTTACAATGGAAATGTAATAATTTCCATGGACTGAATCAGAAAGGCCCTGCTGCCCCATATAGCTTCTCTCTCTCTGTTTTGAGCTTAGTGGGCCAAATTAAAAAAAAAAGGCAAAAGGATGTGAAGAGGTTTTATGTACTAAATAAGAAGCTGAGGATCCTTATGTTGAGGTCCTTGTGCCTGCTACATGGTCTGATTGCTGGAGCTGTGGAGAAATGTAGGAATTTTGAAATTGTGTGAGTTTGTTCTGTACAGAGGTTTCTGTTGATTTCAAAATGCTCACCAGGGATGGAGTTCCTGATGATATATTTTCAGATTAGTCTGCATGCACCAATACCCATGCCATGGCATTGTGCACGACCTGAAAATCATGGTCTGGCTGCAAAGGCAAGGTCAAGCATGATAAACAAAGGAACGATCTTAATGTATTCAGAGATCAGAGGAATTAAATTAAGTCCTCTTTTGTATTGTTGTGTGGAAAGTGTTCTACTTTGACTTGGGAGGTCTGACTTGAATTTCCTAGCAATTTGGGATAATTGGTCACGTCATTAATAAAGTGATTGACAGGAGATACGAAAAAATAACAGAAGTACCAGGGCTACATTTTTCTTACCTGAAACAGAAACCCTACTTGCACTTATAGAAAGGTGGAGCTACAGGAGACCTTGAACAGCTGTGTAGACCTTCTCTACACTCCAAGGCAAAATCAGTTATTACTAATGTACTCCTGACAGATCTTGGTATAACCTGTTCTTCAAAATTGGAGATTGCACAGCCTCTGTGGGCAATTTGTTCCAGTGGTTTCCTGATAAACAAGCTGCTCTTTACAACAGCTAGACATTCCTTGAGCTGCAGTTGACTCTGTACTCATGTAATCTTCAGTCAGATTTACACCTTCTGTTTCCAAAATGCATGTTGACTTGTGTTTTTTGACCTTCTGAAATTACCTCCCTCTCATCTCTTTGAAATGAAGAGGGTGATGCCAGTGGAAGGAATCCATAGTGTATGCTAGGATGTAATGCCTTTTAGTCCATAACACCTTTGATTTGGAGCTTAAAGGATCTGTGAATATATATTACCTAGCTTCCAAAAAGGAAAGTAATGAAGATGTTAAATAACATGGAAGTATAGTAACAAGTTTTCAGAAGCATTCAACAAGAAAGAGCTGTACTTAAGAAGGACCAAAACTTCACTTCTTTGAAAATCTGAGTGTTAACATGCTCTGAAACAATTTGTATGTGGTTGATTTCTAACATAACATTGTGGCCTATTTATGTGAGCAAAAAAAAAACCCAGACCTGCGTATTGCTAGCATAGATAATTATTATAGATAATAGATAATTAGTTAGATAATTAGTTCCTTAATTAGATAATTAGTTCCTTGGAACTCCAGATGGCCAAAATATTGGTGGCTTTAAAACATTGATTAAGAGCATACTTGAAGAGAACATACCTATAGAGTAAAACTTCACTTTGCATATGATGTTACTCACCTGAGAATTACTCACCTAATTGAAAAAACCACAAAAGCCATAAAGTCACACAATTGTTTACTACTACCTTTTCCAGCAGTCATATGGATGTGCATTGCTACTGCCATGATCCATGACTGCAACCATGGCAGGTTTGGTTTTCTCACCTTTTCTGTTGCTGTAGGGTTGACTTGCTGCCAAGTTTGATCCCTAAACTGGTCTTTGCTGGTGTCCCACCAGTGCCAGTACAAGGGAAGTGGTAAAGCAATAATGCTGGCAATGGGAGCTAGTGGGACATCAGCTACTACAATGTCACCTCCAAACTCCCCCTTTATCTTCTTTTCTGTCCATTTTCACAGTGTCGAGTAAATGCTGTCTTATTTGGGAAGAGATTTCCCCTTGATTTGTGTGGGGACTTAACTTTCAGCTATGTAAAAGAGTAGGGAAAAAATATATAAGGAAAGATCAGGTCAACTGCTTCCAAAAACGCCATTGCATCAATCCTCTTAAAATTATGCTGCTAATCATGGTGAGATATGCAAAAACCAAACTGTAGTCTAAGAGAAAACAAACACCAAGAAAATTTAAAGACTTAATTTTAATAGGTCTCTCAAGGAATGAAAGGCATTGTGAAATTTTCCTTGGAACACCTCTCAAAGAATAACATAGAGTCATTATTTTATTTCATAAGACACAATTAACCCTAGAGAGTAACACACAATTCTCCTGCTTCATATAAGCTGCTATGTAGGATTCTCTCCTAGGAAAAATGTCTAAAATGTGTAGAATATATAAAATGGAAAAAATACTGAGCTTTGAGAAAAGAGAAGTATGTATCAGCTTTGACAGTAAAAGCCCTTACTAATAAGTAGATTATTGAAGTCTAATACAATATTCATGGTTTTCAGACTGGCAGTCCTCCATTTAGTTATACACATCAAATACATTGATTTCTTACAGAATTCTGTATTTTGTTAAATTTTTATAATTTATTGGTCTGCAGAAACCACCAAAAATCCTTACTTCTGTTAATTTATAGAGCATCTTACAGTTTTCTTTCACACTTGATATCAATTTGACACCTTCCATTATAGCAAACCAAGTCCTGCTGACTGCATGTAGATGAATTGCAGTCCTTTCCTATGCAGACTGCCCAGCCAGCCATGAAAATGTCACTTGGTTTCTGAAAACAAAGGCCTGCTCCTGAGGAGTAACTGCAGATCCTGGAATGAGGCCTTGGAGACTTCAATACATTTCTGCTAATGATCTCTTGATTGTTACAGAAGTAAAGCCAGGGCTGCTTCTTTGCAGGATGCTATCACAGCATGGTGCTTCCTTCTTTGTTTTTGTTTGTTTGTTTGTTTTTCTTTTTTTCCTCTCCAAAATGAGGAGCCTTTTTGGAATTTGTTCTTTTTTGTTGTTCTTGGAGTTTTTGTTTGTTTGTTTCTTCAAGCAACTCTTCTCTCCCTGCTCCTTCCCTTCCCCAGAGCAGGCAGCCAAAGTTTTGCTCATCCAAGTGGTTCAGGGCTGAGCCACCTGTCTCACTGCTGCCAGTCTGACAGATGTTGCCCTGTTTCTTGTTCCACACAGTCCTCTCAGATTCCCCCTGGATCAGTACCTCTGGCTCCTGTAAAAACAGATGCTTTGAACTTCAAGAGGCAGAGCCTCCTGGCTGCCGCTGTGACAACCTGTGCAAGAGCTACAACAGTTGCTGCTTCGACTTTGATGAGCTGTGCTTAAAGACAGGTATGATGGGTCTCCTGTCCTGCACTGCTGGGCACTGCTGACACTTGGTTTCTGCCAGTGGTCAGGACCTGCCTGATAAACCAGCACTCCCTGCCATAACCTGCATCTTCCCCTCACCTTGTCTTGCCAGGCAGGCTTGGCTTGGCCAAAAATGCAGCCCTTGTTTCCTTGCAAGGAACGGTAGGCAAGAGCATCTCTTGCTCCTTGCTGTTGGGCTTTGGCCATGGTTTCCAGGGCAGAAAAAGTAGAGTATGATTCATACTGCATTAGAAGTAGATCTTCTGATACTCAATTAAAAGCAGTAATTAGTGTTTGGACATCAGACCACCAGTTTACAATAAAAATAGCCATAGTAAAGACTGGATAGTGGTCATTCCATATCACTTTGGAGAGTCAGAGAGCTGGAGCAATTCATGCTTGATTGTGGGCTGTGCATTGCAGTTACTCGTGAAGGCGCCTTGGGAGCTGGGAGTGTTGAAGTGGTATGGGTCTTCTTGGAGTAAGCTGCAGGTGTCAGGCTGGGCTTGCTACCCTTAACCCAGGCTGATTTCCAGATGTCAGGATGCATGTAACACACTAGTAAAAACATTTGACTTCAATTGATTAGACCCTGAGGGATGGAATTATAGCACTGGGTTCATACTCCTTTTGTTTTCTTCATGAGCCAAATGCATGGAAAACTTCAAAGAGGGCTGTGAGTTACGTTTTACTTCTTAGCATAGTGCATTCAAATTATTACTTGTACCCATCTCCTTGAGTGTTTGCACAGTGGTCAGAGTTGACACAGGTGCCTTCAACTTTTTGCCATTGAACACTTTTTTTCTTTGTCAGAGAATTACACTTACTAAGCAGACAGAAGAGAAGACTAATGATTAAAAATATTATTGTCCATGGATGTGCCATGCTTGAGAGTCCTGATTTCCTCAGTTCTGTTTACAATGATGTGATTTTAATAGCTTAGTACCAAAAAATGGTGAGCTAATCTGGTATGAAAAACTTTGGTTCTAGGCCAAAAACTTATGAATTTTAGGTTGATGCTGTTTTGCCCTTGGTGTAAATGACTGCAGAATGAGAGGCTCTTTTTGAAGACCTTCAGTACACAGTGTTTGTTACTGGTGGGCAGATTTTCAGTTCCTCAGCCTCCTGTTCACTCACAGTGCACAGTGTTGACATACGTGTATGGATACCTGCATAGCCCTTGGGAATGTGTTGTGGATTGTCATATACTTCCATGGACATTTATTAAGGCAATTATCACACATACAATCTGTAAATATTATGTATTTATAGAAAAAAGCCCCAAATGAAGGAGAAAAGGCAGAAAAATATGTTGCTCTGTGGTACTGTGTTTTTGACTGGATGCATGTTGTCTAAAATTATTTTTGAAGTTTCTCGTTGATTGGGTCAAGACATGGAAAACCATTTGCTTACACCCTTAGGCCCTATTCCAAAGTCTAACAATGTACTGCCCTTGAGAGAGGACCCTAGTTTAGACAAGCCTTTAGATCCTCATCTCATTGGCAAGATTAGAAGAGCTAGGGTGTTTACAGCAGCTGTGCCATGCTTTTCCTTGAAGAACAGCTCTTGGTCTCATAACTTTGCAGCTGGTGCTGAATCTCACCCTGTGGGTGAGGAACTGATGGGAGTAAAGCATCAATTTGCATCCGCATAGTCCCTTTTTAATTTTTGCTTATTTCCTAGGGACTAAACTGTAGAGTCCAGTAGTTGGGGGGAAAAAAAATGGATTAAAAAAAAAAAAAATCCAGAATTTTTAGTTTATGCTTCAGGCCTCACCATTTATCAGTCAAGATTCCTCCTTGTCTTCTCCTTTCCATGCTTTTTCTGGCATTCAGGTTGTACAAAGCCACCTGAGGGTAGCAGAAGCACTTGTTTGTGGGTGGAGGAGCCCTCCTGCACTTGCAGGACACAAGGGTCCTTTTTGTTTCTCGTTGATACACTTACTTCAGAGGTCTTGAAATCTCTAAAATGGGGCCATAAACTTTACATCCAACTTTAACGATTAGAGTGTTGCCATTATGCCTTGAGTGAGTTCTTTTTGTTTTGATTATTATCTCTTCATTCTTGCTTACCTTGTGAATATTTTAGCTCGGGGCTGGGAATGTACCAAAGATCGCTGTGGAGAAACCAGGAATGATGACAATGCTTGTCACTGCTCTGAAGACTGTCTAATTAGAGGAGATTGTTGTACTAATTACCAAGTCGTTTGCAAAGGTACGTCTTTGGTCTTTCTACCTCTTCTCTTTCTAAACCTGATACAAGCAAGCCCTGTGGGTAAAGAGTTTTCTTCCATAGGAAGAAAGTTTCTGTTATTTTAGAGGAGAGGGGAAGAAAGGGGAATTGCATTTGTAATTATTTGTGCACTAGCAGAGAGGTGAATAAATTTTGTTGAAAGTAGAAGAATGTTCTCTGCCTGTAGAAATACTGATAGAAAAGTGGCATATGTGGATGAATAAGAGTTTAAAGCAAAACACAAGCATCCAGAGGCATTTGCACTGCGGGGAAAGTAGGGATAGCTGATGGTCTCAGGAGGAATGGAGCATTCCTAGATAGGTTATCTCTGTCTCAAAGACCTCACCCCACCCCCACCACAAAAGCTTCTGCTCAAACTATCTGGTCTGATGCCTGAAGGCTCGATTTCTTGTGGGAGAGGAGTTACAAGAATACAAGGACTGTAATTCACATGGGCTTCAGATGACAGTGCCACTTTCCAGACACACCATGGCTGCAGTATAGCCTGCATTGGTTGGTGGGTGGATGGGCTGTGAAGGCTTAATTTTCATCTTCTACCTCGATCTTCTGGAGCATGCCCTGCCTAATGTACTGTGTCTCCATTCAGAGCAGGTCTTCTGATCCTTGGTAATGATTTCTACAAGTTCTCAGTTATGTATCTCAGCTAGTTCTTAGTTGTTTATTCATTAACTTTAACTGGTGGAAGGGTTACGTTTTGAAATTTGTTCTTCCACACCATTTTGGCCAACTGTTTGTGTTCAGAAAATGACAATAGTTCAGATCCATACACTGAAAATGGGCTTTATTTTACTGAATTTTACTGTTGAGAATCCAAATGAAATGTATATATTCTAGTAAGTCCCCGTAGATTATGGTCTCCCCCTTTCCAAAGGAACTCTAGGTTTTTAGTTCCTGTCTTTTTTGTGAGCTCCCTCTTGCAAGGGTCAAGCCAGAGGAATGCACATGTCTCCAGCTTTAATGTACATAATCTTTGTTTAATTGGCTAATAACAAATGGGCTCCATGACCTTGGCACTTTGACAGGAGTAAGCCTTATGTGAGAACAGTGTTTCCTCTTTATTCTTGCCTTTGCCTATGTGAGGATAGTGTGATGTTTTGGGTTTTTTTCTTGGAAATTGTATCCCCACCTCCTGTCATGGTCAGTTGGTATGGCTGCAGGACACATTTCCTGTAGATCTTTTCTATGGTGCTTTTTGTTTTGTTCTTCTAATTTAACTGTAGTTCCTTCAACAGTGCCAGGTTCAGGAAGCAAGCCTGTTAGCTAATAGTTTGTTTTTCAATTGACCTGTGAAAGTGTAAGTCGAGAGCCTCTCTATAGTCAGCATTCAACAGTGAATCCCATAAGAAAACAGTTGATTACATAAAGTAATTTTAACTAATCTAGCTCTGAAAAAGTATTAATGCTTTTTTATTAAGCTGTATCTAAGTCCCACCTGATCCATGAACTGATTAGCTCTCTAAAACAGCTGGAAACTATTTAGAGTTGTTTTTCTTCCCCAGGATAAATTTTGTTTTGTGTCTTTAGCCAGCTGAATCAGCCCATGGAGATATCAGAGCTGATGGGGAGGAGGATGGGAATTCACAGCCAGAAGCAGCACTACCTGCTTTTGACTGATCAAAAATAAAAAACCCCAATCAAACAAACAAAAAATGACCACTGTGCCTAAAGTGCTACCACTGTCCCCTGCAGTCAAAAGGATGCTTTCTTTTTAACTCCAGTTTTAATAGTTACTTCTACGAGTGCTAATTTTGATGTTCTTATTGTATATAACTTGGTCACTTGTTCAGCTTTGTGAAAAGACTTGCTCATTAATCATGGGAAGTATGTCAAGGCACTCTATTAGACTTTATATTGTTTTGACATTTTTTGTGAAACCTGTAGCTTTGTCCACAGATTTATTTTTTTTTTTTCCTTCTTAACTCCAATGTGACTTTTCTGATAGGAGAAACTCACTGGGTGGATGATGACTGTGAAGAGATAAAGGCTCCTGAATGTCCAGCAGGGTAAGTGTTTTGCATGCAACTGCAAAGCCAACTTCAACAAGGCAAATGGTCCTCAGCTTTGCCCTGGACCTCCTGATACTGCATTTCTGCACTGGCCCTGTCTTGCAGGCTGAATGGCTGTGGGGTTGGATGCTTTCTTGTACTTACCATTTGTACTCCTAGGCTGATAATATTGTCATGTGTTTGCCTTTGAGCTGCTGGATGAGTGGTAGTGTATGATATGTGGGCTTGAACTCTTGGTCTTTGATCACCTGATCAAAGATGCATTTGTGAATGGAAAGGTTTAGGATCTTCTGATTTCAGTAAAATTCAGGTTAAGCCATATGTGAGCACAGTTCAGGGCATTTTTTTTTAAATTGAATTTTGTACTTCTAGTGTTATGTTCCTAAATGAAAGGATTTCTAAATTGCAACGGGATGCAGGCTTGACTTAGTTAGGTATTTAAGCACACGAATAACATTGAGAAAGTAAACACTTTTGAAATCAGTTGGCTCACAATTTTGGGTTGCAGCTCAGTCTGTGCTATCAGGAGGGTGGTTTAGAGGAGATAGGAGCCCCTGCTTCTGCTAGTGACAGTGATGGCTGCTTACCCCCACAGCAGGTGACCAACATTAAAAGCCCAGTTGTGTCCATCCAGGATACATCTCTGCCTGCTTAGGGTCAACTCCCAGTAACAGCTGTAAATAAAAATGCAATAAAAGAACATGAAACATTGTCATCTTTAGCATGTGAGAATTAGCTCTGCCTCACAGAGCTCACTCAAAATGCTACATGGACTTCTGTCTGTGAAGAAAGAAGACCAAGTGTTGTGAGCTGTGGGTTTTGACTACAGATTGTATGCTAGGGTGGATACTTATGCATAATTTTTTTTTTCTTCTCCATCTCCTTCTATAAGCACTTGCCTCTTTGGACTATATGCTTTTAGCTGCTGAGGGAAGATGTGTTTTATGTTGGAGCTCAGCCCTTTCACTGACACTGAGTGAACAGTTGATGTTACTAAGTGTGAAGATTATCAATGTGTTAAGCAAGCAAAATAATTATAGATACATAGCATATACAGTAGCTGTACTTTAGATTCTTTGGAGTGTCAATGAGCATGTGGAATTAAAAAAGAAAAATCATTTTGAAATACTGCCTTACACTCCTGCTGCTTTTACTTTTAGCTTTGTTCGTCCTCCTTTGATCATCTTCTCTGTTGATGGTTTCCGTGCATCATATATGAAGAAAGGGAACAAGGTTATGCCCAATATTGAAAAGCTGAGTGAGTACATCTGTTTTCTCACAATAAACATAAACTAATCTCTTGTAGCTCAGTTGTTTTCATTGTTCATTAGCAACAGAAGTCTGCATGGAGCTGGTGAGCAGAAAGGCTATGCCAAAAGCACTGAAAGGTCTACTAAAGAATTTTTCCATGAAATTAAAATGGCAGAAGTCCCCTTTGGCTTAGATGCTTTCAACTGGTGGCTTGAAAGCACCCTAGCTAATGCAACATGCAGCAATCAGAGTGGGGAGAGAGCTGCTGATTTGGGGAATGCTGCTCAGAACCGGTGACCTTCATATGGGTTTGTCAACAAAGAAATACATCTTCAATACAGCATATGTATCATGCACTTCTATAAGCTAGTTGGGATGTGCCAACAAAATTTTCCACTTGATCCACAAGTGTTGAGGATATGATAAGTGGGTACTGGAGCTCTGGTGAATGTGTGGTAACTGGCTGAGAAGTGTCTAAGCAATGAGCAGTCCTGCACTCACCTCTAGGCAAGCAGGCATCTACCTGGGTTTGTGGAGTACTGGACACAATGCATATTTCAGCTTCTCAATATAGTGTGGTAGCTTTTGTGTGTGCCCATACTATTTAAGCATGTTTGTTTTTTGATTTTTCCCCTGTGTGTGTGCTTACCCTTGTATTTGTCTAGCCATTTGTGGTTAGACTAGATGACCTTAAAGGTCTTTTCCAACCTAAATAATTCTGTGGTTGGGGGCTGTGGCCATTTAAAATTAGCCCGCATTTTCTCATGTTGTTTTCCTTAGCAAGATACTTCCAATGTCTCTGGACTCTGGAATAAGGGTAGCTCAGAAAGGAAAACAGTCTCTGTAAATGTAGCTGGCTCTGTAATCATCTGGCTATGTTATTTCTGTTGTATACTGTGAAGTACAAAGAGTGCGTGAGTGGATTTACTACTGTCCCATGGGAAAACCTGCCAATGTTAAGCAGCAGAATGTTCATTTAAACTAGTTAAAATTTAACCAATCTCTGCAGCATTTTGAGTCAGCAAATTACTTCCTCTGTTTTGTTTTCTCAGTCTGAGAGCTTCACTTCCGAATGTTTATATTCACTATTGATTTTTTCAGGATCTTGTGGAACACATTCTCCTTACATGAGACCTGTCTACCCTACAAAAACCTTCCCCAACTTGTACACTCTTGCTACTGTAAGTCCCTGGGGAGGATTTTTGATGATAGTGTTGCACTGCAGTAGAAATGTGGGTTGTAGGAAGCAAGGTGGTTTTGTTGGTTTTGGGGATTTTTTTTTTGCTGTTGTTTTAATAGAACTGCTTCACTGTCAATCCTTCTCAGTCTTCAATTATCTTAAGTATTTTCTTCAGAATTTTTTTCTGAGATAAAGTGCATCTCACCATCGTAGACAACGTTACAGCTTCCCTGTGCTTTCTTATGCCTGCTTTTGCAGCTATTTGTAATGCTGTGTAATTACAGGTCATGTTTTTTTTTAGGAGAAATAAAACCACCCCTAATACAACCAACTTAATTGGAGTGGCTGAAGTCAGTGGGGCTGACTTAGCAGCTGACTTAAAATTTGCAGCTGCTGAGTGTGCCTGGATGCTGCTGTAGAACAAACCATCACCTCTACACTCCAGTGGCATGGCTGGTGGCCAGACTGTCCTGGCATGCAAATGCACCTATGTGACAGTGTTCCCAAAGTTGGGCTACAGGACACCTTACCTGCAGCTGCATTCCCCACCCCTTCCTTATTTCTTGCAGCCTCTGCACAAATGTTAAATGGGAAGAGAATGAAGGGTGGAGGAATGGAGTAGCTGGGAATGGGAGAGGGCCAAGAGAAAGGAAGAAGAGCGGAAACTTCCTAAATTTCATTGCTGGACAAATTGTAATATAAAACCACAGCTTTGGGTGACTTGTCTCATTCTTTTCTCAAAAATAACTCTTATCTCACAGAGGCTCTGATGAAGATAAAACATCACAAAATGGTAATTCTAAGTGTTACTCTTGCAACCAGAGAACGAATTACTGTTTCCAGAAAGAGAATTCATGGAGAGGAACTGAAAGTTCAACCTTATTCTCATAAATTTTTGCTTACTTTAGATCGCCTCAAATGAAATTTTAACCAATGTGAAAAGCCCTTAAAGCATAGACTAAGAGGATTTTTTATGCTTTTTTAGCACAATTCAGTCATCTCCTGCTGCTTTGATTACTACAACAAGTTTTAAATGTGCTTATCTTAAAGTTAAAACATTTTCTGGTGTGCAGTTACAAAGATAACTCTCTTAAAATAATTTAGTGGTATTTGCAGATAGCTATGAAGAATTGAATGTGTGCATTAGGGTTTTACTAATTAATCTACTTCTGCACAAAGGGACTCTATCCTGAATCACATGGAATCGTTGGCAATTCGATGTATGACCCAGTGTTCGATGCCAGCTTCAGTCTTCGAGGGCGAGAGAAATTCAATCACAGATGGTGGGGAGGTCAACCAGTAAGTTTCAGATTCCCTCCTCCTCCTTCCCTCCTTCCTCTCCTCCCCTTCCCCTGTACTGTGGAACACAGCCAATAATAATAATTAAAAAAAATACATCTGCGAACAATTTGTACCTAATCTCCCCCTCGCTGGCCCTGTGTCTATCAATTTAATGTAACATTTTGAGTTGGCTTTTGCTTTTCAGAATAATAAAGCCATTGATTATGGAAAGGTGCTTGTGTTGATAAGTATAAATTAGATGTGGCTTGGAAATCCCCCCCTTACTTTAGGCAACAGTTTAACACTGTATTTTTATCACCATAGCATAATGTTTCCTTTTCATTATGGGTTTCTCAGGTTTTCATCCTAGTAATGTTCTTGTGGCAGTTTGACTATTAATGTTCTGTCAGTGTAGCATGGCACAACTTCATAATTATTATGTAAGTCTACAAGCAGTGGCTGTTACTTTACTTGTGGATTAACTTCTGCCTTGAGGACAGCAGCAATGGCTGAAGTAGGTCCTCTCTCTGATTAGTGTTGGACTTCATGGTTTCTCTAGCTCTGAATCCTTATTCTGGGCAAGGAAGTGGTTGTCTTTGAAGTATTCTATGTTACAACAGCTGAGAAAGTTGCCTTGCTTCTGCAGCACTTTTGCCCTGTTAGTACATGCTGTGGTGGCTTGCTTTGTGAACAAAAGTGGATTTTAATTAAACCAAGTTTTATGTGCAAGCAGCAAAGGTTCATGCACATTTCTGTGCACTGATTGCTTAAGGAACTATAGTTTAAAAGCTCCCTGACCAGTAGTCTCACAAAAAAGTGAGGTGATAGAGATGGGGAAATTGGAAGGGGTTTGGGAACACAATAATCTGTCATTGCTGTTTACTAAAGTAATCAGTGTCATCCCCCAAATTTCTTAAGATGGAAATGTCCCTAGAGACTGGAGGAAGTTATTCAGATGGTTTTAGGCTTAGCAAGTGTGCTATTTGTCTGCATGTGGTTTTAGTTGGCAACAAATGCAAGACAAGATAATTTAGAGCTTTAGGCAGATGTGTGACAGGCAGATGTGCCTGGCTGTAGCTGAGTCAGAATGAGATATTTGTGCTCTTGTAAAATTTGTCATCATTACAGTGAGCATAGTCATTCCCTTGCCCTGCTATGACTTGGGTTAGATTTTCACATGGGTTATGTGGAGAGGTGGGGGTAAGGAACATATCTAGCTAACATCCTCCTAGATGTGAACAAAGGAGGAGGATCAAAACTAGGAGCAGTGAAAAGGCATCAGCAGGTAACCTCTTCCTCCATCTCAGCTACAACCAGAGCCATACAGCTAACAAACTGTCTGTTGCAGTCAGACATTGAGTTCAGAGAAAGTATTGTGGCTCAGCTGCTGTGTGAGAACTTAAGCACCTGTAATTTAATAATGCATTGCAAATTTAATTGTGCATCTTACCTTAATCACAGTTAGATAGAAATTAGTGGAGACTGTTGGGGACTGTATGAATATCTCTTTTTTTTTTTTTAAATGATGCTATTTTAAAACTACAGTATGAGTCTATAAATACTTCATTATCTGCTGTGTTGAGTGGGGAACATTGATAATTCCCATATTCATCCATTAGAAATGTCTATGCTGCCTCAAAGAATAGAAGCTTTTTTGGATTGTAGATAAGGGTCATAAAAAATGTCAACTGAGAAATGTTCAGAAAAGTTACACAACAGTGGATGATCATACACTGGATGAAACTCTCAGAGGATAGGGAGGAGTCTTGCATACATGAGTAAGGATACTAAAACAAACCAGCTGATTTGAAGAAGTGTTAAAAAGGAAAAACACAAATAATGTAATAAACTGGAAATGTCTTTGTAAAATTGGAAACAAATGCATAGAGGAAAGGCTACAATTCAGTCCCTATGCACTTAACATGAGGGAAACTTGTAAGTTTGGCAAACCTGGTAGAGTGGCCATAGTGCTTGGGTTAAGGAAGTGGTAGATATAAAATATACTCTCTCTGCATGTGGAAGAATTGCACACTTGATAAAAGAATTGCAGATTTTTTTATAAGAGAAAAAATTATCTCCACCTATATATGGATGGGATACAGCCTGTTTCCAACTCCTTTTTGTAATCTTCTCTGAATATCACATTGACATAGACTGCCAAAACTATCTGGATATTGATAGACAAGAGAGTAAAATTAAGGGAGCAGGAAGGGAAAGCTAGTCACCTAAATCTAGTCTGTCATATTACATATTCACCTGGTTCTTTTTATGTCTTGTGTCTCAAGCTGGAGTACTCAAACAACTGCAGAGTGGTACTTGGTTTGCACAGAATTGGAAATGATTATTTTTCTGCCCAGGAAGGTGGGAAACGTGTCTGGGAGCCCCAGCATTCTATTATGGCTAAAACTGGCTGGAAGAGGCATTTAATGTTGATAATTTCTGAAATTCTTTCTTCCTTCTGGAAGCTGGCTCATTGTATATGGCTTTGTCAAAATGTGGAGGTATTGGTATTTTTTTTTTAATTACTTGTTCTAATACTCAGCATCTTGCTGAGAAACAGCCAGACTGCCATGTGGACATCAGTGGGATTTGGCAGATGAGTGGCTGAATATTTCTACCCCAGGAAGTATGAGAAATTAATTTTAAGAGCATTAGGAAAAGGAGAAGAGGGGAGAAGGTAGCTTGGAACTGTTTCAAGGTGCTGTAGCTGGTTGTGGGACTTCCTGAAATCCAGTCTTCTGATTTAGTATACAACTTTGATTTATTATATAGCCTTAAAACCACCTTGTATTCAAAACAAAAGTGTTTGACAGGAAACAGCCACAAAACAACTCCTCCTATTGCTACAGCATCTCACAGATATGGTGAGCTTCAGCGCCCATGCTCCCAAGGGGGAAACTATTTTTCATGATACTGACACTGTTTTCATCCCAGCTAGCTTTAAGCACTCAATTAGGCCCCAGCTGCCTTTGGCTTCTGTTAAGCAGTAGTTTTCCATGTCTTGATTTGATTTTATGAGCTTAAGCTTACTAGAGACAATAAGTAAGATTAAGCTTGCTACACTACAGATGATACATTGCTTATTTAGTGATCTTTCATGATCCTTAGAAATGATCCTCTGCCAATACCAGAAGATGGCAGGTGTGAAATCGCTGGTCTGTGGTTAATGGGACAGAGAGGCTCCTTCAGAAGTTTAACCCAGCCTGAATCTGAGTTTGGCTCCAAAGTTGCCTCTCTTCTCAGAAATACCTTTACTATAAAGGTATAGAAGGTTGTTTAGGGCTCCTTGTTTGATGCTTCATTTTCACTATTAACCTTTCAAAGAGAATACAGCTGTCAAAAAGGGTCCAGCTTGAGATGCTGGGATAATCCTTAAAAAGGGCCATGCCATTCTGAGATAAGTGACAGCATGTAATGAAGCTACTTTTACAGTTTGCAGGGTATGCTTGTAGACACTAGACATCATTGCTACATGTCGTAACTGGATATTCTGGATTTTCTCTAAATTTCCTATTCTATATCAATCTTTGGAATAAAACCATTTTGCTCTCTTGTATTGGGATTTTGTTGATTTTTATTATCTAATAATTATAGAAATAACTTCTTATGCGTAGTTAACCTGAGCATTGTCAGGACAGCTACATCTGAGAAGCCCAGGCTCTGCTGAAAGCTGTCATCTGCCTTATTGTCCTGAACACAGTTTGCAGCCTGTGAGAGAAGCAGGAAGAGACATTTCTAAATTGTCTTTTTATAAGTATTTCTTTTTGTTTAGTTGGAGCTGTGAAAAAGTAACAGGGCTGTTTGAGTCTAATTACTTAATAGACTTCTCATAAAAAAAAAAATCTTCTGGGCAAGAAAAAATCTGGGCAAGAAGGCAATGCTTAGTTGCAGGAGGGCTGGACTAGATGATCTCCAGAGGTCCCTTCCAACCCCTAGCATTCTGTGATTCTGTGAAGGCTGTGAGAACTTTTGTGTTTTGTTAGAGTAAGGAGTGTGGAAGAGGCTACTCCACTTTTTACCTTGTTGGCAGGACAAATTGCAAATGCTGCAGGAGTGGAACATTTGGCATTACCTTGTAATTAATTAATTCTGCATGCTTGCACCAGTTTTGTACATGTTTCTTTACCTGAGAAGTGTTGCTTTCCCCTTTCCCACTTTTGCCTGGATGGAAGGGATTTCTCATTTGTGCATTACCAACTTACTGCTGCAGTGAATGTATGTGCTTCCCCTACTCCTGACATGAAACTCCTTCCCTGATTCCTGAGTGGGAAGGATGTTTGCACAACTTGGCCCAAGGGCTGGACTTCAGAGCCATCCCGCCCATCAGCCCTGACTTCAGGCGTGCTGCTGCCAGTCCTTTCATAATGCAACAAGTATGAGGCAGCCTTTGCAAAGTTATGGTTATTTGTTTATTAATGGAGGCTTGAAAGTAAGAAGGTGCCCCACTGTCTGTGTGGGTTTTCAAAGATAATTTAACAGCTATTTTGAATAACTCTACATGTAGTATCTGTGTGCAACTGTGTCTAGCAGTCAAGAAGGAAGAACTTGGGAATTCCATGTTCCATATAGTGTTACCACTTAAACAATCTGTCTATTTTTATTCATAAATAAAGAAGAAGAATTATATTAATTTAACATTGAGGATATAAAAATGACAGTAATCCGACTTACAGGGTATGTTTCATATACATCTAAAAAAGCAGGTATATTATTTCTTGGGACTTTTTCCAGTGTGCTAGAGTTGAATCTATGGGTCTGTAATTTAACAGGTCTTTCTGTATTGGAAAGGCTAGATATTCTCTCATTCCTGTAGCAAGGTATGAAGATAAAAGTGGCTAATACTTGATTTTATTTTTTTTAATATTTATTCTCCTCCTTTCTGTTGAGAGTAAATAAATTCAGAAAAACAGACTTTTTCTGTGTTGCAATGCAATAAGGCTCATCCAACATGCAAATCAGGGGTGCACATCTGACTTAGTTAAGCTGCTGTCTATAAAATTCTAGCATATTAACAGCGAAAGCCAGTGTATTTACATGTGGCAAATAAATTACATAAGCTCACAAATGGTAGTGACCTTGCAACACCTAACACAGCAAACTTCATGATAAGTGACCCGAACAGACGTGATCAGCCATGGAGTGTATATAACGCAATGCATTTACATGCTGGGTACTGGAACATCCAGGATTAACTTTAAGACTATGACTGTAACCAACAGAGAGGAAATGGAACAATAACCCTTATTTCCTTCTAATGCCAATTGTTTTGTATGGACAAGGTTGAGAGGACATCAGCTAACATTTTTTTCTATCCTACACTGACTCACAGAGCACACATGTTAGTCTACAAGGGGCATGGCTGCTAGTCTATCCTGAAAGAAAATGAATTTAGTTTAAAGAAAATAAGAGGTGGTGATTAGGCTGTGGTAGATTTGCCATGCTTTACTGCTGGAGTTACTATCCTGTAGCTGAGGGCAGTAAGGAAATTTATATGCAACTGTCAAATGGTCCAGTCTGTTTAATTTTACTTTGCCAGGAGAGGGTCTGGATAACCAAGGCTCTTTCTGGTAGAGACTGCTACCACTGAATTCATCAGCAATAACTGTCACAACTCTAAAACACTGGAAACTTGATTTAAAGCTTGCTCAATACAGATAGACATTCTTCCAGCTAAATAACTGCTGCTTCTATGCAGCCTTAAAGATATCTCTGGAAATGTATTGTTATAAATATCAGCTTTAGGTATTATGTTGAATAGTGCTTTGTTTCTTATTTTGATTTTAAATAAAAACAAAAGCTTAAAAAACAGGGGAGTAAAGGGCCAGGAATATTTTGTTGTAACCTTGAGTTGGACCAGGCTCTTCTTGGCAAAGCCAGGATGGAGTCATTCACACTCAATTCTCTGATGTGGTGGTCAGATCGAGAGATCATTGTCTTAGCTGTTGAGCTTATTTCAAGTGCAGCAGCCACAGGTCCTCATTCTTACAGTTAATGCCAATGTAAATGGCTGCATTCAAGAGGTGAAAAACTTGGGAGAAGGGAGGGTGCAGTTTTTTCCTCTCTGAAGCCAATCTGGACACCTTTGGACTGCCCTTACTAACACTTAGGAGTGCACAATTAGAAACAATGTCCACCTACTTGCATTACTCCTGGTTCAGAAATATGTTCATGCTGTTTTCATCATGAAACACACTATGTTTGACAGGAATAAAAAATAGCTACCACCTTCTTTCAGGCATGTTGGGTACCTTGGCAATGTATGTAAGGCCTAATTATTTGTCTGTCAAGATGAGTACTGTTTTACTTGCTTGACAAGAGGGACAATGTCTTTTGGCACATTTTAAAATCATTGCCTAAAATAGATAGGGTCACGGGTGATTCCAGCAGTCAGGAGCAGCAGAGGATATGTTCAGCTGCTGAGGGTGGAACTTGGCTGGTCTGATTTGGCTAACAAGGCAGGAGAGACCTCTTGGACCTGTGCAGGCCAAAGCACTGGGAAGTCAAACTAGAGTTAACAGATGGTAAAATCCAAATACTGAATTCCCTGGACTTCGTTTGTTAGTAACTTCCCAAAGATATCTGCAAAATAATTTAAACTTTGCAGGAACATGAACACTTCAAAAGAAAAATAAATCTATTGCAACTCTGTAGAGACAATGATTTTCTAAGTACAGCAAGACCAAATAGCTTAACAGCAGTGGAGCTGACAGTCCTTATGCTGATTTTGTATTTGACCTATTTTCTCTGCCGTGATCGAGTTCTACTCGAGGAATAAATCTGTAATGCAAAGAAAAATGTAATTGCTTTAAATGTGGGCTCTTTTTCACCTGGGAAGCCCATGGACCACTAATGAATATGCAGTAGCTCTTGCCTTAATTAGACACAGAGTCTAGGTTGAAGTTCTATACCCTTTGTTGATTTATGTGACAAATGAGCTTGTGGATACATGGATAGTAGTCACATCTCTGACTGCAGTGTATAGGCTCAGTGACCTGATCAGTGAATTGTAGGCAGGCTTCCTCATCAGCACTGTTCACATGCATCCTTCTGTCCCATCCTATCAGAGCTAGTATACTGTCAGCACTTGAAAGCAATATCCCTGTTATTCAACAATTCAAAACCAAATTCCAATCTTAATTCAAAGCCACTTTTTCCTTTTTGGGGGAGTTACTTTACAGCCACATCATCTTGTGGTCATAATCACCAGGCAAATTTAGTTGTGCATAGTGGAAGATTAGCAGAGGGGGCTGCAGAGGATGGGGGAGATGCTTGGGAGACTCCCTGTTTGGCAGCAGCTTGAGCATAGATTAATATGAACCAATCCTGAAATATGAATCTTCAGGAGAGGCTCCTGAAAACAGAGAATGGTGGGCTGCACATGTGTGGTCATTCTGCTTCTATTCTTGCTGCATTTATTTAGCAAAACACCATTTTGGTAGGAATACTGGGAATATATTCTTTCTTGGAAAAGAGGATATGTTACCAAAAAGTTAGAATACCAGAAAAACAAATAACCTTTTATAGCTATGATTTTATTTTAACTGATTTAGTCTAGTAAGCTTTGGAAGAGTAGAAGATAAGAGATAAGTTAAAGGGTGTGTCCATGGTACAGGAGTGGTAAAGATGACCAGTTTTCCTATAAATAACATAACAGTATCCAAATGTAATTGCTCTCTATGGCTTCAGTGTGCAAATCACTGTGCCAAATTTATTTCAGTTAAGACTGATGCATGAATAATTCAGGCATGACATTTGAATAATGCATGCACAGACAGATTGTAAGTGCCTGTTTGAGCAAGGTAGAGGTGCCTTGAATGTAGGAGTTGGATGAACAAGACACATGATAGCAGTAAATAACCAAAGACAATTTTGCCCCTTAAGCCTGGATGGGACTCACCCCCTGCCCACCCTTCCCAACCCCTCAAAATAATCTGCCTCCAAACCCATCAGGAAAAGGGAAAAAAAACCTCCAAAAGGTTGATTTAAAGTAAATAAAAGATTTTTGCAATTATTAAGTAAGAGAGCTAAGTTTTGGCTTAACTGCTCATGAAAATGGTAAATTACAGCTTGCATAAATAATGACAATAAGTACTCTGATTGAATACATAATGCTGGCCATTTTGCCATTACCACTTTTGAAGTGAGATGTGAGATAATTTGGATAGTTCCTTGCAAGAGAAATTTTGTTCTGTAGGGGTACAAACTCATATTGATTTCTTTCCTTGATTGTGTAACTTTCTGACATTTGCTCATTCTCACTCCTATGCCTTGTATAGCTATTCACAGAACAGAAAAGTGTGTGTGAAAGGAAGGAAAGAATGAAGGGCAAGGAGAAGGATAACTAGGGCTATGGTATGGCTTTCATTAGAGAAAGATAAAACTAACCAAGGCTACTCTTGCTCAAAAAGGAATAGAGGGAAATATCTTGACTGTTTGATAGAAGTGGGAAGAGAAAGGATTAAGAACCTGTTTTCAAAGTATGAGAACAGTACCCTATGGCCAGTGAAACAGGCAGACTTAAACCAAACCTGGACACATGCAAAAATATAGTCATGCAGTGTGTGACTACATTGTTTGTGCTACAAGCTGATGTATAGCCAGAAAAATATATGGGATTTGAGGGACTGTAAAAAAGATTTGAAAAAAATTATGGAGATTATTTCTGCCATTTCCATCAATCACCATTTTGGGTGAACTCTAAAAGTGGTTAAACGTGTAGAGAAAGGTGTCCCTCCCTGCTTTCTTCACATACCTGCTCACCCACCTGCACCCTTTTTTTGTGTATTCTTTTCTAACATAGTTTCTGCTGATGACTACTGATAGTAGAATATGGAAAGAGACATTTATGCAGTCACTGATTAGTATTAACTGTATTCTTTCTTGAGTATCCTGCAAAACTTAAACACTAAAAGGCTCAGGTGAGTAATGTCTGGTTTTGAAAATTAAATGGAATAATGGAGAAATTCCTGGACAGGAATCTTAATGCTTTGTATTAAAAGCAACACAGAGATTTAGGGGTAAAAGTCTACAGAACAGTGACTGATCCACTGTTGCAGAATTTGCATAGGTTTGTTACTCCACGTGTTCAAATTAGGGATGCAGGCTGAAAACTGCAATTTTCACTTCTAGGCTCAGAATAGAAGATTATGTCTTGAAAACATTTTCTTTTGACATCAGAGGGTCATTAAAGCTCTGAACACATTCTAATCCTCTTTTATTTTCCTCATTAGATTTGGATTACTGCAGCCAAGCAAGGGGTGAAAGCTGGCACATTCTTCTGGTCTGTGTAAGTGCCATGTTTTCTGCAGATTTGTAACTAACAATTCAGAATCAATTTAATACAAGTGTAATAAACACTTGTTTTCCCTATTCTAATCATTTGCTAGCTTGGAGACTCTACCTGTAACCCTCCTTTGTTTCATTAGTGCAATGTTTCTTATAACTAAAAATATAGCAGTTTGCTGCTTTAAGTTCATATATTGGTGTAAATTTTAGCAGCTGTTTGAAGAAAAGGTGTGTGACTATGTAAAAAATTACTTTCTTGCTTCCTTAGTATTGCTAGCAATATTTTCTAGTCCTCTGAGGCTTTGTGGAAGACTCTTATTTTCCTTTTATGTCACCTCACATCAACAGCCTGATTGATTCAAAAGCCTGACATTCATTTTACGATTAAGTAAGCCTGACCTTTGTGTAAGATATCCAATTTCCCTTTCCTAAAAGACAGCCTTGAGGATATTTGCTGTTTTATTTAATAGTTCCATATTGTTTTCCCTTTTCCCAACTAAGATACATATTCCTAATAGAGAAGAAATTAATTTTGATAATTTCTAAGTTCTGAGGAATTCATATGCATCAATGTCTCTACTTCATTTTAGTGTCAGGACTGCAGGAGTAAAGAAATTGGGGAAACTGTCAAGACCAAAATGCTAAGAGGGTTTGCCCATTCTTCTAGTGATTGCATTAGAAATAATACTCTTTGCTGTTCTAAACATCATATAGCATATGGAGGGAATAATAAAATGTGCCATGTACAAAGCTGATGATAGGTTTAGTTTTGCAAGACAGTTACCTGACAGAGCTCCAGTCTGGTGCTCTACAAAAGAAATTAATTAATGTGATTCCTAAGCTCTACAGCTACACAGTCACCATAAACACCCTGCTCAGTACATGCTTGGGGATATAAAATGTTATGAAATGTAACCAAGAATATGTTACGTGAATGGCAATAGTAAGGGAGTGAGACAGACAATGTATGAATGAAATGTATATGCCTTAAAACTGTACTATCAATCTGGGACACAGAACAGTTGGAGCCTGAGGACCACTGTTGTTCTACAAGGCATTAAAAACTAACTTGTTTCAAAATAGCAATTGGCATCTCTATTTCTCTCTCACACATTTCCAAAGAGTGCTGAATTCAGTTCAGCATGGTGAATCCAAGACTGTTGTATTTGATTCCTGCCCTGGGATTCTGCTATTGATCTAATGGAATCTTGACTGACTATGCTATTGTGTGAAAATAGCTGCGTGGTCACTGACCTGCAGAGCTTTCTTAAGATGAGATACTTGGAACTTTAACAGTTGTTTATAAGGTTATTCATTCTCATAGCATGAACTTGAACTCACAGTAGCCATGTGAGAAATCTTAGGATACAAACAGTGAAACTGGGTGAGTCTATTCTGCCGAGTGAGAAGCTGTCAAAGTTGTGCAAGTCACGGGGCTGATGTCCTGTTTTCGGATTGCTGTGTTTGAGATTGCTGTGTTTCAGATTGCTCTGTTTTGATTTACACCAGCCTAGCCATCAGTTTGATTACTATTAAGTCAATGGGAACTTTTCCAGCATCTTCAGGACTACTGGAGTGGGATGGTTATTTAAACCTGTACCAATGTGAAAAATTTAATGTTTTTCACTCATGCCAGCTATCCAATGGCAGCACCATCATACATAAAAAAGGTTCATCTGGGTTAAAGCTACCCGAATGAAACTTCATTTACTCCTATTTAGAACAGTTAGATTTACTGCTTGGAGTTCTGACTCCTGTCAAAAACTTTTAATCATCTTCTGGAGTATGTGGACATCCAGAAGATGTGAAGTGATTCTATACGCAAAATAAGAATCAGTATCAAGCAGGAAAGAAGACATAGCATACTAAAAGCAAATGATATTGTTATGATTGATTTTAATCACGTTAGAATCACTTCATAACAAGGCTTTGTTGATACTTCTTGTATTGTAAATAACAAAATATGTTTTTGTATTTTATTGTCCAGTGTCATCCCCCATGAGCGCAGAATATTAACAATACTGCAGTGGCTAACCCTTCCAGACAATGAAAGGTAATTTATTTACTGTTATCTGCTGCAGGTTAACTGCTAGCTTGTTTTCTCCTTAAAAGTAGCTGGAAGAGAAAGGGGAAATTTAAATCTAAAAATAATTTTTGTCTCTTACACACTGTTACTGACTTAAGGATTTCACTGATGTAAGGATTTGTTTGGGGAGGGTTTTTTTGTTTGTTTTTTTCAATCTTAGCTTTTAACCATCAGCATTTTGGTTCTTCTTGATAAACATATGGTATGAGTTTACTTCTTATCAAGAAGCATTTAGTTACATGAATTAGCTTGGATTGCTCTTAACCTCCTGAGTCTTAATATGGTTTAACAGCCTTACAGGCAACGACAGTTGCAGAACTGAACCTGAGGACTGGGAAAATGTTAAGATTTTAATTACAAGTCTTTTTCAGTACCACATGCTGCTGGCTGCAAAGCTCAGGGGAGCTGCTGTTGTGATCTCTCCTTCAGGAATTACAAAAAGCATGTGTCCTCAGATGGTACCCCATGTGCCTCACTGCATGTGTTCTTGGATTTAATAAAACTGCAGAACAACTAATTGCTTAATCACACCATGGAAACATGACTGAGAAACAAGTCTTTTTCCATAAAGCGAACTCTCATTGGAAGGTTGATTTGATTTTGCTTGACCTAACAGGTCTGAGTTGTTTTTTGTTGTTGTTGAAGGAAAGCTAGCCTTAACAAGGCCTTTCTTTTGTTTTCTTTCAGGCCTTATGTTTATGCCTTCTACTCTGAGCAGCCAGATGCTGCCGGCCACAGATATGGTCCTTTCAACTCAGAGGTTAGTACAGATTTTCTTCTACAGAAAAAGCACTTCTCAAATACGTTTTTGAATAACTTCCACAGCTCAGGAGTAACATTTTTAGCAACTTTTTTATACCTGTTTCTGCTGTATGCTTCAAAGAAAGCGAAGTCTGAAGAATTTACCATGTGAGATTCACTTCTGACAGAAGGAACTGCCTGTGCTTTTCAGGAGGTTATTTCCCTGTGTGATAGGATAATGCAAATAGAAAGATATATTTGGCAAGGTCAGGAGTGTATGTGGGTGTAACAACATAATTTAACTTTCCTTTATCGATTTATCCTTCTTAAAAGTATTAAAAATACAATCCAGAAAATATTGAGGAAAAATGCAGAGAAGAAAAATCTTTCTTTAAAGCTGACATCTTGCAGTAGCCAAAGTAATAATTCTAGTCTGTTGTGAACTCTAAAAGGCTACAATTTCCAGTTTCATATAGACCCTACGGGGGTTTGGAAAGATTTGCCAGTACTATTCACTCAGGATCGAACTCTTGAGATTGGAAAAAAATTTCAAGCACCATCAGTTATTCTAATGAAAATGTATATGCAAAAATCATCATCATCATCATCTGCAAAAAACTACTGTGGTTTAACCCCTTGTTTGAGCTCTGGGTAGCTGGCTGGGACTAATGAGTACTGCTTCCCTGCCAACACTGTCCATGTGAAAAGAATTAAAGACTATGCATGTGTCTGATGTTTGTGGGGAGGTAAATTCTGCACTTGAATATCCTACTACTTTGAGTGGTTGAGATCTGGCATCTCCAATGAGCTCTGACATCTGGCATAGGTCTCCTAGTTTCATTGCAAATGTATGCCTGCAGATTGCCATCACAAGACTTTAAGAGTTTTTACACATACTTTTTGAAGGGGAAACACATTTGCAAATCTTCAAAAACTGAAAACTGTATTGGATACCTACCCTGTACAAATCTCCCTGAGCAGCCAGGTACCCAGCAGTAGTTTTTTACTGGTTTGGTGTACATCTGATAGCTGTTCTCTACTGGAGAAGAGAGCAAAGAGAAACAATGTAAATGGCATAAATTTTTCTTTTTTCTTTTTTTTTTTAATATGCTTGAATGATTTGGGTTGTTTAAATAAGTTTGCAGTGGTTATGAGCTTGCTGTGGATAGCACTCCAGCTGGAACTGTTTGAGCCATGGTCCCAGAGCAGTGTGCATGAGGAATTATTCCAAACCAGCACTGAAACACCACACTGGTTAGGAAGAAGTAGTCTTTTTCCTGCATAAGTGGTGGTTAAAATCTGCCAACAATCTTGCTAAATTGACAGGCATTGATATGTCTTCATACCATCATTTGGCTCAGAACAGGAGAGATGTCTGACTTGGTCATGCAAGGTGTTGGTAGTGAGAGCTCTCTGATTCAAGGATGTGTTCCTCAATGATGCTTTAGAATTCCTCTTATTGAAATGTTACAGGTATTACATGTGGCTTATGACTGACAACTCTAATTCTATTTATCTGTAGACAACCACTTCCTCTGAACAGAGTTGTGGGGCTCTTTCCATGGATTTAAAGGAGAATATGAAGTTGATGACATTGAATTTGTTCTTGCAGTTGTAGTCTTTAACAAACCAGTTTAGCATCCAATGTGATAATCCAGTTTCCAATTAAAAAGATCTAAAAATGTAGCTGTATCATCATAGGGAAAGTCATTCTAAAAGAAAAACGCCCCAAAGACTCTTATTGTTTGGGGATTCTTCTGGATGGTTATCTGATGATTGACCTCTAATTGCAAGGCAAAGCTTAGGCTCTTAGTAAGTGTGAATTAATAGCTTGTGAAAGTTTTACAAATTACTTGATCTATGCTGTTTGTGTTAAACCCAAGAAGAGCACGAAATTGATTTTTAGCACACTGGGGACAAGTTAGCACATGAGCTTGTATGGGCTTGCAGTTCAAACAGTACACATAACTTTGTGAATGGAAATTTAAATAAATGAATACAGATGTGTGAGTGTACAGATGCTGAGATTGGCTACAGGCCTGGCTTCAGGATAGAAAAGCTAGGAATTATTTTATATTGTTTCTCTTGAAACTGTTTTCAATATATTTTTTTAGGAGCTACGAAATTTCCATGAACCACTATGAAGAGAGTGGGTCCTCAAAGGGATCCCTTTCAGCTGCTGCCTTGATATTGGAGCACAAGGCATGCTTTTCTTGTATACAGCTGGCAGCAGTTAGGCAGTTGGAGTAGTACTGACCACTTCGTTTTTCTTCCCGTAAAGGCAGATCAACCGAACAATAATGTTTGAAAGCAAACTCTTAATGATTCTGTGTTATATTTAAGATGGGCTTCTTATTTCTTCTTTTGAAGAGTGAAGATTTTTCTTGCTGCATTTAATAGCTTGAGGAGGAATAGTTTTATTTCTTGAAAACCTCCAAATCTTAACAATGTCCATTAAAGTAAATGTTTACTACAACTTATGACACCAAGTAATGTTCTAACTGTATTTTAAATATATGATCTTAAAGGTCTAATGGAATCTATTACTGATAATTTTCAGCTTCCAGATTTCAGAAGATGGCACTTATAGCTTCACAGAACATGCACAAGGTCTTATGGGCAGAGTTTCTTAAAAGCTAGAAATGAAGAGACTTACATGCACTTAAACTTTATTGGTGAATTACCAGTGCTGATATAAATGGAATATAGATTATAGCAACTGCCCACTAGTGTAACTTTGCATGTCCTCTAACATTATACACTTCAGTGTAAATAAATTAGTTATCTAGGTTTTGGGGTTTTCTTCGGCTTTAGGTTTGGGTTGTTTCGTGGGACATGAATAAACTTCTTAGGAAGTATTTCAGTGAGTTCCATTACATTTCCAGGAGTAGTTATGAGAGTTGTAAAATATGTGCTGGCTTTTGATTTACTTCTCCATATTTTTTTTCTCTTTCCCTCTGTGCTTCTGCAGTTGAACTTTGGTAGGTTGGTCCATCCGGGTCAAGAAGCAGAGCTTTGGCTGGCTAGTTACCCTTGTGATGTTACAGTTCCCTTCTGTAAGCGGGGAGGGATTAGTTTCCCTCCTCCATAACTCTATTCTGACTCTCCTCAAGCAAGACTAAGATTTGGCTGGTTAATAAGAACTTGGCTTTTTTTTTTTCTCTTCTGGCTAACTTTTTTTTTTAAAATAAAATATTCTAGAAATATACTACCATAAGAGCTCTAAAACACATCGAAATCTGGCACTGCTAAGCCGTTCCTGCTGCTCCTCTAACATGCTGTCTTGAGAGGGCCATTTTCAGTATTCAGACCTGGGTCTTCTGCGCTCGCATATTTCTGGCATTGTGGAGCTCTGTCTGAGCCGATTCAGAGACAGTAAACCAAGAATCCTTCCTTTCCCTGCCGCTCCTCTCATCAGGACTGCACAAAGCTTGAAGCGTTTTAAAAACAGAAAACTCTGGTGCTGCTTTATTAAAATACCTTTCTGGAGAGAGACGAATGAGACTGGACTAGAATCTCCTTTCCAGCTGCTTGCCTTGGAAGCAATGAAACAGCATGGCAGATGGTAACATCCCCTTCCTTCCCTTACCTGTTTACATAGCTCTGTTACTGAGCAACTGTGAGAAGCTGCCTAAGTACATAGAAGTTAAATATCATAAATCTCCAACTCCTCTCAAGCACACTCATCATGTTCTGTTATATGCATCACATCCTACGCTGCCCAGTAGGCTTCATCTATCAGCACTCCACATGGAATCCTGAGCAGTGCCAAAAGCATGTGCCTTGTGTTAAAGTCAGTGAGAGTGGTACAGTTTAAAATATGAGAAAGCTGATTAATGGGCTAGTAGTTCTTTCCAGTTATCTCTTAATTTTTTTCCCCTTCTATAAATCTTGAAGGATACAAACTCCATGCGAACTGAGTCTCACCTTTGTAGTTTTGTCCTGCAGAACTGCAGTCCCTAAATGGTGACTAGTGTAGTTCTGATGATTTCAGTGGGGTGCATGCCCTGGCACAAAACAGTGGCATTGCTAATGCTACTGATGAGGGTATCTGGTGTCACTGATTCTGCCCAAATGGTGG
Organism: Bucco capensis; assembly: GCA_013396975.1. Taxonomy (NCBI): domain Eukaryota; kingdom Metazoa; phylum Chordata; class Aves; order Piciformes; family Bucconidae; genus Bucco; species Bucco capensis. The sequence continues at coordinate 1,373,937 of VWZO01005806.1, read as the reverse complement.
GTATGGGAAACCCTGCAGAAAGTCATTTGGACTGGACAGGCTCTAGTACTCACACCTGAACTATCTTCCAAGTGAAAAGTTGTGATTCCACCAGCACTTGCCCCAGACACTCATTGAATTGTGTGCAATTAATTTTACTTAAATTGAAATTTTGTTTAATTCAGTTTTGATCATATTAATGGATTAATATTTGATCAACAAACCTCCTTATATAGCTAAATATTTTCAAAAACAAAAGCCTCACTTATCTTCTGAAACACCAGTTTCATTTGCTTTTATGCTGTCCATTCTAGTAACTGCTGTTCTGCTTTCAGTACACTTTGGTGGATTCTTCCTTAATAGAGATAGATCCTAAATTGTCCAAAAGCCTACATATTTGAAAAGGCCACAGCTTTATGCTTCAGGATTATCTGGCACAGGTAGCTTTACTATCTGATGTGAGTTGAGACAGGCTTTTTTTCTGAGTCCAGACATCTCTCCTTGCCAGTACAGGAGAGTAGTTTTGGTTCCTCTCTTACTCCGCCTAAGAGACCTAAGAGAAAACTTCCTCCTAAGAGGAGACAGGAAAGACCAGTTGCAGCTCCAAAGAAAAGAAGAAGAAAAGTACATAGAGTGGATCAATATGCTGCGGAAGCTCGTCGGAAGAAAGTAAGTTTACATATGTTCCAAAATTTTATGATGGAAGTGCCACTTTTTAGGCACTACTCTAGCTTTATTTTTTTTCAACTTGAGAGTTCACTGCATTCTTCAGGTTGGGACTGTGCAGACAAAACTTCTATAAATGTACTGAAGGACCCAAAGAAAAGCAGCCAAACCAGAACAAATCTTCTGGGAGCTTTGTTTCTCTTGTTTCAGACTCTGCTTTAGGAAAAGTTGTCTTTATAGTAAGTCTCTTTGTATTTTCAAATCCAGCCATCAGCTGGAGGCAATGTCAGATAAATCCCTCAGAGGACACTACCAGGATTTCTAACTCTTCTGAGCTATTACAAATTCTGCAACATGTTGTAGCCTTCTTAACAGCCTAGCTTGTGGGAGCTTGGTGATTATCTGAAATTCTATATCTGGTCATCATGGTTGTGGAAAAGTCCTGAAAATGTGGCTTATAAAATCTAACTTTCAAAAACTGTTTTAAAAAATGTATTCTAAAGCCAGTTACTGTCTTTGTATGGTAGAACATTCTTGATTACATGATTTCTGAACTCTGTATTTGCAATAGAAGCAGTGCACAAATTTCCAGAGAACTTTTAACACAGATTAGCCTGAAAGGAGAACTGATATCTGCTATGGATGATATTGCTATTACATATTAATTTGCCATTTTAAATTATACCTTTCTGGCATAAGTATAGCAGATGGCTTATAACATTCCTACTGATGTGAGCATATATGACTATTTCTTTTTCTCTCTGTCTCTCTTTCTGTCTTTCTTCTTTCTCTGGTTGAAAAGGTAATCCAATCTTACTCCCAAAGAACACTTCCTGATCAATCAACTGCAAAAATTTGTCACTATTATTTCAGAGAACAAAACATCCTAATGTTGCACAATAATTCCCATCATATCTGCAAGTTAATCTTTTGATGCTATTTGAGAGTAAATGGGATATCATACAGGCTGGATTCTACCTTGTTTTTTTCTTTAAAAAGGATACATTTAAATTAATTGTTTCTATCCAAGCTTATTTTTTTATCTTTGGAATTTGTATCTGGGAAAGAACGTGGGCTGTAAGAGCAGTGTGTCTGCCCAAAAACTCCTTGGCTGAATATGCCACCTACAACTAGCCTTAGACTTCAGAGACTTGAGCATCGTGGAGAATAATAGAAGACAGCTGAATTTAAAAATTGAAAAGACACAGAATGCAATGAGATGAAGAAACACTGGTGAGGGCCTTTCTAAGAGCTGTTTTGAACAGTGAAGTAGTGAAAACTGCAAAGTCGAAGGATTTTTTTTGTGTGTGTTTCTGTGTGAGTTGTTTCTTTTAAAAGTAGGATTTTTAATTTGTATTCACTTTCTTACAGTTTTGAAATGTCTCTGTGGGTTTACAGGTTAAACTTATGAAAGTGGTAGCTAAACAAAATTGTCATTACTCATGAGTCCTTGAAACCTCTGAAAGTATTGTTGCTTTTTTTTTTTTTTAAAGAAACCTCAAGTCTACTGGAAAAAAGTAAACATTAATGGGAAATCTGTCTGGATTTCCAGCTTCCTTGAATAAGCTTTGGATTCTGAGTAAAAGTTGTATTCCTGTATATGATTGGTGTTGTACAAATAGAGTTTCATAATAGTGGAACTCCCATTTGTTGAAGAAATTCTTTGTATTTGAGAGTGGAAGAATGCTGAAAGAGACAGTTTTCTTATTTTCTAAATTCAAAACTTTTCAAAGTTTTAACTAAACTGACTATTTAGGCTTTCCTGAATGAAAATATTTCAAGGTTTCACCCTTTGTCTGAACCACTTACATACATTGCAGAAAGTGTTCTTCCTGTCTGCACCATGATTCCATCTCTCATGAGCTGCTTCTCTATTTATAGTGCCACTTGGAAGATGACCTTTCATCTTATAAGCTCACATGCAAGATCACATCTCATAATGTATCAGACTCATTTAACATTCAGCCCTTAATGACTCAGGCAGGAGGAGAATTCTGAATCATCTCTTTCTGGGTCACATTTATGTGATGTTTATTTTTTCTTCTCAGAAAATTCTGCCAAAAACTTGTTCTATCTCATCCAAACTTTGTTAGCATTTTGTTTGTCACTGGGAGAATGTTTTGTTGTGGATACTTGGACGAGCCAAATCAAATCTACAAGTGAGGAGGAAGATGGCATGTAGTGACAAGAAATGTTTTCATCTCAAAACCAAAACAAAATCTGAGTCCCCTGCCTAAAATCTTACTTTAAAAATGTTTCCTTTCTCTGTTCCATCTGGTAGAAAATGTTGCATTTTCTTACAGCTGTAAACACAATCCTGTGAACATGTCTTAGTGTCTTCTGTTTTACTTCTTAATGAAAATGAAACTTAAATGAAGAAATCACAGTACTGTACCCATGTCTTCTGGAGCCTGCTGTTTTGCCAAAACTGTCATTTGAGACTTTGGAAACTCTTGGCTTTGAAGCTGAAGAATGCTTCCTTTGAGCCCTATGTGCTACTCAAGCAACTTACATGTTGTCATCCTAGTATCAGATGTCCTTTGAAGTGAATTTCATTAAGTGACTTGGCATATAAATCCCAAGTCCAAAGATTAATTTCATGCTCATGTTTTGACTAAATCATTCACATAAAATAGCTTTTTAAAAGTACTAAGATTTATCTGTAAGAAACAAACTGAGCCCCAAAGTCATATACATTTTTCTAATATCTGTACTTTGTTTTACCAAATGTACATGTGTCTGTGGGAGGCCTAGGATCATCCATAAAGATCTTCTGCTGTCTTGTGTCAGCATCTCAGCAGGGCTTTCTCATGATAAAATCATACTGTGGATATAGGAAAGGAAGTGGTATGATAATTGTAGATGTAACAGCTCAGCCAAGGCTTTGCCTCTTGACCTGGATGGTTATCCTATCAGAGTTTTGTCAAAGGACTTCCATTTGTAGGAGAAAGAAGAACATTGCAAAGACAGAATTAAATTCTTTCCTTTCTGCATATTTATACAGATGATGGTGAATCCCTTGAGAGAGATTGACAAGACAGTAGGACAGCTAATGGATGGACTGAAACAGTTGAAACTACATCGATGTGTCAATGTCATCTTTGTTGGTGACCATGGTAAATTAATATTCTTTATCAGTATATAAATGCTTGAGCAATGTAGCTATACACACAATAGGTGTCTTAAATGAATGTTCAATTCAAGATACTTTTGTGCCAAATTCTTCTGGTAGTTTAAATCCCCCAAAGCAGCCAGCTGGTGTAGACTGGCCACTCAGCTCCCCTGCTGTAATTGGGGACACTTCTTTTTCACAGCAGTAGGCTGGGTACTTACATCTCCACTTAGATTTTTTCAAAGCTTGGCGTTTTTGATATTACCTCCAAGTAATCACCTCCCTTGCATGTATTGGGAAGCTATAATGTGCCTAGAGTAATCTTTTTGGCAGTTTTTATGGAAGGGAACAATTTAGTAGCACTGTTCTTTTCATGAGGAGGGAAGTAGGACTTTAGAGCAACACATTTCCTTGGCAATTAGTGGGTCAAATTATCCTACTAGGAGAAAGACTGGAATACATGTAAGGGACTGTGTCCAGCTTAGCTGAACATATCATCAAAGTAATGGAGGAAAACTAAAAAGATAGTTCAGATTCAGATGGAGAGTTACTCATAAGCAGAGATATTATTTGGTAAGTCTCACTCTTTCAGACATCTGAAGAAACTTTACAATAGAGGAAAGAGTAAATACTAGCAAAGGCAAAAAGAAAAAGAAAGTTTTATTAAAGAAAAATGAGAACATGTTTGAGATAAACCTGGTTTTGAATTATTTTTAGCAGTGCTACCAAAGGCCCTATTCTGTTCAGAACTTTGTTTATGAAAAGTCTCACAAGAACTGCTACATTAGCAATAAAATGGCATATGACTCCTTTTGGATGTGAGGAGAGAAGGGTAAGGGGCAAGAAGGATTTCCAGGGGAGACAGTTTGGTGTTGAGAACTGCCAGTGACTGGCAGCACATTCCTCCCTGCCACAAAGGGCTGTAGGAGAGAATTGTTTATCTGTGGCTGCCTTAGAATAGACCACCAACAGACAATACCTTTTGTCTGTAAGTTCTCTTAAAATCCTTTGTGTTTTTGTTTTGTTGTTTTTTTTTTTTTTAAATAATCTCAAAGTAGTACACTAAACTAGAATCAGACTTTGACTTTTCCATGAGCTTAGTTTGGAGATGTATCAGTGCACATATGGTATATGTAGTGACTGCTTCTACAATGTTGGGACTGGTATTTCTCTTGCATAGGTAAGTGTTAAAATCACCCCTAGTTTGGCTCCTAACAGTGTCCGATGTTGGGATTATTAGGAAGAACAAGAATAAGATTAGCTACTCCCCAAAAAAGAATAAATATGTTGTTTGGGAGCTCTTCCTGGGCTGTTTTGGAAAACATGTTTATTTTCAAGTTGGATTAATTTTGCATTTTCATTCTGCAGGGATGGAAGACACTACTTGTGAAAGAACTGAATTTTTAAGCAACTATCTGACTAATGTGGAAGATATTATTTTGCTGCCTGGATCTTTAGGGCGCATTCGCCCTAGGTCTAGCAGTAACCTAAAATGTAAGTTAATTTAATTGTGCCCCTTATGTCCTGCTAACTAGACTCCATCTCTTTCTTGGACTAACATTGTCCAAAGGGTGTAAGTTCACAGTGTGTCAGTGGGATATTCAGAAGGAAGCCCACTGAAGAACACCTTCTTTCTTCCTTCCCAGGGTATAGATCACAGACTGTAGTAGAGCTGTGTCAAGCAAATGGCTGAAATTTTCTAGGTTAAAACCAACCCTTTTATAGCAAGGAGAAGTGAAACTCTTGCAGCCAGTTTCACAGGCCAGCTTACAGGTCATTGTGAGTTTATTCATTTGCTTCTCCCGTCGGTCAACAAAAATGGGATTTGGAGGCTCTCAGCACTTCACTGGATATAAAAAAAGGCATCTGGTACCTTTTCTGAGTTAAACAAAAAAAGTGAATTGTTGAATTCAGTAGCTGCTTCATATTTATGGCACAGATGAGAAGCCACATGGGATGCTAAACAGCAACAGGCTGGAGAAGTTGAAGGATATAAGGAAGATTTAGAGCATTCATTCAGGCCCAGTATTGACAGTAAACTTGCTGCTTTTTTTGCACCATGCTGTTAGAAATTCACCCTGACTTGGTGTTTGAGATTAGTTGATCTTGATGAGAGTGCTCAGGGGTCAGGCAGGAGTCCTCTGGTGAAGCTAATCCTGTGATTTAAAGTGTTACAGACCCAGCTGCTCTGCTGAGGACTACTGATTCCAGGGCAGCAGCACCAGGACACGGCTTGTGCCAGCACCGTTCACTTGTGCTGCTCTGGTTAAGCATACCAGGTCAAACCTGGCTTTGTCTGCAGTTTAAGCTGTCATGCAAACTGTGAAACACATAAACTAAGTACCTATGCTTTTACAACACATGCCACAATGCTGACAGCATTTGGTAGAGGGAAAGACCAAACAGCTGGGACAGGCAACTGACCCGTCATAACACTTGAGATACATTTTAGTTGATGACAGATTTCACACAAAAAAAAGATCTTTGAAGAGTAATTATTTTCAGAATAGTAGCAGAAAACATAAGAATGTGGTAAGGCTTCCTTAGATACTGATTAATGTGTGCGTTTATGTTATTATAAACTAATTTACCAGGATATTTATGCTCTGCAGGCACACCTTTGCTTTGAATAGGCCTATAGCATATGTTTTGAACTTCGGTAGAGCTCATTTCAACCTCAGCAAGATTGTGCCCTAAGCAACCAAAACAGTAATAGTTAAACAAGAGACTTTAACTTCCTAAGATTTTCTTTTTCCCTGTTTTTTCTCTCAGGACTGAAAAATGGTCCCAACAGTGTGGACTGTCATTTGTTTGGGACTTTCTCCATCTTGCATGTCCCTTTAAGAGTCCAGATGTAGCCACAATATTTTACTGTGGCTTTTTTTTTGCTCTGTAGTTGCCTAATAAATATGTGAAATATTAAAAGAGGGGGAAAAAAATTCTACATATTTATCTTACTGCTTCTAAGAAAGTGCATTGTTGTATTCAAATGTCCTTTCAAGAATTTTCAAGGAAACACTTTGTGCTTGAGGATGATTATTTTTTTTTTAAAGAAAATAGTCAAAATACTTGAAAGTATATGTTTTCAGAAAATAGAAGAAATATTAAGCTAAGATTCAAACCATGAAACAGCAAGCATCACTACCTAAGCAACTACAATATCACATAGCACAGAGTATACTTCACTACAACCTGAAGTCAAACTTCAGTTCGTATTCAGGATATCTTATCTGCTGTGTACTTCTAGTTAGGATCACTTAACTTTTGGGAAGTTTGCTTCAGTAAAACTGCATTATTACCTTGTGTATTCTTCTGCAAATTTTTCATCTTTTATATTGTTGTCTTTTTTATTCCTTTGCTTAACAGATGACCCTAAAGTGATTGTTGCCAACCTTACAGTAAGTATTTAGGACTGGGAGGTATCTGCCTATAGTGCACTTCTCACTTCACATCTTAAATTTGGATTATTCATTATTCTCTCCTCACACTTTAGGCAGGAAACCCAACCATTAACATGAATGAAGAGTGTTAAATAGTGCCCTTCATGAGTACAGGTTAATATTTTTCATAGGTTCCAATGTTTGCCGTTGTAGTAGCTTTTATAACCTTTTTGGGCAGCGCAGAGCCAGAATTTCCCTAACCATCTTGACTCCCTGAATTGAGTCTATTTATTTATCCCTTTAGAAATGGAACATGATCTTTCAGGGTAAATATTTTACTAGCACTTTAAAGATGCTGAAAAAGTTCATTTCATAGACTTCAGCTATAACTTTGATTTTAATGGAAAAAAGTGTTTAAAATAAAAGCTGATTAAGAAAATTATCAAATTTTGTAACCAGATGGCTTTGGATGTACTTTGAGCATTCAGCTTTCCTCTGAGACTTAAGTTTTTGTCCAGTTAGAATAAGATTCTTCATCTCCAAGCTAAGTAAGTGTGATTTTCTGCATGGTGCTTTCAAAATGGCTGTCGTGAGAATGAAGCTTTCCAGTACATCTTTGAATGACTCCCTGGGCCCTAGTCTTATGTGAATACTCCACAGAAGGGGCTGGACTATGTACTCTAAATGTACATTTTGTTTTCAAGACATCATTGGTAATGACCTTAACAGCTTGATTTCTTCAGTTCAGGGTTTTATGTGCATTTAAACTCACTAACAGCAGTTTTGTTTGTAACCATTTATTTTTCAGTGTAGGAAGCCAGACCAGCACTTCAAGCCTTATTTGAAGCAGCACCTGCCTAAACGCTTGCACTATGCTTATAACCGAAGAATTGAGGATGTCCATTTACTGGTGGATCGCAAATGGCATGTGGCAAGGTAAACTCTTGCTTTTGCTTCCATCCTGATTTTCAGCCTTTTTGTCTGAGGAAATGAGACACCTGGGGTTGTCCTTTCTGGCAACATACCAATCCTGTACCCCATGACCAAGAGGAACTTTGAACTCACGGTGAGATTCAATCACGTTTGGTCCAGAGGCATGTGGCTCAGAAGACAACAATGCCAGAAACAGTGCCCTACTTGTTGCAGAAGTGTTGGACTATATGATTTCTAAAGGTCTTTTCCAACTCTAACCATTATATGATTCTACGTATGACAGGGCAGCTATCAAAGTGCTGGCGTATGCCTCTGAATTTCCTCATATGCCTCTAAATTTTCAGTTATAAAATATGGATAATTTTTAATATTCTTAGCTTAAAATTGAGCAAGGAAAAAAAAGTTCCATATTATATATATAGAGAGAGTCAACAGGAGAGGAATAGCCTTTGTTTATTAATTGTGCACCCTCTTCTGGTTTAATATGCAGTCTTTTTCTTGCTTTGATCTTTTGACATGTATATTACAGTATGAGAATGAATGGGTTGTCATATATAAAGCTGACTCAGTGGTTCTTGGAAGATGACACAGCTTTTGGCTCATGGTAGTCTGTTATGAGCTTTAAATTATGGTAGGGCTTTTTGCCCGTATAGCGGCCAGGCAAACGCACGGTGTGTTGTAAGTGCCTTTTGACATCTGTGCTTATCTTTCCATGAATTATGCAAGGATCACTCTGTTGAAGCAGTGAATGAGAAACCCCAATTTCTTTCTTGCATAACTCCACTAGCTGGCTGGCTGGCTGCCCTGTGCAGTTTCTGTGGCTAGGTTCATGTACATTTCAAAGAATCACACGCTGAGTTTTAGGCTATAAAATTTCAGTTTTAAGAATTTTACTGGAACTGATGGGATGGTCCAAGTTGAATTGCATTTAGTAATTTCTTATTAATTACATCAGAATTTCTTTGACCTGATTTATTTGTAAGGTAACTGTAATTCATTGTATATTCACAGCCAGGAAAATGGTAGTTATAGACCTAATTGCTCTAGCTCTAGTAATTTAGAAGGCCAAAATCAAACTTTAGCTGAGCATTGTTTTATTGCAGATGAAGAAATTAACTTGTAAGATAATCTGTTCCACTGCATGTATTGCCTGTATGGCCTTCATAAAACTGTAAAAAAGTACTCTGGAACAAGCTGGTAATTATAATTTTTATGACACAATGCTTCTTTTTCCATGTATTTTGTAAAAATGCTCACCTTGGTAACAAGCTGCCAATTACCATTCCTATTCTAGAATACTTATTTTCTCAGCTATTCATCTTGATTACAATCTTTCTCTTTTCCCTCCATCTTTGTTTCTGCTCCTCTTTTTTGTTTATTGGGTGAAAGGCAGACAGGTGAAAGCACTTCGCAGCATTGTGTGACCTATGTAGCATTCTAACATCACAAAAGTGCTTTCTTTGAAGTGTCCATGGGCCTTTAGAGGTCCAAAATACCTCAAGAAGATTTGAGACAATATGTAAATAGTTGCTAAGGTTGTTATCAGTGAGTAAGAATTAGCTCTTAGGTTTGCATACTTTCATAGTGAGAGCAGAGGGAGAAACCCTGGGCAAGCTTACAGTTGCCACTACTGCTATTCAAGAAAGATAAGCAATGCAATGCCTTCTAACCTTATAGCTCCTACCCTCAAAGTACTTTGTCAGGTCAGCCACCATAGCTACACCTTTTAGGGAATTTTCTAATACTTTTTCAATTTAGGAAAGCTGTGGATGTTTACAAGAAACCAACTGGAAAATGTTTCTTTCATGGAGACCATGGCTATGACAACAAGATAAACAGCATGCAGGTAAGAGCAATGCAGTAATGTTTGTGGGAGGGTCATTGAAGGCAGAAGAAATTGGAGGTCTTTAAAACATAAATATTCACTGAAAAAAAACACCCTACCTTTTAATGCTCTTCTTTTGTATTCTCTTTTCTTTTCTTAAGACTGTCTTTATAGGTTATGGCCCTACATTCAAATACAAGACCAAAGTACCTCCTTTTGAAAATATTGAACTTTACAACGTCATGTGTGGTAAGCTACCTGCTTGAGAACTCACAAGAGAAATTAGAAATTAGAATTTATTAGATATTCATTAGAATCTTTAATGCTGATTTTCCGAGGCAATAAAACTTTGAAGCCAAAGGTGCAATTCAGTAATTTAATTTTTTTTTCTCAAACATGAAATACCAAAAATGTAGTTATTCCTTATCTATAAAGCAGGTGACTAACAACACTGCATGGTGTGAGGTCAACACATTGAGTGTAGGTTGCCCTGGAAGCTGAAGGAATAGTTTACAATAAAACTGTTTTCCAGTATCTTGATGCAAATTAACCTTCTTGTCATAAAGTTTACCATGTTATTCAGGCAGCATCTGTAATTTTATGATCTGGACAAAAGATTAGTATTTTTATTACATTAAAAGCATTCATTAACATGTTGTGGGTGTAAACAGTATTGCAATAAATGGCTTGGTGGAGATGCTGCTGAATGTGTTTGCAATCTAACCATTATTTGTCTTTGGTGGTTTTGTAGATCTGCTTGGATTAAAGCCTGCTCCCAATAATGGCACTCATGGAAGTCTAAATCATCTGCTGAGAGCCAATGTTTATAAACCAACTGTGCCAGATGAAGTTGCTAAGCCACTCTACCCTGTCGCTCTGCCTTCTGCATCAGATTTTGATATAGGGTGTACATGTGATGATAAGGTAGGTGTTTAGGATCTGCTGATGCATCCACTATTAGCACTAGTTGCCTAGTAAAGTTGTAGCCATATTATCTATTTTGAGAGGGTTTAATCTATAAGAATTCCCCACATCCTTCCTGCAACATGTCTGTGCCCTTTTGGAACAATTATGGCTTTTTTTTTCTTTTAAATGGATAACCAAGAAATCATCAGTGTTTTATAGTGCTAGTTCTGTTCTGCTGGATGCCTAGTGAAATGAGATATCAAAATCCTCCAGTGGTCCTAATGTTATTCCTTTTTTCTGTTCTTGAGAAGAACAAGTTGGATGAACTCAACAAGCGCTTTCATGTCAAGGGAACAGAAGGTAAGAACCTGGTGCCTCAGATAATAAAGGTTGTGTTTTGTTGTGGGTTTTTTTTTTCTCTCTTTTTGCAAGTTACTCTGTGTCATTGATACAAGAAAAGTCCTGTTTTGGTTTAGTTAATGTGTAGTAAAACTGTCCTTTAAAATAGCTGTCAAAATAGCGTATTAGACATGCATGAGATACACAGGCAAGGTTTAGTACTGCTCACACAAGAGCGTGCACGCTATCTTTCGTTGTAACCAGGACTAAAGTGTTGGTCAAAGTGATAGGAGTTTTAGCTCTTTCTTTCCATCACCTTTAGGAGGTTTAATCTCTGCTGTGGAAGTGGAGAGATATTTTGATGTATTGTAAGATGTAATCGTTTAAATCAATTTCACTTGCTCGCTTTTAAGTTTTCTGTTAAGTGGAATGAAGTCCCCATGACTTAAACAATAAGGAGTTCTGCTACACACAAGTTATTTTTCTGTATTTTACGACAGGCTGTAGCACCTGTTCATGGATTTTCCTGTGCTTAGTTGGCATTTCCTTTCTCCCACATAGTGCAGCATGCATATTTAGCTGATGTTTTTATTCACATCCAGAAGAAAAAGATTACTTCAATTTCTCTTGAATAGAACAACTTCACAATCTTAGTCCTTAGACAAGGCTTTTCCTACTTCTCTTTCCTGTGTCTTATGAAAAATATCCTCTATTTGGACTCAAACACTAATAAAACATGTCATTTTCTTTTGGGTTAAATGCCTATCTGTGAACAGTGTTAGGTCACTTTCCATGTTTTTATGTTTTGATTTCCAAAAGCAAGCCAAGTCTGTTTGTCAAATGGTTATCAAAATCAAAGAACTATACAGCACCATGCAAGATAAGCCATGAAATCTTTTTTCTTTATGTCTTTCAATGATTTTATTTGGTTTTAATAAGCAAGCTTGTCAGAGGTTTGTAGTGACACTTAACCAAAACATATCACCAAGACAGAAGAAAAACAAGTTTTGCAGAGTTGTGTCTTTTTGTAGGCAAAGTTAGGAAAAGGGGCTTTTTGTCTGTTTGGTTTTTTTATATTACTGACAGAAAATAGCACATCAGTCTTCAGAACATCATCTGTATCAGCTAAGCGGAAAAAAAATACGCTTTTAGTGGGTGACCAATTCTGCCTTCCTTTTGTTATGAACTTTATGAGAAGGCATAGGAAGAACAGGAAGTCTAGAGAAGAGTGATAGGGTAAAGGCTGATTTAAAGCAGCAAAAAAAGAAAAGTGCTTATCACCACGTGTTATTGAAATGTGGAAACAAAGATCCCTGTGGAGTCTCCTGTGGTTGGAGAAACACCCTCTCTCCATGCTGTGGTGCCAATAAGCATTTAAGTGCAGAAGGGACTTTTAACCTCAAAGTGGGTTGTGAGCCTGGAACAGGGATCCCAACCAAAACTATGGAAGAACTACTGCTCTATCTGTTATAAGATTTTCTTAGCAGTTTTTTAGGGTCACTATTCCGTTAAGGATTACTATTAAATCAGCATGTATTGGAAAGCCAACCCATTTGGTTTGTTTGTTTCTTTTCCCATCATGAAAGTTTTCAGCAACAAATGTATATGTAATTTCTTCTACTCTGTAGAGAAGCATCTCCTTTATGGGCGCCCTGCAGTACTCTACCGCACAAAATACAATATCTTGCATCACCATGACTTCGAAAGTGGCTACAGTGAAACATTCCTGATGCCTCTCTGGACATCCTACACTATTTCCAAACAGGTCAGTGCTGTCTTTGCTCTTGAAGAAGTACTTAAAGAATCATGGGGACATCTGTTCAGTACCTGTGTTCTTGCAGTCCTAAAATTCCCCTTCAAGTAGCTTTTCCCAGCAGAAAATTTGCTGAACACCACTGTGAGCAAAGCCAACTCCCTCCTCCCCCCCTCTTTCTTTTTTTCCTTCACGAGGAAAGACATCTAAAGCAGAAGGGCTGTTTATTTCTTTCTAAGTTTTGTTGATGGGAGTTTTTTTTCTTAGGGAATAATGAGAGAATTCATTTGAATTATTTCCCATGGTGAGTTCTGCTACCTGAAGGAGGGATTCTAGAGGAGACACAGGAACAGGATTTAGTTGTACAGCTAGGTTGCTTGTTTTACTACATTCACACATTTTTTGTTACATATAAATGCTGTAATTACATTTTCTTGTCATTTCTATGTTCCTCTTTGCAGGCAGAGGTATCAGGTGTCCCAGAGCACCTGGCCAGCTGTGTAAGGCCTGACCTCCGCATTTCTCCAGTGTACAGCCAGAGCTGTGCAGCCTACAGAGGAGACAAACAGCTCTCCTATGGCTTCCTTTTCCCTCCTCGTAAGTTCAAACAGCTTTTAATACCTAGATGTTTTGCAATTTTATTTTTTGTTAGGGAGAACCTTAGGTATGAGCCCCTGTGTCCCCTTATAAACAGACAAAGGGCTTTTTTAAGATTGTTGGGAAAGAGTATGGGTAGGAATGGTTTCATTTCCCCTGCTCTAGAGTGATGCCTTCCTCTGCGATGTCTTCTCAGAGGAACTACTCCTGCATTGCTGTCACTTATGGGGCCCAATGAGATTAGCACATTATTTTTGCTGCACTTGCTGAGGACCAAAGGCCCAATGTCACAAGTTGCCATCACAGCTGTAGTTCCNCCAATGAGATTAGCACATTATTTTTGCTGCACATGCTGAGGACCAAAGGCCCAATCATGAGAGATACTCCAAATTGGCACCCAGCTTCATGCACCAAAATAGTGAAGTGTCTCAGTTTAGTTAATAAAAATAAAGGTGAACAAAGAATTGCAGAGAGTAGGAGTACAAGCTAGAAGGCAAAAGCTGGCCTTTTAAAGTTAGTGGATAAAAAACAATTTGTATGAACAGGGAATCTAGTCAGAGGTTTAAATTTTGTTTTCAAATGACAGTAAAATAAATGTATATTTCATTTATAAACCCAAATTAGATTCTTGCATACTCTAAACATTTCTAACATCCTACAGAAATAGTGCTAGTAGAAAAGCTGTGCAAATGTGTGTCCTGGAGTCTACCTTGGTTCAGTGTTAGGGCAATGTTGTTCTGGGATTAGGAAATGTTCAAGGGCCACAACTATCCCACAGTTGTGAACTTCATTGCTCTGCCTTCTCAATGGCTGAAATATTTTATGGTGCACTTCTAATGGAATTACTGGTGCAGAGGCTTGCTCAGAACTAGAAGATAATCCCACACTCCTCCCTCTTTTACTTGTAAAAGCCTACAGACCAACTCTCTGACTCTTGAGGCTGCCAAATTAGATGAACTATAAAAAATATTTTGAACTGGTTGACATTTGAAGCAAAGATAAAATCCTTATTTTCCATGTTCAGTTGTCATATTAAAGACAAATTTTATGCATATAATGGGCACTTCTGAACATAGCATTCAGATTGCTATTTAGATGACAGTATTCCCTTTAGTTAATTTCTGAAGTAATTTTTCAAAACATTTTTATATTCTTTGAATTTCTGATATTTCCTCTTACTAATACTTTTCTGGTTTATTGTTTTCAGAATTAAGCTCCTCTGCAGAAGCAAAATATGATGCTTTTCTAATAACAAATGTCATTCCAATGTATCCTGCCTTCAAAAGTAAGTGCCCTTTCCATGGTTCTACTTCTTTTTCTCAACATGTTTTGGTTTTGCTTTAATATGTGTATTGGATTATGAAATCAATTGATGAGAGAAGTTTAGAAAATGAATTTCAACTACCTGTAGCCAGCAGATAATACATGTGTACATCTGTGTAGTTCTAGGTATGGGCAGGTGAAATAACACAAGTCTTAAGAAAGGTTGATTATCTTTGGTGCTGGGCTAAGATAAGAGCACAGACATGCTGTAGCTCAGTAATTTTGCCTCATGCCACAGTAATTCAGTTTGTGTAAGACCACTGAGATCTTCTTGTCTGTAGCCCAGGCTAGTGCAGAACATACTTAGGCAACATGTTTTACTTCTCAGCTGGAGCCACCTGGGAGTGTACACAAACCTGGGAGTGTGCACGTAGCATGTTGTTGTAGTTCAGGGAAAAGTGATTGTTTTTTATTTTTCTCTTCATGCCCTTAGAGGAAGACCAAACATCATTATTACCTTTAAAGAAAAAGGAAGAGGAAACCAATTTATGGAAAATGAGGAGTGACTTAAACCTGGTTGAACTTTTCGGTGCTGCAGGGATATAGTATTAACATTTCTTTTGTCTCCACATCCCTTTTCTTTCTAGTTTTGCCAAGAGGTAGGAAAACCATCAGACTATTCTGGTGGCATTTTTGGCTTGGCAGGAATTAAGAAGTCTTGGAAGAATCCCAAGAGCCTGTTCTTGTGAGATTTCCAATTCAGATGTTGGGCCAGAGAGGTTTGGATAAACATCAAAGCCTATGGGAGGCTTTTTCTTTTTAACCAGAGAAGTGTTTTTAACCAAGGCACCTCTGAGTAGGAACAAGTGGTGATGTTTGCTGGAAATTTGAGCAAAGGCACTTCGGTGATTACAGACTGCAAAATTATTGGGGATTTCCCACTCTAAAATCACTTCATAAAAAAGCTCTTCATGCTAATGTTAGTCTAAGCAAATTAGCTGAGATGCAAATCACAGGAGAACAACTCATTACCAGCAACTCATTTTGTCTAGTCACCATCCTCTTCATCACAAGTGAATGAAGGATTCCCTGAGAACAAGTGCTGAAAGTAATATAATTCTTGGGGAATTGTGAACTACTGCATGGGTGCAGATTGCTATACTGAGAACTTTTTCCACAAGAGGGAAAATACAAGGTAGCAATTCTATACTGTGCTGGCTTTGGTGACAGTGCTGTCTGCAGAGGCCTCCTCCTCTGCTTTTGTTTTTAATTCACTGTCCCATCCTGTCATCTCAGGCAATAATTCTGCATCTATTTTTCTGTAGTGAGTCTGGCTTAAGCAGCTCCTGCTTTGCCGGAGCTGCAAGATGATGCCCCTGTGCTGGCCCCCCCCTTGCTCTGGCATTCCTGTCCTTGTGTCTGCAGTGGGAACCTGGGTTGGGAAAAACTGGAAAACTCAGGGTGGGGAAAAGAAAGAGTTCCTTTTTGTGCTATTTTTATTATTAAAGCAGATGCATTGTAGGAGTGAGCAGCTGGGGGAGTAGTACTGCCAAGTGGTTACTGCAGCTGAGGTTCTTGTTAGATCATTGCTTGAGGGGCCTTCTGCATCAGCCTGAGCAGGGAGCTCCTGTGGCACTGAGCAGTCTTAGGACAAGGCATACTGGGGAACTTGCTGAGTCTGGTGTTGCCATCAGCAATGAGGAACCATGGACTTAATGGTCTGAGCTGGCAAGAAAAAACTTTCACAAGGCTGAGATTTTTTGTTTGCACACACTTCTGTTACTGTTAAAATAAAAAGAAAAAAGAAGGAAAAGAATGATGTAACTGGAGATCCTAGTGTGTTTCCAATGTCTGTGAGCATCTTAACTGGTTAAGGTTGAGAGAGGTGTGGGAGAAAGTGTCCTGCTCTTCCCAAAATTGCTGTAATGAGATGCCTTGGAATAATTTGGTTATCCTTGATGGCACCTAATTTAAAAGTCAGACATTTTGTATCCAAGGAGAATTTGACTGGAAGAATATGACTTTTTATTTCCCTTTCTTTTAAAATGTTTGAGTTTTGTTTTTAATCACACTGTTTCCTTTCTAGAATTAAAAAAAAACCCACAGCAACATTCCCTATAACTGGATAAGAAAGACAAAGAAAGTGTTTACAGGGACATCAAAAGCATGTGAATAGCTGTTTCTACTGCTTGCTGAAGGAACAGCAGGCTCTCTGTGCAATGTCTATGGCAATGCCAGCCTGAGAGTGGTACCATGCATTTCCTTCATCACTGGCTGGGAAAAAAAATCAACAGAGAGCCAGAAGTCTGAATAGGCTTTATTGACCAAACTGAATGAAGCTGCAGTAAATCTGTAATGCTGTCTTCAACTTCCCATACTATCGTGTGAATGATAGCCACTGGTTTTTTATTTTTAGGGGCAAAAAATTGTTTATAACCTTGATGGATTTTGACTTATTCAAGTTTTGGAGGTTTGGGTTTTTGTTGGTTTTTTGTTTGTTTGTTTGTTTTAATGGGTTTTTGTTTGTTTTCCCACAGAGGTATGGAACTATTTCCAAAGAGTTTTGGTGAAGAGATACGCCATTGAACGAAATGGAGTCAATGTTATAAGTGGACCAATCTTTGACTATGACTATGATGGCCTGCATGACACACCTGACAAAATAAAACAGTAAGAGTTTGCCTTTAAATTGATTTGCTGTTGCTTCTCTCAATGATGGCTTTATCTTAAACAATCAAAAATCTTCAGATTTTGGGGAGGAGGTATAATTTTCTAGCCCTTTTTAAAATTAAAGTTTATCAAGAATGAATGCCCCTGTAGGTAGGACAGTGGTAAAAGTAAGGTAATTCAGCAGGTAACTGCTCACCTTGACTTTGAAATTAAGTGTTCATTCATCCTTAAGGCAAAACTGAATTACGTTCCAAATAACCTATTTTTTCTATAATTCTCCAGAACAACTGCATACCAGAGCAAACCACAACAGTGCTACTGAGTTAGAAACTCAAGTTTTCTTTTAATTAAATATTGCTTTCTCTGTGTCCCTGAACTGAAGAAGCCTTTCAGCACTGGTGCGTGGTATTTCTACAGCACAGCATCAAAACATGAGCTAATTGAATGCTCATTTTCAGTTAGTGTTTAGGACTCAAAAACATCTCAACAACGTACGTGTGTCCTCACATGTAGGGGAGGAAAGATCATGCTGTTTGTGTAACATTCTTCCAAACAAGTTATCCTAGGTGAATAAATGCTTGCTTTATTCCCCCAGGTTTGTGGAAGGCAGTGCCATCCCCATTCCTACTCATTACTATGCCATCATTACCAGCTGCTTAGATTTCACTCAGCCAGCTGACAAGTGTGGTGGACCACTCTCTGTTCTCTCATACATCCTTCCCCACCGGCCTGACAATGACGAGAGCTGCAATGTAAGTTCTTCTGCACTACCGTAGCCCTGTGGTAAATAAGACTCTAGGACATGTGAAATGCCATTGCTGTTAGATACTACTGCTCACTGATGAATGAAAGCATTGGGTGGTGACTCTATTGTCATGTTCAACTCATTAGAAGAAAGCACTCTTTGTGATACCAGAGAAAATATGGAACCATTTCTGTATCTAAAGTTATCTGGAAGAACTGACATGCAGTAGATTGGCAGTAAACAACCTGTAGGTTTCTACATTTTGGCAGATACTGTCAGTGTAACTTCAGAGCAGATTAGGGAGAGGTTATGTGTGTAGACATAATGTGCTGGCAGTCAGCCTGATGTTTTTATTGAGGTCTCTTTCCATGTGGAGGTATAATGCAGTTTGTCTGCTATGGCAGTCTGAATGAATCAGAGAGCATGATTACGTCCAACCCACTCAGTATTAAAACTACATGCTAAAACCTACCTAAGGTAGAGTGCCAGCTCTTGCTGTTTCCAGAACACATCTTGATTCAAGGGAAAAGTTTGAATTCTTATTAACAGACATGACAGACACACCCCTGGTTCCTTCCCAGTCTTCATTTAGGAACCAAGATCCTACAGTGTAAAAATCTTGGTGAGGTACAAAGGCTTTGGTCTAGTCAGCACCATAGAAAGTAAGAGACGCACTCGGCAGCTGATTGTGCAGCAGCAGAGTGGTCAGGTCCCTGTGGGCTCCGGCGCTCTGCAAGGACAGCAGTCCTTCCAGACAGCTGTATTTAGACTTGTCCTTCCGCCTGAACTTGTTCTCCCCTTACACAGCTGTGCGTATTCCTGCACACAGACACTTCACTATAGGCTGCCAGGAGGTCGTTTCCTGAATGAACGCATTAATGTTATGAATTTTGTATTGGCACGAAAAGTTAAGACTCCTGTTCCAGCTACAGGCAGAAATAGTCATTCCAGCTCTGTACACAATTCACCTGGAACACTGTCTCTTTCTCATTCATCAAACATCGCCTGCTTTCAGGTCCCTTTTTTTAAAACCACGCTTTTGGAGTGGTATCCTCTCTTGAGCAGGTCTGGCTTTCCCCTGGTTAGACTCTAACTGCTTTGGGCAGAGATGTCTTCCACCAGGAGTCTTGGAAAGTCCTACATATATTTAATCATGTTTTTTCTCTGAACTAATTTCTTCTGAATCAAGCTCCAGTTGGTGATCTAGAAGTTACTTAATCTGTCAGTTATTAGTGCCTCTGTCCTTCTATCCCTGTCCATATGTAATTCTATGACAAAGTAATTTTTTTTCCCTCTTTATATTGCATGTCATAGTCCTCTTCAACAGCTGAAATCTTTTAAATGAACTATTTAGAATAATGGCCTCTCTTACTCTTTGATTTCTTATATTCCAACCCAGACTTGTTTTCTCTGTAGGTCATGCTACGTATGGTGTATGTATTTGCAGTTCTGGGAGATGCCACTACAAGGTCATTAGCAGACATTGATCAATGTCTTTTACATAGCAAAGAACCACTCTAAAATATTTAAATGTAGCTCTTGGATGAAAATACAATTAGACAAAATTTTGTCATTCAAATACACTGTCTCTTACTTTTGCACATGATGTTCTATCTTATTTGTTCAAAGAAGTTATTGTAAAGCCTCACATAGTCTATATATATGAGGCTTTGCAATAACTTTATAGTATAAGACTTTTTCCTTAAACTCTCCACAACTTAAAGATCTGAAGAAATATTAGCTTTCCCCTTGCTCTGTTCTTGTTGCACACACCTTCTCTCTTTACACAGCTGTTGGAGAACACCACTACTCTTCTTATTTGTGTTTGTTCCATTTCCAAACTGTGTTTATTCTTGGTGAGGCTGTACCCATTTATTCTTGTGTCAACGTTTTTCTATGGCTTAAATAGCTCTTCACTGGGCTTCTTTGGGATTTACCCTAGTGATGATTTATGATGATTCTCAAGGCATATACTTCTCTCTATTCACTGAAGACTTGGGATCCTTTTTACTCTTCTTGTATGAAACGATGAACATTTTAGTAACCTTCTTATGCATCTGTTCCAGTCTGATGTACTTAATTTCTTTGGGCCTCGGGTTGCTAGCAACATGGAGAGGAAAGCTGATTTGGAGCTGAAAAGCTTCAAAACAGACAAGCATTGACTGGGTCATGGATGTTTGATTTAGAGCAGCCAGCTGGGACCTAGCTGGTACTTTGTGTCCTCTCTGTGCAAATGATCACACTCACCTGGCTGGCCTTTGCAGGGTGACCTAAGGCCTGGTCTGTGGCACGTCTGCTGTGTTGGGTAGGCTCTGACATTGCTGAAGTTTAGCCTTGATTGCTGAGAGGATCACTTTGCAGGAGGACCTTGCCGAGACAGTCAGAAAAGGGCTCGTTTTCAGGAATAAGCCCAGAAATAGATTTTTATCAGTAGGATTTCCAAGTCACACATACAGAGTCCAAATGCCCAAAGGCAAAACCTTTCATTCCTAACTTGCTTCCCCAGCAGTGGTGTAGATGTACCAGCTAGAGAGGCCAAAGGGGGAAAAGTCCTGTTTGCTCTGTCCTTTTCCCACG
Source organism: Bucco capensis (assembly GCA_013396975.1). NCBI lineage: Eukaryota > Metazoa > Chordata > Aves > Piciformes > Bucconidae > Bucco > Bucco capensis. The sequence continues at coordinate 1,353,192 of VWZO01005806.1, read as the reverse complement.
TTTTCTTGTCACCACGTGGTCTGCAGGGCTGGCTTCAGTGCTCATGGGACATGTTCCTGGGCTGGTTGACACATTTAAACAGCCAGTAACAGCAGTGTTTTGCAGGGCTGATTTTCTGATGTCTTAGTGAGTTACATTAGTTTGTGGATGGCTCCAATATATGGCAGAGCTGGCACAAGGCATGCAGCAGAAGCAGTCCCCTAAAACAGATTACACCCACTCAATCTGACCCTGCTCACTCTGGTAGGATCAGCTTCCTGATTTTTTTTCTTTTACCCCCACATTGGGAAATTCTTAGTGAAAGTCTTTTTTTTTTTTCCTGTCAGTGAATAATGTGTGTGTTCCAATAACAGGATTTTACAGGTACTAACATAAGCTGTCTAGTGAATTGTAATGATCTCCTAGCGGTAAACTGAGATTAAAATAATGTGTTAGGTGAGGTGCTGATGATGAAGGGTTAGGGGTAGAGTTCAAAGTTAAACAGCCCAGAATTTGGACTTTGGTAATATGCAGCTAATTAATATGGAACTTTCTCTGTGACATAAAAAAGTACATAGTGATCAATGGATCTTCTAAAAGTATATGGCTGTCTTGAAACACCTGCAACACGGGGCCAGCTTTTCCAAGACAGCTATGGTCATTGTCTCAACCACATTCTAATGGGTAGCGAAATAAACCTGTAGGAATGATCTTGCTTGTTAATTTTCAAATCTGTTTTCTTGGACCAAATATTTAGAAAAGGTGCATTTGCTTTTGGAGATAATTTTTGACATGGCATGGGTTGTTTTTTGTTTTGTTTTTGTGTTTTTCTTACACTTCAGAGCTTGGAGGATGAATCGAAGTGGGTTGAAGATCTTCTTAAGATGCACACTGCACGTGTGCGTGATATTGAACAGCTCACAAGCTTGGACTTCTTCCGAAAGACCAGTCGCAGCTATACAGAAATCCTCTCCCTAAAGACGTATCTGCATACGTTTGAAAGTGAAATTTAGCTTTCTAACCTTACTCAGTGCATCCTTTTATCAACTGGTGTATATTTTTATATTGTTTTTATATTTATTAATTTGAAACCAGGACATTAAAAATATTAGTATTTTAATCTTGTATCGAATCTTAAATATTAAACCCTTGTGTCATTTGTTTTGTTTCTCTAATATAGGAATGCCTCTTGGTTTATTTAGTAGTACTTGTAATACTTGCAGCTTGAGTTCGTACTCTGAGCTTTTAAGGTGCTGCAGGATTTGAAACGTGCATCAAGGAAATGGTAATTTCCCGTGCTCCTTTACCACACTTGTAGTCCTGTACTGTGTATCAAAATACTGAACATGTAAAATTACATTCATTTACTGTTAACTATGTGACAGACATATTTAAACCCTATAGACAAATAGCATCTTAAATATAATAAACCACACATTCAGTTTTTTTAACGCGTTTTGATTTCCTTTCACAGGGACTTGCAGGCAGCTAAGTGCTGCAAGATATCTCTTCTTCACCAGGCAGAGCCCTTTGCAAGAGCTTAAGCTTGCTCATAAGAGGACTGCCAGGAGCAAAGTTGTCCTGCCCTGGTTTTCAGCAGCAAGACCATAAAACAGATGCCCATAGTAGTCATTACTGTTTAGGTTTTGCCATCAAGACAAAGCTGGGAAGGTTGGTGTCATAAACTACTAGGGGTACTCCACACTAGAGGTCACTTGCCCCTGATCTGGAGCTATGAGGAGAATGCAAGTTAACAACATCTGCTGTCACCAGTTGGGCTGTGTCACCTCCCTTCTCCACCATCACTGTTCTGAGCTGGTTCCCAGGAATACCTATTCCATCATCTTTTCCTTTGACATTGAGGGAAGCTGAGCCAAGGCAGATGTTGATGGGAGGTGACATTGCTAGATTCCCAGCAGTGGGCTTTTAAGTGGGAAGAGAAAATCTGATTTTCATCATCCTGTTCTAATGGTCAGAATTTGCAGAATTTTCCCCTAATCTGAGGCTGAGTCTGAGGCCTAATGCCAGATCTCTTTCCTGAAGGAAGCCCCTTGGCTTGATTGCACATACATAACTTCTGGTACTGTGACCCCCATATGGTGCGTGTGATTTATAGCCATCACCTACCTGGTCGAGTTAGTCAAGTCTCTGTTGGCTGCTTCTGTTCAGTCACAGTCTTGTAGTCCTGGCAAGCCCCTGTGAGTGACACTGATGACGCAGTCCTAAGCCAATGGATGAGACTGTTGTATATGGTATCTAGATAACGACCTGGTTTGACTTTGACAGCTTTTGCAGAAGGCATATGGTATGGAACATTAGCATTAGTGTAGCTAGACGATGCAAAAGATAAATTATTGTTTAGAATGCATCTTGACTCTGAACCAAATGGCACAAAGCCATTGTTTGGAGTTATGTTTTGCATTTCCCTCTCTCTACCAGAGTGGTTTGTGTCTGTTTTCTCTTTGAGGGTTACAAACACTGAAGGGAAGCCAAAAGGGTTGGAAAGCATCTCAGCCATGTACACATATGAATACCTAGGTCTCCTAAGTAAAATTAGTCCAGCGTGATTTTAGCAACTGTAGCATCCCTGTAGCATCCACCTAAGAGACTGTAGTAAACTGTAGTTAAGCATGTTAACACTGATGATAAAGTTCTTATTACTCGTAGACAAGATTTTATTATTCTAGGTGCCAAATTCTGTTCATATTAGAGCTGCACAAAACTCAAATGCTTTAAAATCCCCGCCCCAAATGTTAGGATGGAAATTCTAATAATTGCACAAAACTCTGGGAAACATACTATTGTTGCAACTTAAAGTTTGTCTCTTGTGGTTATCTGCTAGCACAGAAATAATTTTCTGTAAGCTTTTTATAGGGTTTCCTGCCATGATAAAATTTCCTTTCTCCTATGTGCTACAAAGGACATTTCCTCTGGATTTAAAACAGTTTTTGGTTAAGATCTATTTCTTACAACAGCAACTTTAGCGATGATCTAATGTGATTGTTCATAAACTAAACTAAAGACCACCGCTGCTGTGTTGCTTTGATATCCATCTATTCCTTGCTTTATATGGGTTTTTTTTAATCCAATTTCACAAATTGTGTAAAGTGAAGATTGTTGGAGGGGCAGTTTATCTCAGTTTCACTAAAGAATGACAATTAGTGTGTAGGGAAATGTTATTTTTTACTCAGGTGCTTACTGTGAGAATAAATACTGGTAATTTATTTCTGTTCTACTTACTTTTATTCTTATGGCATTGGTGTTTTATTTTACCATGCTGGCAGAAGTAACTCTGCTGAGGAATGTTTGTGGTGACTTCTGTGAACTGCACAGGGGCTTTTTTCCTGTTGAAAGTTACCTTATCAACACAAAAGCTCCAGTGCAAAGCTAAAGCCTCGATATCCCTCTAAGCAACATGAGGTCTGCAGGAACTACAGATATTTTTAAGGAAACTTGTAATTTCCCTTTGGTATTCATCAGGGTGAGTGTTAGCTTAGGGCAGTATTTAGGAAGGAACTCCCCTGCTTTCCATTCCTACTAGATGATTTTGAAAATATGAAATACCGCTTGATTCTGTTACATGTTTCCTCTTCTTGATACTACTCTGGCTTCTGCAAAGAGGTCCACTGAGGAGAACAATTGCTGAATTTTTCAGCCAAGCGAAGACCAGTTTTGAGGGTTTGGCTAACTAGAGTTTGCAATTGGTGATGTCATTTTGAGGTATGTTTAATGAGTTAGAGGCAGTTCAGCTGAGCAATTGTCAAGGCAACAAAAGCTCTAGGTGTTCTGGACACCTAACAAAGTCCTTTTGCTCTGGGAAAAGTCCCCTGGAGGCAGTTATGCCACTGGAATATCCCTGTTTTAGGAAACTGTTACTTTTTTTAACCCCTTTTTCATGGTCACATACCAGAACAAAATCCTTACTAGATAAGAACTGAAAGCAGGTCAAGTAACCTAACCAACAGCATGGTTATGATGGCAAAACTATAGGAAGAGACACCATCTTATACTGGCAGCAATGACATAATTACTGCTGATTTTATTCTGTCCTGTTTAAGTACATACTTTCTGCACTCACTTGGACACTGGCACTGTTTTGGTAATAGCAGATCCGTTTGTATAGTGTTATAAAGCACTTTCAGCTCCAGATGAACTAGAAAACTAAAAAATAAAATTATCAGGTCTCTGCCATCTTGTAAAGGTTTGCCAGAATTCCAAGGGATATAGTGTGAGTAAATTTAAATACTCATGTTTAATTAGACCAATTTTGCTGTGTCCCCAGAGGCTGCTCCTAAACAATCTTTCCACAGTCCCCAGCTTCTCAGTGCTTTCTATGCAAACAGTTGGTCCACTGATTGTGTGAATATTTTAACAAAAGAAAAAACACACTTATTGTAGGCAAGGCCATAAACAAAAGCAGTGATAAAGAGGTAAGAAAGGAAGTCTCCCACTTCAGAAGACAGAAGAGGTTGAACAAGTTGAAGGTCTAGGAGGTGCTGCCAAAAAGGAACTGAGGCTGGAAAAGATTTATTTGACAGTTTTATGAAGTCCTTGTTCCCTCTGCATCTGGCTGCTTCTGATAGATCAATTCTTCATGTACAATAGATGAAATAACTCCCTGCTTTCTGCACATAGCCAGGAAGCAGAAAGCTTCTCAGGGAAGTTGAGTGAGTTCTCTGAAAGCGTTGCTAGCTGCAGGAGCAGAACATGAACTCCCAAAGTGCCATGGCCTGTTCTGTGAGGCCAGAATGCAGGATCTGACCTGAAAGAAACAAATGTTTTGCGGCTGGAGCCAGCAGTCCTTCCCTTCAATCTCATGTCCACACCAAACATCTTTAATTAACTTTAAATTCACATTACAGGGCTGGAAAATTTATCTCAGCTACTCTTTGGAGGAGACAGAGAAGATATTGTGGATGGAGCAAGTGAGAAAATGCCTCTTTTCTCTTTTTTTTTTCCTTTTTAAGAGAAAAAAAAAAGATGACATCTGCAAGCCCCCTACCCATAGAGGGGCAAACACACTTGTTTTGTCCTGCAAGAGAGAGAGGAGAAAAACAGACTTTCTTGGAGCAGAGGAGTTTGGGGTGCTGCAGACCTGCCCCCTCTCCTCCACTCTGGTGTGGTGTGCTTCAGACAAGTTTTGCACTTACAGCAGCAAGGTGTATTCTGTTTTGGCACAGACAGACAAATGAAACTATAGCCTTCTTGGGAGGTGATTGTTATCACAAGCATGGATGAAACTGGCATGGAGAGGTTCAATAACACATTTAAGGACACGCATGTGGTAAAAGCTGGTCACACAACTCTTGGGTTTAATATGTGACATTTTAAAATCATTTCTGGTGGGAGACTATAGGGTAAGTTTTGTAAAGCAGAAGCCTCAGAATGATGTGGCTGAAATAAAATTCAAATACGGGGTATAGAAGCAAAATTCCTTTCCTTTGGAGACAATAAATCATGCTGAATTAGTTTTCTATCAATCCCATCCATCAAAATCCTTGTCATGTGCTTACTTCCTTGCCCGAGTCCTCCTCTGTCTCCAAAGGGATGCCACAGTATGTGTCTGACCATTCAGTCTGTACTCCTAGTCCAGCTCATTTCTGTGACTCTAGTTTCCACTTCCCTTACTGTAGTTGCAGACAACCATTGCACTTGACCTGAGATACACAGGATAGTCATGGTAATACAGGTGTACTCTGATTAGGGTAGGCCTGCCAACAAATGATTAGTGCCACATTAGCTGTATGTCTTCCAAATGGGACCATATGTATATGAAATGTTTAAAGTCCAGCTCTTGTTCAAGACAGGAGAAAAAAAGCCATTTTAAACACTGTGGAAAAATACCTTATCTGGTTTCTTTGCACTTGTTGTGTAAATATAAGATAAGAGCAGTATTCCCAAGGTTACTGCAAACAGCCCATCACTACAGAGTACAAGCTAACATTTGCTAAAATGTATGTTGACATAAAAAGCAGAATTGCTGCAGTTAACTGTGGTAAACAAAACCACAGGTTTCTTTGCCTTTACAAGTCAAAAGTTTGGGATGTAACCTACTCAGACGTGCCCTTACAAAGAAAAAACCCTGCCCTCTTATAACATCCCCAGTATGTGCACAGTTGTTCTGGAGCCTTACTGTACCTGCTGTCTTCTATATATAGTACAGAAAGGCATATGGAGGTCACCCTGGTTTCATCTACAGGTTTCACCACAGAGAGATCACCAGATGAAGAAGTCACTAATTATGGGTTAGCACAACTGTGACTGACTGACTAGAAAAAAAGTGGATTTCAGGGATATTTTCCTGAGAAGTTTTCTGTTTCCTGGCTGTGTGCAGAAAGTAGGGAGTAATTTCATCTGTTGTATGTGAAGGCCTAATTTATTGGAAGAGGCTGGACACAGGGGAAACAGAGATTTCATAAACCTGTCAAATAAATCCTCTCCTGCCTCAATTCCCTTCTGGCACCACTTCCTGGGTCTTCAACCTGTTCAGCCTCTTCTGTCTCCTGAAGTGGGAAACTTCCTCTCTTATTTCCTTATCACTGCCTTTTCTGGTGCTTTTGCTGGCTTTCCTGTTCTATTTTAGCTTTGAACTGTTTATCACCTGCAAATGACTTTACTGTTAGCCCAGCCAGTTCAATTTCTGTGCTTGTACATATCTTTACAATGTGCGTTGCCACCAGTTCTCCCAGCCCTTAGCTCTATCAGATCTTACACACTCCTTGGGCAGAAAAGATGGGGAAGATCCTGATATATTCCCAGTTCTTCTCAAGAACAGTTAAATCCCTACGCCAACCTTTGCAGGTAAAAACCCTCTTCAGAGTATTTAAGGTGGTGAACTTTATCTACGTGTGCAGCTTTGTATGGAGGAATTTAATGTCCCTGAGGGTAGGATGTCAAAGATCTGATGAATCATAGAATTGCCCAGGTTGGAAGCGACCCTGGAGATCATCTAGTTCCAACTCCCTGCCATGGGCAGGGATGCCACACACTAGACCACGTTGCTCGGGACCACATCCAGCCTGGCCTTGAACACTGCCAGGAATGGGGCATCTACAACCTCTCTGGGCAACCTGTTCCAGTGCCTAACCACCCTCTGGGTAAAGAACTTCCTCTTAATCTCCAATCTAAATTTCCCCTCCTTAAGCTTATGACCATTTCTCCTTGTCCTATTGCAATCTGACCAGCTGAAAAGTCTCTCCCATTCTATTTTATAATCCCCCTTTAGGTACTGAAAGAATCAACCAGAAATTGTCCACACAGGCTATGATCAACTATACTACTACTAACAACTAAGAAAATTATCTATTAAGAATGTCAGCATTTTCTCCTCTGCAACTGTAAAGTTCAGACACAATCCAGACACATCAGTGCATCAATCTCAGCACTGACTAGTGGGAACTGTGCAAACCATCTCTGCTGCTCATCTGCCCATTTGCATCTAAGAAAATCTCTAGGACGTTGGTGAAGGTTTTAGTTTTACCTGCTCTCTTCCTGATACACATTGTCATTTGTACTTTTAGGCTTTTCTGCGTTTCTAGCTGGTTGCTGGAATGTGTATTGGGGTGCATGGATGTTCTGAGTCAACAGCAACTGCACCCTCTTCTTTTTCCTCCATTGAACAACCAGATGAACAGTTGTCCCTACTCACCTCAATCAGATGCTTGTCTGCCTAGACCACCACGTCCAAGGGCCCCTGGGTGAACTCAGGGTCTGCAATCCAATTACAGATTGTGTCTGCCGAGTCTAGTAAAAAAGACAGTAGGAAGTGTGTTACAGATAATGTGTTATCTTCTGATAGACTGTATCTAATTTGTGTGGTCTGCAACCTGGTCAGATATTGAGAATTTTTCCCATGTGAGAAAAATTGAAACCCCAAGCATTATTTACTAGCAAAATCCCCTTTCATTTCAAATATTTTCCTTGCTGGTAACACCAGAAGAAACACTGCTGCTTCAGAGATCTAACACCTGACATTTTTATAATGATTATTTTATGGCAGTAGAGTAAAAGAAATTTGCAGAAAAATACTTCCTTTTGTTTATTTTGTTGCAAACAAAAGCCATTATATGCAGTGTGCTCAGCCTGCCTAGCAGGTGTCCAGTCTGAACTAGGTACAACTCCATGGCTTTCATCTTCCATGTCTCATGGTCTATTCTTAGCCTTTCTCAACGGTTTCCATATGCGTTCATGAGACCTGGGAGCCCTCCTGTGGTCAAAATCATGAGCTAGTCTTCTGGTTGTTACCCCAAATCTGATGTAGTCAATCTAGTTTAAAGCTTTATCCTTGCAGTATTCATTGAGAAAAGTGTCAATGAATAATAATACAAAAAAAAGTTCAGATAGTTTCCTGGGTCTTTGGAGGGGTGACCCTCCCCCTCATTACAACTCCCTCCCCTTGACCATTATCTAGTGCTGCCCACATCTCTTTCCTGAGGTCAGGGAATTGCCTCACAATCTGTACTATTACTTCATTTTCTTCTCTTCGTACTCCTCCTCCCTGTTTGCTGTCCTTGGTAGGCTTCTCCTGTTCTTCTCTGATCTAGCCAGGATCTCATCACCAGTCTGTCTAAGGACATGCCAATTGTGCATTAATGTAATAAACATGAATTCCATGTTTATCATCTCATTGTCTTCCAAGTTGGAGAAGTTCAGAAGGTTTTTGTGGGCTTAATTTTAATGTTGTGATGAAGCTGGAGAAAATGTTTTACGTTTCCTGGGGAAGCTCATTTTGTGGTCTTTGTCTAGCCCCCGAGGAAAATTTTGTTTCTACATGGATAATTGCTTGCTTTTAAACAGTGTTTTATTGTACACACAAAGCAAAACTGTCAATTATCTGGAGCAGGTTTATGAGGGAGTAGGAAAGAGTGAGGTGAAAATGAGGAAGGGCAAGAGGACTAATAGCATCTTAGCTTTTACCTTTAATGGAGCCGATGTTGCATTTTTTTTTCCTGCTGTGTAACTAAATAGAGGAACAGCCACACAGTTTTACTAACACCCATGACATCATGGCTGTTTGTGGTCTGCATTAAAGATCCCAGGATGGTCCAGGTGGGATGTTAGATTCACGGTACAGAGTGACTAGGAGAGAAGGTTTGAGATCTTCAGCTTTTCCCACTACCCTCTCTATCCTGGGATATATAAAGGTGAATGGGTATTCATAAGAGTAAATACCTCAAGGCTTGTTATTTGTAACATAATACAGCACATACCACAAGGACTTGAAAAAGGTCTGAGGCTTCTAACTTGTACAACTCTTACAACATTTGAAGATACAGAGGAGCATGTAAAATCCCCCACAAAACTTAAGCATCAAGTATGAATTGAGTAAGTCTCACAAAGCTAGCCTAGGATGGGACAGAGTTTGGAGCTTTACACTTGTATCATAAACATTACCTCACAGAAAAAGAAGTACCACAGTCACAGAGGTTGCACATCTAAATTTCACCCAAAATAGCACACAAATACTTTCAGAGGTGACAGTTGTTCAGATCACTGCATCCCAACTTAACACTGAAGGCAACTAGGAAATCACTAGAACTGCAACAAGATGTAGATCTGGTGGAATTAAACTGCTGGCCTCACTGCTCTAACTGGAAACTAGATCCAGAATCATAATGACAAGCCTAAATGTGTTCACAGTCAGATTATATCTTCTTATCCCTTTTGTGTCAGCTTCATTCTTATCTTAACAAGCTTGCCTTCCTTGCTGGAAGGTTTATTACATAAATAATCCACCCACTCTTTCCCAAAATGCTTTGAGTTTTTTGTTTTGAGTTGCAAGTACATCTATTCTGAATAAGAAAAGAAACTGTTGCAACTGATTCCTGGAAAAGAGACTCGTTGAAATTTTGTATTTATTTGATGGATTTAGATTTATGGGAGTACGTTTTATACCCTGAGTACCTTTCCTTAATTCTAGTTTTACAATATGGATGTCATAGAGAGGATTGTGTTTTCCATTCTCATAATTAAATGTACACTGACAAATAAAGATTGCACAAAGATAATAACTCTCCAGCAGCCACATAATTTAGTGTTACGTTTTGCCTAAGGATATATACTTGTGGTACTTTCTGGAATAGTTTAAGTAGCCACCACCTCCAGCAGAAGGTTAAATTTCTTGGCATTGCAGAAGTGAATCATGTGATGTTCCTGCGCTTTGGACATGGACTTTTTCAGTTGCACTGAGTCGGCTGAAGAAATTGCCTCTGTTCCCTGCAAAGGTTATTGTTTCCTCAGTGTCTGCAGGATTGTTCCCCACTAACCCGCTGCAGTTGGAGCAACAGGTTATTTCACTGAGCAGTTGGAAAGCTAGAGATCTACTCGTGTCTCATTTTACTTGGAAAAGCGTTAGAAAGTAACACAGGATACACCATGTTAGAAAACAAAAAAAGTGGCAATAGGTGATGGAGGGACTGAGTTGACCTAGTGGGCACTACAGATGTTTTCATCTGAGACAGCTGGAACTAGGAGACATGATCCTTCACAGCTCTTGTCTACTGCAGACACAAAGCAGCCTGATTATTTTAAATCATCTTTACTAACAGTACAGTCTAATCCAGTTACACATGTTGGTGTAGGCTACAAGGCAGCTGAGCTTATTAAACAACACATTGCTTCCCAAAGGCATGGCCTTACTAACCTTAAGCTTCTGTATGCTCTCAGCTGAGTTTATCTCCTGGCACTTCATCCTGGGGCTGCTTTCAAAAGCAATAGCTAGGGCTCAACTGAGGGGCTGTCAACTGTTAACAAAGTAAACCTCTGCTGCTGTTTATGAAAAGTAAAAATGAGTAGGTGTGTAGAATATAGCCATGTAAGCAAGGTCCTGCACCTGGGTTGAGGCAATCCCAGACATGAGAAGAGACTGAGAGAATCCATTGAGAGCAGCCCTGTGGAGAAGTATTTGGAGATACTGGTGGATGAAAGTCTCAACGTGAGCCAACAGTGTGTGCTTTCAGCCCCTGAAAGCCAGCCATGTCCTGGACTGCATCAGAAGAGACATGACCAGCACACTGAGGGAGGTGATTCCCCCTGACTAGCTTGCCCTCATGAGGCCCCACCTGGAGTACTGTGTCCAGTTCTAGGGCTCTCAGCACAAGAAAGATGTGGATCTTTTAAACCAGATCCAGAGGAGGGACACAGAGATGATCAGAACTGGAGCACCTTCCCTTTAAGGACAGGCTGAAAGAGCTGGGATTGTTTAGCCTGCAGAAGAGAAAGCTCCAGAGAGACCTTATTGTGGCCTTCCATTACTTAAAGGGGGCTGATAAAAAAAAAAACAACACAAAGAGAGACTTTTCACACAGGCAGATAACAATAGGCCAAGGGAGAATGTTTTTAAACCAAAAGAGGAGAGATTTACATTAGATGTTAGGAAGAAATTCTTTACTGAGACAGTAACTGAAACAGGTTACCTGGAGCAGTTGTGGATCCCTCATCCCTGGAAGTGTTCAAGGCCAGATTGGATGGGGCCTTGGGCAACCTGATCTAGTGAGTGGCATTCTTGCCCATGGCAGAGGGTTGGAACTAGATGATCTTTATGTCCCTTCCCACTCTAATAATTCTATGATTCTGTGATCAAAGAGTGTGTCCTTAGCTGCAGTGGAGCAGAGTTAGGCAAATTTTCTTCTAACTAGCTATGTATGTCCCTGCTCATTGCAGGGGTTTTGGACTGGAAGACCTTTAAAGATCCCTTCCAACTCAACCCCTTCTATGATTCTTATGATCACTATCTCTTGCTTGAGACAACTTCAGTCCAAAGCAGGAGAACTTTGCATGTGCCAACGTAATTATTTTACAGCATTTTAAGACAGTTGCTTCACTACCTATTTGCTTGATGAGCCACATGATTATTAATGGTGCTGGCTGTTTCCCTTAACTCAAACAGAATTACTTGCTCATAAGCCCTGAAAATAAGATCCTGACTTTGCTCATCTCTCTGTTCACAAAGCATTTCCGGAGCTGTGTAAGTCCAGGTATATGTCAGTGTTTGATGCAACTGCTGGGAGTACAGTCGTCTCCAGAGTTCCAAGTGTTTCTGGCCTGGTAACATGATCATGCCAGTTGTGTGGTCTCTTCATGTGTCTTCATGGACATACAACCTTTACCCATATAATCATAGGGCAAATGTCTGAAAAAAATCTGAGAAAAATGTGTCAAAAATGTAAGTAATGGTTCAAACAGAGCTCTCCTTAAGAGAGGACCTTTGCAAATTAACAACACACTTAAATTGGTGAATCAGAGATCTGCTCGTCAGGAGGAAGCAGAAGATGCAAACATTAGTGTTAGTTTTGGCATCTATAAACTAGTTTATGTCCTGTGTATGCCACTTTTCTGAAAGAAAACAAACAGCCATGAAGAGAGGCGGGTCTGACAGGATAGAATTTCAGCCTCTTCCACCATACCAAACATTTCCTTACCAACTGAAAGGACTTTCAGTGCTCTAGGCCTTTCTAGGAAAGATTCCATCCTGCACAAGATTCTTTTTTTTCGAGGACAGATGAACACTGACTGTTACAGCAAAACAGATTGAATCGTGTTAAATAACCCTTACTTCTTTCTGGCCTGAACAGTTATTCATAACTTTGGAGTCTCAAAGGCTAGTTAGTTAAGAGGAAGAACTAGTAACTTTTTTCTTCTGATAGTGTTTATTTCCAGGGAAATCTGCTGTAATTTAGCTTGGGATTTGAGGAGTACAGTAAGGGACAGCCTGTCTGTGGCACACCCAGAGCCTTCCCAGGACTTCTGAGTGGTCTGAACATGCTGAAGCCATCAGGGCAGCAACCTCGGTACCCCCCAGGGCCCCAGATCAGATGCACAGGTTAAGCATGGCATATCTACCATCTACTGGGATCAAAGATGCATCCAGAGCCTCTGAGAGCCATGACTGAGAGGCAGTAGTGACCAAATCTTTGATATGGAAGCTGCCTGGACAAACTTCCCTGATGGAAAAAGAAAAGATGCTGCAGGAAACATGGCCTTAATGTAACTCTCATTAAGCTGAAATTATAAATTTTTGTTTTTCTAGATAAAGCAAGTTGCTAGCAATGGAGGAAACTCTTCTCAGTGTCTCTACTCTTTCCTAACTCTTTATATAGACACCTACACTTTTGCAGAACAATGTTTGAATGAAATAACAGGGTATTGTAAAATGGATATATTGTACCATGTACCCCCCTTGTCTTTAAACACGTCTGTAGTTGGAATGTGGATTCAATCAGTCATGTCAAATCTATGTCATTGTGTAATCCATCAGGATTACACTTCCATGCGTGCTTAGCTTGCATCTGTGTACTTAAATCCCTTTGATTTTTTGAGGGCATTTGAGTGTATATTTAGGGTTGGAAAGCACTTCTATACATTGGGTTTTCTTTGGGGAAAAAGTACATTTGTAGGTCAACAAAAAATATTTATAAACTGATAATCCTTTCATATGTTTTGGCTTGCCTGCTGTGTCTGTCTTCTCCTCTGCAAAGCAGAGTAATAATGTCATGTAAATTTTGTAGAGCGCAGTGAAGAGTGGACAGTGCTGTACTGAGCTTGCCAAGTGTAGAGTGCTATGTCCTACTGCAGTCCCAGTGTAGGTCCCAGACCTGACTAAAGTCTGCTCAAGGATAATGCCTATTACCATGGTAACAGAAGGCTTTGTATTATGTTTGATGTCTTAGACCATCAATTGTAGGACTGAACTCTTCTACATAGTGATACCAGCTGTGACTATGATACATGTTCCCTTTGGAAAGAAATCACAGTTTCCAGTTTTCCAAGTCTGTCTAACTATGTCCTTGGCAGTTCACTCAATCATTACTCCAGTTTCTAACCTGTACTAAAAATAACAGACTGATTTTCCAGAAATGGTAATGTATGGTTCAAAACAGCCTTGATCTTTATAAGTAGGTATTATGTCTGTCATCTACGAATTACATGTAAAAATTTACTTGCCCATTGCATTTCTGTTTAACTTTGGCATACTGAAATAGTAATTGCTCCATTAGTTTGAGATTATTCCAAAATTTTTGAGTTTGGGGGCTTCTTGTTTATTTTATTCATCTTTAATTACGCAGTAGATTCTTATGTTAATTGCTTATGCAAAATAGCATATAAAAGGAAATAAGACAATAATTACCTATCTCTAAAAGTGCCTGCAAAACAGCAATGATTAAAGGGATGAGCTTAGATTTCAAGGCCTATCAAGTAGTGAGCCCTCAGTAAAACTAAACAAGGCAAATATGATGAGATGTTTGCTATTATAAATTATTGAATAAAGTAAAAATTGCCTTTTATTTTGGTTAGATAAAGTGCCTTGGCCTAAGTTGGTCCAGAAAGTTGAGAAAAGTGTTTATGCAAAGTTTGGAGAGAGGAGGGAAAAGATAAAATAGATTTTGGCATTCTGACTGCTATCTTGATACGGGCCACTGACTACCCTGCAGAGTGAATGTTGGTGCTGCTTTAGCTTGTTTCAAAGCTTAATAAAGAATTTATTATCTCCTCTAGAAATACACACTTGCAAATGCCTTTCAAAATTTTTAAATGGTACATTCATCTCAAAAGATTTCTTCTCAGCATAGATGAAATTTTAAATGTTGAACCATGGAAGATTTGTAAGCACTTAACACTCAAAGTTCTTAAATAATCTTTAAATGCCAAATTAAAATCTCTATTTACAATGAGATAAAAGATAAAATAACTGTGTAACAGGTATTAAAGTTGTAAAATGTTAAGGAGCATCTTAGAATAAGTAGTGTTAGAGCATAAGTGTTACAAGGAGTGGCTGAGGGAACTGGGGTTGTTTTGTCTGGAGAAGAGGAGACTCAGGGGAGACCTTCTTGCTCTCTACAACTACCTGAAAGGAGGTTCTAGTAAGGTGGGGGTCAGTCTCTTCTCCCGAGTAACAAGCAATAGGAAAAGAGAAAATGGCCTCAGGTTGTGCCAGGGGAGGCTGAGGTTGGATATTAGGAAAAATGTCTTCACTGGAAGAGTGGTTAGGCATTGGAACAGGCTGCTTGGGGATATAGTGGAGTAACCATCCCTGGAGGTGTTAAAAAAAGTGTAGGCATAACACTTTGTGACAAATGTAGTGGTCTTGGTGGTGTTGGGTCGATGGTTGGACTTGATGATCTGAGAGGTCTTTTCCAACCTTAATGATTCTATGATCTAGGCCGAAGAAAAAAATACAAAACTAGCATATTTTTGTATACCAATTAACTGTTTTACATATGTGCCTCTGTATTTTTGATCTGTTGTGTTAAATCTGTTCAAATATATCAATAAAACTAATGTATTAAGAAAACAAAATGACCTCAGAACATGAAAAAGAAAGCAGCAGCTTGTGGGTTTTTGTTTTCTTAATGTGGTGGCTCACATCAAGGTTAAAAAGTTAATTCAGAATACAAAAACCCTTAGTTTTTTCTAAACTTTTTAGTAGAGCAAGTTTCCCAGCTAAAATTTTCTTAGGCAATGCAATACATAATCTAAGATAGTAAATTTTCACTGAGTGATGTTCATTGAGATAACTGCTAGAGTGAGAGATAATTTTATGCCTGAAAAGGACTTTAATCTGGGACCATGTCTCAAAGGTTTCCAAAGAGATGCCCAATAACTTTATTTCTCTATCTCCTTGTCTTTCTCTGGGAAATGCTGTTGCAGCCAGCTTGACAATGTAAGAGGGTGAGATGAGAGTGATCACAAAAGAGATCAATCATCAAATAATCTAAGAAGGGAAAAAAATCCCAAGAAGTGAGGGAAGACCCTGCAGTAGACCTCACCAACAGCATCACTGCTTGAAGAAGTATAGTGGTTCCAAATAAAACCACAGTGAGATTCTTTGTTTCTGTGTAGAAATATACAGAAATAGGGTTCTTTTTCGAGTCTCCCTTGTTTCCAGGACTTACTTGCCCCTCTGAGCTGTTTGCCCCACTATCGTCCAATGGGAGCTGGCTTGTGTGCCCTTGCTGCAGCAGGAGAAACCCCAGCTCCCCCAAAAAGCTGGGCACCAAGGCTCCCTAGTGTAGGCAGGTGGTGAATCAAGCTATGCTCCTATCTATGTCTGCAATTTATTTCTACAGGAATTTGTACCACATTTTGGGGATCCCATCTGGTACACAAAACAAAAAAGGGACCTTGCTTCTGACCTGTATGAAAGCCACAGGGTCTGGCCAGGATTGCCCAAGGGCATTTCCACTATGGAGAGCCAGGGCAGGGACTCAAGCCAGCTGCAGCCTCAGCCACAGCCTCAACTGGCATTGCATGGTCATAGAATCATAGAATTATTTAGATTGGAAAAACCTTTTAAGGTCATTGGGTCCAATGTACTGTTCATTTCCCAGTAGATCTTTCCTCTCTGGGCTGTCCCTTAAATGTGGCAGAAAGAGGCAGCAAAGCCCTCTGTGTCTGGTTGCATTTCTACCTCTTCTAGCCAGCAACTATCTTAATACTCCTTCAGTTGTTCATCTCTCTTGTTTGTTTTTGTTTTTGTTTTTTTTTTTAATTCCTGAGGAGGATAGGCCATGCAAATATTATTTTAAGGCTTCTCATAGAACTAGGCAATACTTTTTTTTGTGGGTTGGTGCTGGTTGTTTTTTTTTTCTCTTTTGAATAATATTCAATGCAAAAGATTTGGGTGGAGAGGCTGGAATTGCAGCAATTGGCTAAAAGCCCTCACTCTGGGTTTGAGCCTTGGCTCTGGGTGATGTTGGCTGTGAGAAGACTGGGAGATACCCAGTGATTTTGGGAGGGTCTGTGCCTTTTCCTGAGAGCAACCATGGCTAGACACCAGAGGAGCTTATAAACTCCATGGCCAGGCTTTACTGGAAGGGAAATTATAACAAGAAAGCTTCAAGGAAATTTGAGATTAAATTAGGAAGGACTGTAAACAAATTTTACTCCTGCTGATTGTATCATTACAGACAGGCCCTTTCGTTCAAGCCTGGTCTTAATCCTGCCACCTTGTACCAGCTTTTCTAATTGCATCCTACCTTCTCAGACCCCTCTGGGCTTCTCAGAGAAGGCCCTCATTGCATGCCCTGTTTTCTGCTTTGTCAAAATGTTCCCCTGTGCTAAAGGAAGGAAATCCCCTCTGCTCTTTGAAACCTCCAACCCGACAGTTTTCTCCCCTTCCCAGAATTTTCAGGGAAGATGCCATCTCCCTTCCCTACAGATGGCTCTGTCTGACCTGCAGCATGGCAGCCAGGATGAGGCAAACTGGTAGCCTTTCTCTCTGTTCCTCAGCCAAATCCTTTCAAAAGAACATAATGTGTTCACACACAACCAGCTGTGAGCAAAACACATACCATCTGTCACAGCAATTTAAAACCACTGTTCTCATGGCCTGACTTCTTGGAAGTCATCACAAATGCCATGGATCAAGTTAGCATAGGAGTGTGGACTTTGCTGTTGCTTTAAGGATGCCTCTTGTGGGGCAGATGAGAATATTTCCAGTGAGCGCTAGCACTGACGTCAATAATCTCTCGAGGGTGGGGTGTCAGGCTACATTAGAGGCTAAATGAGCTGGCAGAAAGCCTACAAAACCCAAGAGACTGTGTGCCTGTGTAAGGGCCCAGGCCCTGCCAAGTTGGAGACTGTGGGAGCCAGACATGGAAGGTGGATGAGGATTTGTGCTGCCCCCACTCATGCTGTCCACCTATGCCCAGTCCACTTCTGCTGGTTGTGGAGACCAGGCTTTGGCATGCAATTCAGAGGCCTGAATTCAATGTTTAACACCTACGGCCTTGGGTAGGTCATACTTAGTCTGCTTTTGGGGCTCCCGAGGTGCTCAGAGATCAGCTTTGTAACCAAGGACACAATCTGTGCTGCTGTGATTATGGTGCATAAGCTTGACAGAACTGCAGTGTGGAAGGAGTAGCTCCTGCAGAACACCTCCACCAGCCCACACAGCTGAGTGATGTGACCTTTTCCTCCTAACATGCACCCTCTGAGACCCCAGGGACACTATGTGCCTGACTTGGGATCTGTGGCAGGACAGGGCTGTGCATGTAGCCAGAAAAGGTCCATCCATCTTCACACCTTTCCTGCCATGCGCTGTCTTCTGGATCCTGCTGCCTGTCCCAGAGGCACTGAACATACTCCCTTGGGTAGGCATTTCTGAACATATGTAACACATACCAAACTGAATTTTTACTGTTTCATTACTTTCCCCACATTCTTCAGTCCTAAATCAAGATCTCCTTATGGAGATTTAAGTATACAGTGACAACATTATGACTTTTATCAACAACACTTGTAACCTCAACAGAAAGAAGGTGTGTGTTTGACAAGGTCTATTTCTCATGTGTCTGTTGCCATTAACCGCATTTCTTGCTTTCCCTTCACTCCCAGTTCTTTACCAACCCAATCCTATCACAGCTATTCTGTTATTTTGCTTGTACTTAGTGCCAGGCAGAAAAATCCATAATTCCTTCATTTGTCCTTGGTCACCTCCTCTGAAAATTAGACAAACTTAAACCTTCTTACTGTCTTGTATGTTTCTTGATACCCTAAAAAAGTAAAAATCACTATTTACAAATTCAACTCCTGGGTGAGACACCTGCTTGAAAGTGATGTGGTCTTGCCACTTTATTTAGGTCTATTTTTCAAATAGTTTTTCATTATTGCATTTCACCATGACTCCACTCAGCATAGTGCAGAACTAGGATTTTTTTTTTCTCTGAATTGGAAAATAATCTAGAACTATGATTTATATTTCTTCTGCTTTTAGCATATAACAGTGAATAATTACTACTCTTAGGAGGCCTTTATCCTCTGATACACTTAGGAAAAAAAGCCTCTTCCTACTGTCATTCTGATGGCCATACATCCCCTTTGTATCCCATTGCTTCCCATTCGCATCACCTACCTTTGTTTGTGTCTGATACACAGCTGTTATCAGCAGTTCCTTCCTTATTCATTATGATATATGTGTTTTGGGTTTGTTTATTATTTTGTTGCTGGGAGGATGGTGAAGGGGGATTGTTTGTGAAGGCTTTTACAAAAGCTGATTTAATTTCCTTTCTAAGCCAGTTTGTGCTTTTGGTTTGTTTTGCTTTTATTTTTAACTCCGCTTGACCTCTTTTGTGCAATGCGAGAATGTGCCTTTTGGGGCACTTAGAAAATTGTGTTTAAGTAGTTCTCAATTATCACTCACATTTTTCCTGTTTAAATTCTTTTTCTGAAATAATTTGGCTCATAAATTCTTTCAGCTTTGTGCAATTTGACTTCTTGAAAGCACTAAATTAATGATTTGGATTTCATCCTGGTTGCATGCAATTCATGCAAAACAACCTCTCCAATTCCTTTTTTTTTTTAACTGTAAAGACAAGTCTAATACCAGTACTACCTCGAGTTGAGTGCCGTGTTTCTTATGTAAGAGTTTCTGTAGTTGTTGTTACATGTCCATTCCTGTAAGAACTGTGTGCTCTCTAGTCCTTCACATATTTTCCTACTTGTCCTTGGGGATTCCCCTTCTTCCTTCACCAGCTGAAAGTGTTTATGCTCTCTACCATGATCAAGTGAGTAAGAAATACCCTTATACCTGCCCTTTTTTCATTGTTGGTAAGGAACACGGAGAGAATCATAGAATCACAGGATATTCATGGTTGGAAAGGACCTTTCAGATCACCGAGTCCAACCAAAAAAAAAAAAAAAAAGAATGTTTCTCCTTTCTGTATTGTGAAAAAAGTAGAAGAGGAATTCTGAATTTGTGATTCCTTGCTTTTTGTAAGAGAGCTCCAGTTTTGCACAGACCTTTGCTGCAGGAAAGCAGGGCCTCCCATGAGACTTATCAAAGGGATTATTTCATTATTCTTGACTCCACTAACCTGGTTTGAATATGGGGCTGAATCTTCTCCTCATCCCCATTTTGAGCATCTGTCACAATAAGATAAAACAGAAAATATGATGAGGCAGGAAAGGGGTCAGCATGAGAGCCTGTCCTCATGGACTGGTGATGGAGTCAACTGTAGAGGTTGTGAAACCCATGTTCAGTTCACTCTTCCACTTAAGGACATTTGTTTCTCTTCTGTATAGATGCCTCTTTCCAGGCTTGTGGTATGGGCAGACCACTTTGGATGCCCCCTGTGCTCCTGCTGATGGTGGTTCCCACTGCAGGTAATCCTATGGTGAGATGAAGCAATAGTAATTCCCCACCTTAGTAATTGTGGCTACTTGGGTTCCAAACATAGTGAATTTCAGTAAAATAAACTCACATGTTTTTAAAGAAAAGATGAGACCCCATTCTAGAGCTCCATGTGGTTGTCTTCTGATTTAGAAGGGAATTTAAATTGGCTTTCCTATGCCCTTTTTAGGCTTATACCCCTGGATGTCCCTGAAGGCTAACACATCATAACATTTATCCAGCCACAAACTATTTATTCTTTATGCCAAGTGATTTGATTGTTTCTTGTGTGCTTTTGAACTTCATTCCTCAGCCATATCTAATTGCCAAGCATCCAGGATTTTAACTTAATGGTCCTAATTTGATCCATAAAAATCTGCATGTTTCATGGGAGAAAAATTTTATGCCAAAAGAGCCACTAATGAAAGATAACAGCCTTGCACAATGAAAGGAGGTATGGTACAGGGTGAACAAAAAGCTCTTTTACAACTTTATAATGTTGTTCACTTCTGTTTTGCTTAAGGCTCTATTCACTTTTAACTGAATGGTGTCTCTAATTCCACACTGTCTAATTTTTCCTCCTCCAGGAAGGCATTGATCAGTATCATCGCCTGGGTCACCAAGTCGGATCTCAAGCACTGCTACTGTTTACTCCTTCCCCAGAATGCTAACTTTGGTTTATTTACCCATCATTAGTAATCCCTGAGGTCTGGCTATTTTTTCCAAACCATATGATGAAAGTAATTTTCAGTCTGCTTGGAGTAAGAAATCCACAATGTCTTTAAAAGCACAGCTGCTGAAGCAATGTATCCTATATTTGCAAAGATGAATTTGTATAATTTAAACATCATTATACAGCAAAGACAATTGTCATAACAGCTGCAAGCCGATCTGTGTCAGAGTTTGTTCTTGGTTTTGAGTTTCTGGACATAGCTGCCTATGACAACTAAAAATATATAAATAATCATTGAGCACATATTAGGGAAACTTTCAGTGCTTGTTTGCTAAACACAAATTTCAGCAGCAGTAGCTTCTCAAAGAGTGTGTTAGCTAAGCAACAGCTAATATGAACCATGATAACAGGAACTACAGAGGAAAATCTGCATGGTTTAAGAAACGTCTGAGTTATTACTTTGCTTCAGAAAAAGCCTTTGGTTCCCAGTCACCAAATGCCCCCATGTCCCAATAAGGGTGCTGCAGATAGGCAAAGTCTTAACTGTGAATTCTTCTTGCCTAGTTTTCTCTTCTTTCAGGCAGGGGTGAGCTGAACTAATGTAAGTTGTTGTTTCAAGCACATTTTCCTGTATAATTAAGTAGGTTATTTAGCCACAGTAGCTGCAGGAGCTGAATCTTGGCTTTTGAGTCTCTGGGTGGCCACCAAGCCACCTGCGCAGTAAGCAGGAGCTGCTGAACTCTTCTGCCCAGCCTGGAGAAGCAGGCCACTACTGCTATTCCTGGAGAAGACAAGGAGGGATGGGTCCTTGGTGGTGCCCAAGGTCCTCCACTACTGCCTTGGGCTGCCACAGGCCCAAGGTGAGATGCAAAGTAAAGACAAACACAAGACAATTGGGATCTGGGGGCAACCTGCCCTGGAGCTGCTGCCCACAGCTTTGTTTGGTGGCCCCAGGCTGAGGTATGCTGACCCCTGAGGTGGTCATTCAGCTGTAGCATCTCTCCTGGACATGTGGGTTGAGGGTCTTTCATGCAATGTAATACACAGGAGGAGGTACATGTTAGCAAGACCTAAGCAGTACATTTAGTTTAAAAAAGACTGCTTTAACATTGATACCACATTTTTAAGATGTGGTATGCCATTATTAACCAAATGAAGTGAGGTGGTTTTATTGAAAATAAATATGGTTGAAAAGAAATTATGGTTCCAGAATGATTTTTCCAAAATATTTTGGGTTTTTTTTCACGTAAATATTGACTATTTTTTTAATAATATGGAAAGAAAACTTATTTCCAGATGTCAAAATATTCCTGAGGCTAGGCACTTCTTGACCTGACGTGGTTGTTCATTACAGTTTACAAAAATTCTCTTTAATTATTGTAATATCAGACTGTTTTTTCATATTTATCATACCTTGTTTTCATAAGAGAAGTGGTATGAGAATAGTGCATTTTCTTTTTTTATTAGAAAAAAATCAGCCAAAGCTTACTGATATTTCTCAGCAATTAATTGTTTTAGGCTTTTATTGTTTAGTGCATTTAGCCAAAACTCTCCTCTTTAAACTTCAAAATATTCAAGCAATATTCAACAGCTGTTTTGTTTGCCTTTTTTTTTTTTTTTTTTTTAAGCAGCTGTTGATTTGAAGCCAATATAAAAATTCATGGATGGGAAAAAATAGTCTTAGCATGGGAAAGAGAGCCTTTCACGTTTAGGTTGCTGGTTCAGATCCCTCAAAGAGCAGACTGCCCTCAACTCTGAGTCAATGAAATGAAGACTGATGATGCCTCACTTCTCTGAGCGAGGTGCCTGGCCCCTATAACATGTCATAGCCTGCCATACATCACAACATATGATAATATGTTCTAGTCTGCTCTCTAGTCACAGAAATAATTGCATGCCATCAGATTTCACAGGACAGGGAGTGGTGCTGTAAATTAATGAAGAAGACCACACAGCATATCTGCTGAGGTTACAGCATGCCGTGGCATGCTGCTGGTGAACAGGATAGGACATTGTCTTAGTTTTTAGACTGATGTCAGGGTGACTGCTCTTTAGTATGTAGTGTAGGGAGACCCTACTGTACACTAAATCAACCGCCTGGAAAAGTTGCAGGGAAAAACCTAATTTTTATCCTGTGAAATTATCTGCATTTGCAGACCACTTCTTACTCTGACTCCTTCTAAATAGTCTCTTTTTCAGCAGCTGAATCTCCAGAGGTCCTGTGACTGAATGATGTCACTGCTATTTTATGGGCATATAACTTTCTGATGTACTAATAATGCATCATCAGCTATGTCTATTAAATGCACTAGACTAGGAGTATTTTTCATTAGAAGCTGGATAGTGATAGTAGGCTTAGTGGAAGGGTGAAAACAACACTGGGATTATTTGCTTTTCATAGCCAAGAACAATATCAGTACCTTTTACTTGACTTTGGTCATTTGAGAAATAAAAAAATAGAAACTGACACTTTCTTTTGGAAAACAGAATAAACACTTGCAATCAAAACCTGCCCTGAAATGAGGAAATAAAGTCATACAGCAAAAAAACCCCTAGTTCGTAAATCTCCTTATCCTGAAAGATCATGATGGACATAGTCAGAGATGGAAGGAGTTACTAGTCATAAAGTTGGGAAAGTAAATAAGAAGGCTGCAAAGGGATGGAGATGAACTAAATATGCACCATCTAGTGCCCTAAAGAATGGCAAACATAGTTTAACATAGGTTCTAGTATGTTTATGTGAGTCGTATGATATCTGAAAAAGTATCATCTCAGTGAGTAGTGCTGTAGAGAAACGTATTTAGGGGAAACCCACGTAATGCTGGATTTCTTTGTCTGTGGGTTTCTTTTCTTTCTCTGTTTTTGGTTTATTTTTTGACAGTCTTTTTGAATTCCTCAAGGAGCTTCGAGAGTGAAATGAGATTAGGTCTGGTCTTCTCGACGTACTTCCTCTAAACAGGATCTGAAGTATCATGAGAAAAACAGACTTTGGCTTATTTCAGACTCACAAGCTCCCAGATTCCAAAAACAGTCTGCAAAAAATATGTAAAAAATACATATGCATATAAATGCTAGCTCACATATATACCCCTGTCAAGAAAAAAGAGCTGGCTATTACCTCTTGGAGAGCTGCAAAGCTGCAGAAGGACACAGAGCAATGGCCTCCCTGGAAGCTGAGCTGCCTTGCCTTCATCTCCCGTGTGGAGGTATGCCAGCACAGCATGAGGGAGCTGTGAGTGGTGGACACACACTCCTGAGCTGTGCTATGTGTCCTAATGCAGCTCCACATCCATTCAAGTAGGTTACCACAGGCTGGCTTGGAGCATGGGACACAGGGCTTGTGCATGCCTCTGAGCATCCTTAGGTTCACATGTGCTGGCACAGGAAGCAAAAGAAGATAAATTTTCCTTCTCCAGAAGGAGTTTGGATTGTTTCATTAGATGTTCTTTTGATTTCTCAGTCACAGAGGCTGAGCAATGTTGGAATAACACATCATGGTGGGGGTGCCAGGACAAAGTCAGGCATTAGAATCAGCATAGTGTTTCTGTAAACTGAGTATATCTACATGATCTTCCTTTTATAAAAAAACAAATCTCCATGGCTCTTCCATCTCACGAAGCCATGTGCTGCTGATATATTTTTTCCCGGAGTACAGCTTTGCTGACCTCTACTTTCATTTTTTTTCCAATAAAAGGTCAAGGATAAAGAAGAATAAGGCAATGTTCAAATGAGTTGGTTTACTGGCTCAAGCCCATTCTTGAAGTAACTTTGTCTCTTTCCTTCACTAATGTTGCGCAAGAGATAAATTTGTCTCTACAGGCTTGGCCTGGGAGAACTACTGCTGTTTCCACGTGACAAACAGCTTTTTAGGGGTGGTATGCAATGCCTTTCTCTCTGCAATCTCTTTTCCAGAGTTTTTAATCTCACTCCTGCTCCCTCCCTCCTCTGTGTTTGCCTGAGTGAAAGAAGCCTTTTGCAGCACTAGGATGCAGGCACAGGGTCAAGAGCATAGAACATGTAATCAGTACTCCTCACTTTGGTTTTTGGCTCTGCCACTGGCTCACTGTGCAGTTCAGAGCAACTGACCTAGCCTTTCTGTATCCAAATGACAACGTGCCCTTTGCTTCCCAAGCAACTATAAATACTGCTCAAAAAGCCCTAGCAAGTCCAAATCAGAAAGTGCCAAAGATGAAGTTTACATGAAACGTCTGCTGAGCCTTTTGATGCATTTGCAAGGATTCACCTTAAGGAGAGATGGTCAAGGAGCTCCAAAGAGGCCCACTCACCCCTTCTGGCAGCTTGAAATCCTTCTTTCTTGCATCCTTGAACTTTGCATGATCTAAGCCTGTTTCTTCCTGGGGATTTTGCAGCTTCACAGTGCTTACTGACCTCTCCATAAGAGAGAAAAGATTGAATGTGAATTTTCCTTTCCAAAGTCACCATGGGAGCCTGAAAGTGTGTTAGCAGTAAAGAATATGCCACTTACAATATACCTACATGGGGTCGTGGCTATTCTATTTGTAGCATCTGAATAAGCTTGTTTAGAGACATCCTGGGCTTCTCTACCTTGTGGTTTCCACCAACACGAAAAATGAAGTTTGGCCTTTAAGGTCCACCAGGTTTCTAAGCAAAGCTCAGCTGAGTGATGTGCTGTCCTCAGCGTGGTCATTTAGAGATAGTTAAGGAATTTCTGCACAGCACTTCTCTGTGTCCTGTAGATAAACACTCTGTGTATGTGTGTACGTGTGTGTACATGTATATTACAACAGATTAAACAAGTATCTGCTATTCAAAGATCAATGTGTATTTAGAGTTTGGATGGACCTGAAAACATAAACCAAGAATTTAAGAATGCCCAGAACATACAAGAAAACTGTATTTGGGCAAGACTTGAAGTAGTCATTTGTGGCTAGAGATCTCTGGTTTGCACTGCTCCACCTCCGCTATGTGAGGAAGACAACCAGGCCTTAAAATACTGACCCACAAGACTCAGGAACTCTGAAAAAGCAACTCAGGCCTGTACTAGTTAAAGAATGAGGCAAACAAGAAGGACTCCAATTAGACTATTTTATTAGATGTAGGAGAACCATCGATTGTGAAATTTACTGGTAGCCAAGTTTTCCTCCCTGCCCTACAACTTATAATTATGCCTTAATTGTAGCTACTGGCTGCGGTACAAAGCTCATGCATACAAACAAATCCCAGGATGTGCTGCAAAAAATACACTGTATGGGAGGCATTAACAAGAAGACAATCAGGAGCTGGAACTACGTTCCCACATGGAAAGCTGCGGGTGGTAGAAAGAGCTCTGTATCCATATGGTTAGTTATGTGTAATATCTTTGTAATGACATTAGTGCCCCATCATTGCTTTTTCTGGCACATTTCTAGCCTTGAGTCACTTGGACTGATAGTTACCAAGCTGTGGTTTGCAGACCACTGGTGGTCCATGACCTTATTGGTAAGTGGTCCACAGCTGGGCTGCAGAACAAAACTGAGCAGCTTTCAGTGCTGTTTTCAATTAAAAGTTTGATGATGTAGGGTACATGGTGGTCCACAAGAGGGTCTTAGCATTAGTGGTGGTCCCATTACCCTAAAAGTTTGGAAATTCTGGCTTAAACAACCATGTAGATCAACAGTCTATTTGTGTTATGCTGTTTGAAGTTAAATGTTACAGCATGCTCTCTCCTTTCAAGTGTTAGGAGCTGTGTTGCCTGCCCTGCTTGTCAGTTTTAAAAATAAAAATATCATAAAGTAGTGCCATGGTATGGTCTTCCCAGTTTATGACTTGTTTAACTCATCATTTCATATGTCACATATCAGAAACATTTGCCCCAAAACCTGTAGTGTTTTTGGAGGAAAACAAGAGGGTTGTTTTTCATATTTCATTCACTGAAGTGGGAGTTGGGCAGGCATGGGGGGGTTAGAGTTGAGTAGCAGAGAGACTTGGAAGAGATAATCATTGCAGTTAGTTCCTGGAGGTTAAGCTGAGATGAGTAACTAGGGAGATGAACCTTATTTTCTTTGGGATGTTCTACTGGTCCTTTCATTGCTCCCTTAGGTTAAAACCTGGGAAATTCTCTAAAAGGGAAAGTACCTCATTTAGGCTGATTATTTAAGATTAGGCAAAGGGAAGATTTTGTTCACAAGGTTTGTTTGATCTTTATAAGCTCTGGCTGAAGGCTTACAGCTCTTAAGAATGTTGTTTACAGGTTTGTCAGCTAGCAAAAACGAGTAGCCTAAGGCTATACCTCCAGTTAAGGCTGGTTCCCCTCCCATACCTTGATGGTTACAACAGTTGTAATCATCAAATCTGACTCTCTACCTATCACCACCATGCCACTAAACCATGTCCCTAAGTACAACATCTATATGTTTTTAAACACAGAACGGGTAATGGCATCTCCCAAAGACCAGGACTAAAGCTTGATCTTCAGCCTAAAATGGATTTTCAGCTTCTGAGCCCATTGGTGCTGGCAGCCGCTGCTCAGGCAGCTCCTCCTTCCTGCTGCAGAGCCCTGCAGAAAGTACACCCAGCATCTTCAGAGGAGGGCTCTTGAGTGTCACAGTAGTTGCTTCGACCACAGATCCCAGGCAAGATGTGAGTTCCTGGTTACATCCTGCTGTGGGAACTGTAACATCAAGATTAAACTCTTAAAGTAAACAAGGGATGAGACTGGTGAGGGAACCTGTTTGAATCACATCTCACAGAAGGAGCTTTATTGGTGGCATTCCTAGATTGAAGAGGTTCAATTTGTAAGAATGTCAACTGTTCCCTTTTAAAATTGATTTAATTGTTAATACACATACTTCCTTCCATGGCAGTTATTTTTGCAAGCTGATTGCCTGATCCCCTGTGTGTTGGAAAAGCTCTGTTAACTTTCCTCTATGGATCTGAAGTTCAGTTGGGATAAGTCCTATTGTTGTGCCAGGATCTAGCTCACTGTTGTCCCATGTTCTTAACATGCCATCTGCATGCCCTTTGCCCTTGGCTGCAGCACTCTCTTCCCACACACTTCCTGCAAATTCCAATCTGTGTGGTTATGTGTACCTCCATCAGAAATCAGGCTGGATGTATGATTTTCATTCTGTGGTAATATGGGAAATTACTGTGTCTAATGGGATGAGACCTTGCCAAGTGACATTATAGATCTGAACTAGGGTCTGAGAATTTCTTCCAAGATTTTTTTTCTATGAAATTGAGTTTACCCCAGGCTGTGAGACACCATCTGTAAACCGCACAGATCCTAGGGGGCATCAAATGTGCATTGTCTGGGGTTGGCTTTGCTGTGGATGCTGTCATGTAACCACGGGGGTGAAGATACCTTTTCAGTGGTGGCATATTACCAAGGTTACAGAGTTGTTCCTCATTGTAGCTGTCATATGATAAAGTCCAGTTCTCTGCAGCTCAGCAGGCTGCTCCTACAGCTGCAGCTTGAACAACTCATGGTCACTAATAGGTGGAAAACAGAATCAGGCAGCTCAGTGGGTTGCTGAAGGACCACAGCTCCTCATCCAACTCTTTTAGTAACGTGCTGTGCAACACAGCCTTGGGCTTCTGGGACAGGGTGCTTCAGTGCAGTCTCCCCTCACCATACCGCTCGGCATGTAGGCAAGCCAACCTCTTGCAATTAAGAAGTGCCACATCTTCCAGCAATCACTTAGTCCACCTTCCATAGAGTGAGGCTGGTCTGAAGGCCATCCTTCCCTGGCAGGAACCCTAGGAACTCAAAAATATGTGATGGTGAACATCTAAAAACTAGACCCTTCTTGACCTGGAGGGTCTGTGAGTAGACCTTCTCTGGTCTTTGCAGCATTGCCCTGTGCTGCAGCACTATTGCAATCTCTAACTTCTTATGAAGTGGAAACTGAGGCAAACAAAGGCTGAGTAAGTAGACCAGTGCTACACAGCAAGCCTGTGGCACATCTGGGAACTGAGCGCAGACTTACTGACTCCTGGTCCTGGGCTTCAGCTACCCACTGAGCACTGACATGGGACGAAGTGAATCTCACCAGAGACATCAGATAACCACAGTTTAATTTGGTTTCTCTGTGCTCTGTACCCTGGGGAGATAGCAGACCTCTAGCCACGAAAGGCAAGTTATTGAGAGAGTTACTGTTAATTCCTCCTTATGAGGTCCATCTTGTTATGTTTGGAGTTGCCATAGGTTTCTGTTTGTTTTGTCTGTTTTTTTGTGAGTGGGGCTTGTGTATTTTATTAAGCCCTTGGCTAGTGTCTTGTGCATGTTTAAGATTTTATAAGGGTTTCTTTTGAGGTTATTCATTATAGATTTCAAAGGTGGCCTATTCTGCAGGCTTGCTATTGAATGTCAATCTTTGATAGACCTGTGTGTCACACAGGAGAAGACTATTTCTCATATGCTCATAATTAGTGTTCCCAAAGGATTCCTCAGCTGCTTTTCATAGCTCTACACTCACGTTGACCTTGGACTTTGACTATTCCATGCCTTTC
Organism: Bucco capensis; assembly: GCA_013396975.1. Taxonomy (NCBI): domain Eukaryota; kingdom Metazoa; phylum Chordata; class Aves; order Piciformes; family Bucconidae; genus Bucco; species Bucco capensis. The sequence continues at coordinate 1,323,961 of VWZO01005806.1, read as the reverse complement.
AATAAGTACAGTCATCAGAGAGAGACTGAGAGAGAAACCTCCTTTTATTTTTATCACTTTAAAATGAAAAGTTATCCAAGAGATACCTTTCCAGTACCTTGTATTTTTGGATCTGCCACTGATCTGCTGGAGACCACAGGGAATGGACCTGACCTTTCACTGTCTCATCTGGCTTTTTTCTCTGCCTTGTTTGCTGATGCTGTGGGCAGTGGAAGGCTTTTTGTGACCTTAGTTATCGCTGTAAGACTTCTCATGTTTTTAGGAATTGGTAGTTATGTCCTTAAAAATTCTGTTTCAGACACACAGCAAATTAATTAGATTGTGGAACAGATTTGGAGTGCACAGAATGAGAAAATAGCTGCTTTTATAGTACAAGTATGTATTTTTTGATTCAATTAGTAGTATAATGCATCCAAAAATCAGAAAGATTTTTCTTTTATTTACTTAGTATTAACCAGCTTTTGCTGGTTGATTTATATTCTGGAGAAACTATTTCTATTATTTTACTCCAAATATAGAAGCAAGTGCATCATCTCTATTATCAAATTTCCTTCCTCTGGGAAATGCTGAATTTTATTCTAACTGCAATTAACAATGTTAAAAAAAATTAACCTTACTTAAGAAGATATGAATTGATACCAGTCTTGGAGAGGTTAATGTTTTCTCTAAGCCTGAAGACAGATTTGCTTACACTCTTTCTGCCGATGTCTGTGTTTGTCACAAAAACCTGGAGTTCTAAGAATGGATGTGTGTCTGATAATTTTTCGGCTGCCTCCCCCTCGTGGTAAATATGAAAAATGTCTTTTCATGGAAATACTGAAAAGTTGGGTAAAGAACAGCACTTCTATTTCACTTGGGTTTTGGTTGTTTTATATATTTTTTTGTTTGTTTGGGGGTTTTTGTTGTTGTTCTGGAGTGGTTTTTGGGGGTTGATTGTTTTGGTTTTTGGTTCTTTTTGGAGGAGAGTGGGCTTTAAAATGCTGAATGTGTGAATTAAGGCAAAGACACAAGAACTCTTTCCAGGAACCAAAAGCTCTAGTCAGCTTAAATGAAGAGCACAGATACCTCAAAGATCTTGATGTAACAGCTGCAACTGGCTTGAGGCTTTTTCTTTCTCTCAAGACTATGCTGTTGCCCTTCGCTCTCCACTCCCACTTCAGACAGGTCTGAAGGTTGCAGCAGAAACTTCTCCTCTTGTTTTTCTGTGCCTTTTTTCTTTTTCCCTGCCATGTGCTGAGGAAGAAGGGCAGGGACTCACTCGCCAGCTTTGGGGCTCCTGGTCTTCCTTGTATCCTACAGAGTTGTGGTTCTACCACTGTACATGGGCTGTTTCCCTAGGCTTTGTGTTTTTTCGACATTGATATGGAAGCTAAAATATCCTCTATAGTTTGGAAGAGGAAAGAGTTGTCAGCCATGCTGACTAATGGTCAGTGCAAATGAGAGACTAGCATTTCCTCTATAAGCATCCAAAGGAAGAGAGCAAAGCCATATTGCCATATTCCACCAGGCAATGTATAACCCAAAACATGATGGTTTGCAATCAGATGAAGTAAGACTATCTTAAGTACATCTGCATCATACACAGAGAACAGCTTCTTCATGATGGAGCAGACTCCATTCCTGAGACCATCATTTTCCCTGAGCTTGTCCTTCTAGTGTGAGTTCTTGTGTGGTGCCTGAGACCCCTAAAGCTCTCTAAACAGAAAGCATATTTCTTCAGTTCTTCTGCAACAGGTTTCTCCAAAGTGCAAGAAGGACTTTAAAGGGTAAAGCTAAGAGAAGGAGGACAGACTTTGTGGTTAAGGCTGTAGATGGTGACTTCAGAGAAATGGGCTCATTTCCTGGTTTTACCACAAATTATGTGTGGTGGGGAAGAAGCTGCACATATATTCTGAGGTTTTAGGGCTGTGTGGGCTAACCAGAGAAAAGGGCCTGTCTATCATCTTTTATGTCTTTCCCACTTAACTGGAAAGTCTCTGGAATGAGAAACTTTCTTCTGCACCAAGTGAACAAGGTCACTGATGGGGATGAGACCTGCTGTAATGCTAATAATAATTTGGATATATTTGAAAATCGGACAGCTATCCAGGCTTCTGTGCTCCCTCACTGTTAATGTCTCCATAAGCTGTGACAGTTGTCATAGCTAACACCAGTTGGCCTCATCCTTCTGGATAGATCTCTACTTTCAGGAGCAGGCCCAACGTTTACCACTGACAAGACAAAATGGCCTGTAGCCACCAGGTGTCCCTCTTCTCCACGGTTTGGAGGAGAGCTTGCCCATCCCACTGAAAGAGAGGGTTTATCGTAAATTTGAAGTGAAATGCTGCTTGTCATTCTGGCCCCAAGCGATAGACTCTTTCGTCTTCCCTGTAAGCAATACGGTGGTGGCAAAGGCAGCCCTTAGCATAGCCCTTAGCATGGCCCTCGTATGAGAACGACAGAGTTTAATGTACAATAACAAACTCGTATCCCACAGAGCAAGAACATCAGCTGCAGAGTGCTAAAGGTACATACTTCCAAAATACTGAAGTCTCATTCATTTATTTTCTTTTGTTTCTGAAGCAGACAGTCTAACACGTTAAAGTCTGGAGATATAGTTCTTTGCAAAGTGGTGAGAGTACAACTTTTCAAGCATTTCAGTGGTTGTAGTTGTTTACAAAGGCAGTTCAGAGGATACAATTCTGCCTCAATCTATGCAAGGATTTCTGGGATTTTTGCACAAAACCACAGCTTTCTATTGAAGTGCAATTCCTTAATTAAAAACAGAAGAGGAAAAAAAGGCAAAACAACCCAAACTAGTAATCCTTCCACAAAATTTTCTGTCCTTACTGTCAGAGAGTACTCCTGGGTTATGTGCAGGCTCGAGGCTCTGGTTGGCATAATGGATAGATTCTTTCTTTCTGAATTTCTCTGAATCAGGCAACATGAGGTGCTGAGCCTGGGTTCCTAATGAGCCAGACCCAGTGGCGCAGGAGAGCAAATCTCCTCCCCTCCCCCATCACTTCTTTTCCTCTTTAGAATATCCTTTTTATATACTTTAAAGCATCCTTTATACTTTACCTTTTATCTCCAAGCAAGTGTTTTTGTAACAACAATGGACACAAAATGTACCCCGAGGGCTGCAGGACTGCGGGAGAAGGCAGGATGCGCAGAGTGCGTGGGGAGGGTCGCTGTCAGCGGGATATGCATGTTTAATTTACCGCTTGAGGGCACTGTGGAAGTGATTAAGGAGTGAGCTTTGAGAACTGGGATAAAAAGACTATTTTGTGGAGGAAAGCGCGGAAAAACATGGAAGAGGGTGGAAAACAGACTCAGCACATGCTGACAGAATGAGAGGCTAAAGAAGAGGAAAGACAATCCAGAAGACCAGAGATGCGGGTCTCCTTGTATGAACTGAAATGCAGTATTTTTAGGCAGTATTTTATTCTAACATTGAGAATAACAACAACAACCACGTTAACATCCATGAACATTGCAGTATTTTAGGTCAATGGACACTTTTCTTCATTGTTTTAGTGTGACTATTTGCATGTCCAGTGCAGATAAATCTACTTCTTGGGATATAAACAAGTTTTTTTTTCCTGTTTGCTAATTTACAAATCGCTCAATTAAATCAACTGTCCAGCAATGTCTAGTTCTTATTGTTTCTTTGAGTGGAGGGTCTTAGAGTGAGATTAATTTCATGTTGTTCCAGCAAGCAATCTTCTGGGCTGAGAAATATGTTATAGCTTGCATTACATTAGAAAACCATTGTAATAACTAGCCTGATTCTCAGGGGATGCAGATAGAGATGCGGTGTAAAACTAGCTTTAAATAATCCTCTTCCTTCTCTCCTAGATTATAACCTGCTCCTTAGCCACTATTCAGCCATCTAGAGGAGTCCTGGTGTCATGCTCTTCAGCACCTGGAATTTCCCAGCATATAAATTTGCTTCTTACAAAACCAGGAAGAATTTTACAAACTCTCTATATTTTAGAGACGTGGACATGTTTGAGCAGGTCCAGAGGAGGGGCACAAAAGTGGTCAGAGGACTAGAACACCTCTCCTATGAAGAAAGTCTGAGAAAGCCTGGAGAAGAAAAGGTCCTTGGTAAATCTTATTGCAGCCTTTCAATGCTTCAAGGGGACCTATAAGAAAGATGGGGACAAACATTTTAGCAGGGCCTGTTGTGACAGGACAAAGGGTAATGGTTTTAAACTGAAAGAGGGTAGATTTAGATGAGGTATAAGGAAGATTTTTTTTTTTTTAATTATAAGGGTGCTGAAATACTGGAAGGCATTGTCCAGAGAGATAGTAGATGCCCTATCTCTGGAAATATCCAAGGTCAGGTTGGACAGGGCTCTGAGCAGTCTGATACAGTTGAAGTTGTCCCTTTAAAGGTCTGTTTCAACCCCAAGCATTCCATGATTCTATGACTAGGGATTAACCAGTGGAAGGGCAGGGAGTGTGCATGTGTGCATGACCATGCTCCTGATGTGGGGCAAGTCTTTTTCCAGATGTTTGAACAGCACAAGGCAAGCAGGGATGTGCTGATAACAATATCAATGACTAGAAAGAAATTTATCATTGGCAGAGTTAGTAAGGAAAACCATGCAAGAGTCCGGGTGAGGACCCAAGATCTATCTAACTTTAACCAAACCAGCACAGGGTTTAGTACCAGGGCCTTATCAGCCATTGATGCTTGCTCACATTTAACTTTACTTTAGGATTCGCTGGCCAAAATGAGCATTTAGATGTCTACACACAGACATCAAATTTAGGAGTCTTAATGTGGAGCTAAATTGCATGCTTTGTTTATCTCTGGAGTTGCCAAATTAGAGGTTGCTAGCTTCTCCAGAGGAGGACACTAAGCCAAACATGATGAGATTCAGCTTTCTGCCTTTCCTCAGAACAGTATTGTTTTCCTACCACATGGTGTCTCTAACAGAGAGATGCACATGGACCTAACCTTGGTCGCACACTCTAAGCAGCCAAGTGTCTGCACAACCATACTTACATTCTATTTGCACAATCCTTTTACATACGTGATTAAGCATATGTTAAACTGCCACACTCAGGCTCTATGTTCCTTGGGGATATTGCCACACAGTAGCACAAGAAGAGCCACAGGCTGCTTTTGTGAGGCTGAAATACTGGAAGACCTAATTAAATATTTTGTTAGTACTTCAGACCCAAACCCAAACTTCAAATAACATAATTGTACTTTGCCCCCATCATGAAGTTTCAGGGAACACCACATCCAGAACTAACTTTATTTACATCATCCTATCTCCCAGGCTAACTTACTGTGAAAGAAAACTCCCTTCCAATGTGTGCCTCACAGATTATTCCTCCTTTCCTGCACCAAGATACTGCATAATTGCTAGGGCAGAGATTCAGACAAGGTACACTAAGAACATCAGATGATAGGGTCTTTTAAATCTGCAGATCCTTCTTCTTCCCATTGCTTTTAACTGTTGAAAGTTGGTAGTTTAAGAAAAATAACTCTAGGAAAAAATACTTTGAGTCTCATAAAGTTTATTTACTTAGTAAAGTTATATTACAATATATACAATTTCTTTTTACATATAGCACCTTTCCAAAAAACAAAGTACTGTATGATACAGCTAGTACTTTCAAGAAATTTACAGAAATTCTACTTTTTCATCTTAATAGTTTTATCTACAGACACACATTGGTTAGGACCAAGTTCTCCTAAGATGCTGACTTCAGTGGGTTTTGGATTACACTGCTAGTGAAGTTAATAAAGAGAAACTTAATTGCTGTCAGCTATCAATCTGATATGCTTCAGGATAAGAGATCTTAGCTATGTCATTTCAGGAGCTATGTGCAAACTTAATTCCCACAGAAAGCCGGAGGTGTAGATAGAAAATATTTTATTAGCCACAAGAATGCAATATTTTCATCAGTAAGATTTTTACTGTCATCAGAAATGGTTTCATTAGAATGGAAGAAGAACACTGCTTAAGTGTTTATATGCATTATGCAAAATGAAGTTAAGAACCTGGAAGCTTATGTGATATAGTATCATGCATTCCCCAAGGAATCCATTTACTCCCAAAGAGCCCAGTCTTTCAGCTACTGAAACTCATGGCATGATCCCCTTAACTCAGGGAGAAAGTGTAGCTTTTCTTTTAGTAATCTTTATGCCACCATCAAGAAAAAAAGCTCTGTCCAAGGTATAACATTTCTTTCAAGTGAATGAGAGTCATTTAAAATATAAAATGAGGTATTTAATATACCTCAGGAAAAAAAGACTGTTTTGAAAAACATCTTACGTATGCTATTGTTACATTCACCTGATGTGGGTCAAATTTCAGATTAACTATTTATACCTTTATACCTATCTAATTTATTTTTTTCATATTTTTGCTTCACTAGACGTTGGGTCTATTGGCTGGAAGAAAGCATTGTTACTCTGAGGACAGTTGTTGTGACAGACACAGGTGTTGATCATCATCATTGGCTTTTTTAGGACTTTGCCCTGAGGACAGCGGAAGTCAACTTGAATGGTTTTGGTGTTGTGTGGGGTACAGCATCGCCCATCACTGCAGAGGCCACAGTAACGAGGTCTGTATGTCTGCACACTGGTGCAGTTCTTGTATTCGAAGGGAATAGCTTTCAGAGACCTCTTGGTTCGGATACATTTCTTCCCTTTCTAGAAGAAATATGAAGACAGATATATCACTGCGTAAGACAGAAACTCCTGCAAGATCTGCTCTTTGACACCAGTGTGTTATCAGGCCAGTAATAAATGACAAGTAAAGCTCACCCCTGTCATTTTAGACAAGCCAAACAGATGTTCATTATGCAACTACACCCTACTGGAAAACTTCTCAGGCTAGTATAGTTCCATCAGAGAATCAAGAAGTCAAATGAGCAAGTTAGAGGGCTAGATTCAGAAGAAAAAAAGAGGGCTAAAACCAACCTCAAAAGTCATAGCCCATTCTTGTGACTCAAGGTAGAATCAGCTTTATCCATATTATTCTTAACAGATGGTTGTCTAACATGTCCTTGGAAGTCTTCAGTGACTCCACAGCTGCTCCAGACAATACTAACCCTTCACTGTTCTTACTGCTTGGAAGGTTTTCACTCATGTCAACTTTCATGCAGTCTAAACTTACCATTTCTATCCAATGGACTCAGAATAGGCTGCAATATCTAAACACAGTTATGAGAATGCATTTCTGTTCTCTTCTTACATTCCATTCAATTGATTTTTCAGTAGCAGAACATGTTTTCTAGACCTCTGATCATCCTTGTTAGTCTCCTCAACTCCTCCCAAATGTTTCATATCCATTTCTAAACACAGTATGTAAAAACTACACAGAGTACTCAGCAAAGGCCTTAGCAATGCTTTTCAACACTTAGAGCATTACATGGAGTGATGGTACTCTTACCTGATAGTAACAGTTGTGTAACATGTAGAAGCAGCAAGAAAATCAGCTATCTTATATACACATTTACTGCACCTGAAGTGTCAGCGCTGGATTTGCTTTTAGAAAAAGCACCATGAAGATTATGGTAAGATCTAATTTACCCAAGCAGATTTTGCAGTATTTCACACATTCCTCTGCAGTTCCAGATGCTCAAAAGACTAGAAATCAGACATATCCATTCTGCATTATTTGAGCCACTCTGAAGTGTACATACAGGTAGTCCAATTGCATTTGCAGTAGAAGTTAGACTGTGTGAGCTGTCAAAATAGTCTGCACATACAATGCATTTGGTCTGTCTGGAATGGCCCAAATTATCATAGAATAGTTTGGGTCAGAAGGGACTTTTAAAGGTCACCTAGTCCAACTCTTCTGCAATAGCAGGAACATCTTCAAATACATCAGTCTGCTCAGAGGCCTGTCCAACCATCCTTGGGATGGTTTCCAGGGATGGTGCATCTACCACTTCTCTTGACAATCTCTTTTAGTGTTTCACCACCCTCATCATAATAAATGTCTTCCTTATACCTCATCTAAATCTACCCTCTTTTAGTTTAAAACCATTACCCCTTTCCTTATCACAACAGGCCCTGCTAAAAAGACTATCTCAATCTTTCTCATAGGTCTCCTTGAAGTACTGCAAGGCTGCAACGAGGTATCCCAGGGGCCTTCTTTTCTCCAGGCTGAATAGCCCCAGTTTTCTCAAGCCTTTCTTCATAGGAGAGGTGTTGCAGTGCTCTGTTTTTGTGGCATTAGCCTGGACCCACTCCAACAGGTCCATGACTTTCATGTGCTGAGAACTCCAGAGCTGGACACAGTGCTCCAGATGGGGTCTCACCAGAATGAAGTAGAGGGGCAGAATCACCTCACCTGACCTGCTGGAGGTGCAGCACAAAGCTACTGAGGAAACACAGGAAGTCTAATGCTTTCCAAAAACTCTAGGCTTGTACACATGCTGAAAGGTGCATTTAGGTACACTTGTATCTGGGGCATTCTAGACCATAATACTGCAATCTTGGAATTACAGTTGAAGACACCCTGCTCCCCTTGCACTCTTTGCAACATACCTTATCAGATGGCTCTTCATTTTCACAAGGTCTTATCATACAAAGCCGTGTCTGCTTCACCATCTCACACTGTTGATTTCTGTTGGTAACACGGGTGGAAAAGCCCATTCCACAGCTTTTGGAACAAGCACTCCATTCTGTTGTCTGCTCAATACAATTGGCACTTGAATCTGATACATCGATCCCAAGTGTGGCCTCTTGTCTGTAGGCTAGAGACAAAACCCCATAGAACTTTATTACAAGAAAAACTCACACGAAGAAACAGCAGCTAACTGAGCTCCACCACACCTAGGGAAAAACACATGAGACGCAACAGAAGTCCAAAATCCATGCTTTTGACAGGATTTAGGAAATTTAAAAGCTGCCTGGATGGCAACTTCCTACATCTAAAAAGAACAGAAAGGTCCGTATCAGTGTAATCAGCAAAGCATTTAGATTCAGTTCAGTCAAGTCCACAGCTGGAAGAATTACTGCCAAATTTTTAACCAGGTTAGAACTCAAACATTTTTTATTTCTCATGCTTTCCAATGGAAATACACCATAAATCTGTTCTAGAGCTACATTATAAAAATATTTGTATCAAGTACGATTTGAGAGAGGCTGAATGATTTACCTAAACTAATAAATAGCATGGAAGTAAGTAAGTCCTTTATTCCAAAAGTCATAAAGTCACCCAATCTTGTTAATTATTGACAGGTGATAGAGTGATGGTGGCAAGGCAGGCAGGAAGTAATCTCCAGGAGTTACAGGAGTTTCTGTAGTTACTCAAAGCCACAGCCAACTCTTGACCATCGTCCTGCCCTCATGACTGTCTAAAGCTGTATTATGCAAATATTCCTAACTGTACAGTTTGGTTCAGCCAGGAGTAAACAGAATGAGGAAACACAACTGAGCTGTCAGTCACACCTCTTGCTGCTAAGCTCCTCCTCTACAACAGCATTTCTTTCTGCCTTTTGCATGATAAAGCTCAAGAAAGGAGGCCTCCCAAGAGGGATGGTCACTGCTAGAAAGAATGCAGATAATCCATCGGTAGGCATTTTACAGATTAGCACCTGTCACTGTCAAGCAAATCAAAGAAAAAACAGTAGAAAGGTGGCAAGCTTTTTGTTTATACATTATGTGCCTCACAATTGTCACTTCATAGCACTCTGAGAATTTATTAGAGCGTTTCTTTCTGGATCCTTCCTTCCTTGTTATTCAAATGGATTAGCTGAGTTTCAGCATAACTTAACTGCTTATGATCGCAAGAGCAGTGACTGGAAGAGAATGCAGTGCCTTCAAGTCTCAGTTAAACTAACTTATAAAAATTCATGTTGAACTAATGGTCTAATTTAAAGGGGATGGAGACATAATCCAGTATGAAAAACTGGGAGAAAATATTATGCAGCTTTATTTTTTCAATTACAAAAGCAGTTTATGAGTTCTGCATTTTGGAATGGGATTTTTTTCAGATCCACTTACTACGCTTACAATCACTGCTTCTCCAACTATTTTATAATGCTTTTGACGCCAACAATAATGGTGAGAGCTCTAACACAGACAGGCAGGAATTTGTTGGCATTTTAACTACCAGGCTGATCACTTGTAACTGCTGGGGAAATTAAGGAGAAAGAGTCTTCTGCAGACTGAGCTGTTAGAATAATATTTGTGATGCAACACTTTCTTGCAGAGCAACTAGCAAGACTCAAGCTTTGATCTGTGGGTGGAAATAATATCTGGAGGATTATGAGCTTGCCTCTGTTTCATTCCACTCACTGAATTACCCAGTACCAGATAAACAGCAGTTTCAGAACTGGGAATTATCTCAAGTTAACTGCCTTTTAAAACTGATAGGCACATTCATCCTCTGAGTATCTTTTACCTGTCGAGCTCTGACTTTAATCATAACCTCTGTGTACTTAACTAATGGCTCTAGATGAGAAAAAATAGCAGAAAAAAACAACCACAGAAATAAATGTGTCTTAGATTTGGCAACCCCATGGATATTTCCAGTGTAGTATCACCTCCTTCTCGCAGTGACTGTGATAATTAGTTTTTAGCTTCCTCACCAGCCATAGCAAAACCTCCCCAGATCACTTCATCTTTAGGGTCGCAGATCCACTTCTCACAGCACTCTCCATGGACTTCAATTTTTCTGGGGAAAGGGCAGTCAGGGCCGGGGAGCAGCAGGTCCAGGTTACAGCGGGGCAGACAGCCAATCTGTCCATCTCGGCAGGTGCACTGGTACTTGCAGCTGGGCTGGAACGTCTCCCCGTTGCGGTAAATCATCCCATCAAACACACAGTTGTCTCCCTCCAGCACTAGTGAGAAAAATGGATGCGTATCACTGAGACAGAGCGAACTCGACACCCTCCCTGTGCCTCCCAAAACACCGAAACAAGAGTCCTCTCCCGGCCAGGCCTTGAGCGGGCTACACTTGACAGCCGTCCGGCGCTCGGGCCGCCGTGGTGCTGTCGGTCCTTGCGGAGTCCCGCTTCGCCTGAGGGAAGGCGGAAGAGGAACGGGAGAGGGACACTCCAGCGGACAGCGCGACGGGACCCGGCCCGTAGAGGGTCTCCCCACCGCTGCAGTGAGAACTGCCTCAAGCAAGGGTAGTCCGGCCGGCCCACCCGCCGCCACCTACCCATGCAGATGCCGGCGGCCCCGCCGCCCTCCTCGGGGCCGCGGTCGCAGTAGAGGCCGCTGCTCTCGTCGCAGGGCAGCAGTGGGGAGCAGCTCTCGCCGCGCTGCCGGGCGCACACCACGCAGCAGGAGCAGCCGTCCAGCACGGCGGGCACACCCGGGGCGCAGCGTGGCGGCTCGGCCGGGCAGCGCTCACCGCAGGGCTGGGGACACGCCAGCTCCCGGCCGCTCACCTGCAGGGACAAAGCGGCCCCAACGGCCGGGTCACAGCGCTAGCCCGGCTCCCGGCTTCCCCCAACCACCGCCCCCGCCGGGCGCCCCACACTTACCTCGCAAAGCCGGAGGAGGAGGAGCAGCAGAAGGGCGGGCAGACCCTGGCCGCCGCCCGTCGCCATGGCCCCGACTGCCGCTTCCCGCCGCACTGCTCTCCTCCACTCTGCCGACAGAGCCATTGCAGCCGCTTATATAGAAGCGGTTGGGGACCCCCCTCCACCACCACCCCATCCGCGGGCAGCGCGGGTCGGAGGCGGGGTGCTGGAGCCGGGCCGGGCGCTCCGCAAGCCTTACTCCTTCTGCCATCTGCCCCGGCGGCGCCGAGCCGCAGCCCCAGCCCCGCCGGACCCCCACGACCCTGCTCAACCTGACTGTGGGCGGCACGGTCAGGAGCCTTCTCCCCAGAAGCGTTACATGGAGAGGGGGTTGGAGCCCCGAAGGGCAGCGCTGGCCACTTCTTGCCGACTTCAAGCTGTTCCTACGGCAGCCCTAAGCCACCCTGCTTGCTTGCAGGCATGGCCCACAGGAGCTATGCTGCCAGTTACAGACTGTAGGGAAGCACGATGCTAACTCCCTGCTATTGAGGGTGGCTCTGGCATGACCGATGTGGTTGGGCAGTGCTTGGCGTTGGAGACCTAAAAGGCAAATACCTCTCAGGGCTGCATAATTTCTGGCCCTGGTGTGAGGCCTCTTGAACTTTGCAAGTATTACAGAGGCTGCAAATGGACCCTATGAAGATACGGGGTTGTGGAAGTGATGTATGCTTCTCAGTAAACTCTGCACTTTTAAGTCACAGGCACTGTTCATTTGACAGAGGGGTGAGAGCATATCAGCTGGTGAGAAATAGAAGTTGCATAGGGAGCCCTCCATGCTCTCTGCAACACAGTGACTTGAAATGGTTAGAGTCTGCAGGGCAGTGGTGTATACAACCATGGGAGATGCAGAGATGACATGTCAGGCCTCAGGAATGCTTTGGAGAAGTAACTCCAGTGCTCTGTGCTCTGCAGTTATTTTAATGTGTACAGGATTAATTTAGGCCAAGCGTAAGGGAGACGAAATCTGTTAACGGGTTTTACTTGTCAGGAATTGTCTTATGCCCAAGGCAGGCCTTCTTGAGTCTTGCTAGGATACAGATATTCTCTATTCCAGACTGTTTGGGGCAGATAGTATGCATTGGATTCTGTTGTGGCTTGTTAAAGAGAAAATATTTGAAAAATAAACAGAACTTGTAGACAGACTAGTGAAAACAATATGCCTTTTAAGCTTAAGACATGACATAAGTGGTACTCATGAATTTAACAAGGCTGATGTAGCTCTGTGCCAAAGCAATACTCAATACAAAACCAGAAATCATCACATACAAGTTTTGTTTTGAACAAAAGTCACTGATCCTTTCTTGATGCTGAGTGACAACAGCAAGTTTTCTGGAGAAACCAGTCATTCAGGGGAGAGCAAACTTCACTGCTGCAGAAACACATAATCACTGGACACATATTGGTCCTTTGTTTTCTCATTTACAAACACCAGAACCAGATAGGGAGAACACTGGGTTGCTCAAACCTTATTAGCAGCTTGGGCATGGGTTTGAGGTTCAGTCACCCACTGCCTGGCAGCTCTTTTCATCTTCTTTATCTCTCTCTGCTTCTGTTCTGAGTTTGGCTTCCCTCCCCCCTTTCCTCCTTCTTCTTTGCCTCTTGCATCTGATTTCGGCAGAGTGCTTTCCTCGCAAATAGAATGACCAGTGCTCCTGGCTAGGCACTAAGGTTTGCTAAAGAGTAGCAAGGCTATTCCTGTGGTTTTCCTAGAAATAGGGCTGTAAGCCAGAGGGGCACATACTAGATTTGTTTTTGCCTGTCTCTCTGTATGTGAATCTGATGAAGTTTTCAGTGCTGATAATCGCCTCTGAAAGTTACCTTGTCTTTCAATGATATTACTTCACACCACTCTTAAACATCTTCTGGTCTATTAAAAAAAGTTTCAACACATAAAATGGCAGAAAGAATCAAAGAAATTAGAAGAATATTTACCAGAGCACTTAATTTTGAAAAAAAACCACCCTGGTTTACATCCATTTAACACATTTATTAAATCCCTATATATTTATAAAATACCAGTTATGAAAATAAGGTGATGCTTCCATTTAGTTCAATAGGGCCAAATACCTTTTCCTGGACATTTAAGTCCCTCCAAAGTATGCTTATTTGGAGTCCTTTGGAACTACCAGTTCTAGGATGCTTCTTCATCTTCTTAACAGTGAATCTTCTTGTCTGCACTTGTTTTACAGCTTTTTAAAGGGTGAAACCTTTCTTATCATATGAAAGTACCCTTTGTTACTTGTCACAGATTAAAATAATTATCAGGTGGAAGGGTTTCATGCTGGCTCAGCTGGCAGTAAATAGTGTTTATTCGTGATATAAAATTAGTAGGTACAAATAAATATTTTAGTTACTCTGGGTATGCTTTTTAAAAAAACCCACCTGTATTTAAGTGAATTAATATCTGAGTCATCGCCCTGGCTCTAGCTGTTGCAAAGAGTAATCACTCCTGATGTTTAAAAAATTAACCTCTGCTCTTCTCTCTGCAGGGAGTCACAGAGGGAGAACAGTGTTGAGAGGTGTAAGTTCAGGAACAGAGTTCAGCAGCAGAGTCCCAGGATTAAAAATATACTTTAGGGCTTTCCTGCACCAGGGTCATGGGCAAGGAAGGTGTTGCGTTCGTTGTACCTGCTCAGAGGAAAACATTAGGCACATAACCTGTATAGGTATATAAAAGCCTAACTAGGGACTGTGGAGAATAACAAACACTGAAGTATTCTCTAATCTTAGCTCTAAAATTCATCTTCTAATTGCTGTGAATGCTTAAGGAAGCAGGGAGTGTATCTCGTGCTGCACTTATGCATTGCTAAGACACAAAATGCTTTTAAGATGTCTTTTCTTTCTGGAAGGGATGCAGCTTTGTACTTACTGCAGAAAGTGTATACCTGAAGTCAGCAGCAGCTGGTATGAGCTCCTACATGGGCCAATATCAGCTGCTGCACTAGAAGATTTCTCACTCTGGATTTCTACAAGTCTGCCTTGGGCTAAATTGCTGGCATGGTTTTCTGGATGTGATTTGTATTCAAATCTTTACCTTCATAGAGCTAATAACCCTAAATGAGTCGCTTCTTACCCATCCTGTTTACATCCACACCTCTAGATGAATTATGTATGTTTTACCACCATTACAGGGCAGGAAGCTCTATCTAAAAGGCTGGAAGCAGAGGTTACAGATAAAACTGGCTTAACTCAAGAGAGAGTTTCTAGCTGTTGATCCTATTCCTATCCAGAAGTGTTTTAGTATATATCAAGTATGAAAAAAAATCAAGCATTCTTAATAACATCCCTCTATTTAAAGCCAGCCTCCTCTCCAGCCTGTGAAGGCCACTGCTTTACAAAAAGAAGCCTCATAGAATTCTCTTCTATTCTTTGTGTTTGACAAGTAATGCCATTTTTAGAGAGTAAAATTATCATAAATACTGCATCCTTCTTTTTCTGCTCTTTTGTCCTACCATTTTTTTACTGATGCAAGTACAAGGTCAATGATTCATCCCTTGCCCTGCACTGTCTCATTAATTTATGTCCTCTCTAGTAGTCTACCTCACAAATCACAATATTTTTCTTGAAAATACTAACATTTTGGATTTTTAAGTAGCCCTTCTCAGCCTAGATGACAGATGTAAATTCCTAACATCTTTTGGGGCTGTTAATGTTTCACATGACTTAAATATAAAAGAAACAAAAATTATATAAACACACCAGTAAATTCATAATAGCAGTGATATCATCAGCTTTCCATACTGTGAGATAGCGGCCTAGCTTCCCTTGTGAAAGGAATGCAGGCTGATAGGGTGCTTCATGAGAAAGATTGAGATGCTTACAACCAAGGGATGTTTATGTTATCTCTGAAAATGGGGTCTGCAAAGGTGGCCTAGCAGGTGGCTGAAGCAGGGAGTCTTACAAAGGTAAGACTTTCCTGTTCCAGCTAAAACTAATGAGGCACAGGTAAAATAACAAAACCACACAGCTTCAAAACAAAATTTGAAGGCTACAGTGACTGAGAGACCTTTGCCTAATTAAACGCAATTTTAAAGTTAACACCCCTCAGTATTCTTGAGGCATTCTTGGCCTCAAAAGCACACTGACTCCACCAGGGCTCCCAGATCCTTCTTCACAGAACTGCTTTCCAAAAGGAGAACCCCTAACCTGTTCTGGTGCATGAGGTTATTCCTCCCCAGGTGCAGGACTTTACACTTGCCCTTGTTGAACTTTACGAGGATCCCCTTGAGCCACCTCTTCAGCCTGTCCAGGTCTCACTGAAAGGCAGAACAGCCTAATGGTGTGTCAGCCACTCCTCCCAGTTTTGTATCATCAGCAAACTTGGCAGAAGGTACACTCCATCTCTTTAACCAGGTACTTAATGAAGATGGTGAATAAGACTGCGCTCAGCACTCACTAGAGTGAGCCCTTCCTGTCCTTTGTCTTGACCCTTTGAGCCTTTTATTGTGTTTTCTCCTCTCCAGCCCATTGACTGAGTGGCTACATGGTGTTTAGTGCTGGATGGGTGGACTTAAACCATGACATGCGATGAATGAATTCCTTGCTTTGCTTTGCTTAGGTGCAACTTTTACTTTACCAATTAAACTGTCTTTATCTCAACCCAGGAATTTTCTCACTTTTACTTTTCCTGTTCCCTCCCCAACCCACTGTGGGGGGAGTGAGCCAGGCTTAGTTGCTGGCTGGGGTTGAATCATTGACGCTAGGTCAGTAATACATATGCATTTTTTTCATCATCTGTTCTGAGCTCCTACATTGTCCCTGAGTAACATTTTGGGCTGGCAAGCTGCATGCTCTTCCAGGGAACTGTTCGTATCCATAGTTCCTGGATCAATTGTCTGATCTTCCCAAAATCTCCTTGCTGTTTCTGTAAGTTAGGCCTTAAAAATAGTCATAAGGAAATACTGAAAGTTTGGCCTTGTGATAGCCAAGCCTTTACTGCTGGCACTCCAAAGAGATTTTTTTCTCCTTTAGACAGCCATATGATATCAGCATAGCATACCATCTAACTGCATGTACTGATCCTTGCCAAAAGAAACATACTGAGTTGAGCTTCTCTCACCCAGAGGAGTCAGAGAGTCCGAGCACTTTATCAGCCATCTAGCAAAGAAATCAAAGAAATGAGAGATGGAAGAAATGATTGGTCATCTAATCGCCTTTTTTCTGTTTTTGCTGGTCTGGTTACCAGGGAGATACTGTATTAAAAGGAGTGGTCCACATATTTGCTTTGCTTATGAGCTGCCTCGTGTTAAAAGTAGCATTTAAAAATAAAATTTAAAAATACTTGTGGACTGCAAATGTTATTGTGTCATTGTTTAGCCTAGCTCAAATAATTTAATACTTTCACTATTCCTTGTAAATGATCTGTTCAGGCTTTTTTCCCTGTGCTTCTTTAAATTCTATCCTGGTTGTCCTACTGAATTCCATAAGGCAGAAAATCTCTATTCAGACCAGCATGCTATTTTTTTCTGAACCAGTCAGGGGCTTGTTTATAGAGTGCTTTAGCATGATCCATTCCCTTTTCCCATTTTTGTTTCTCTAAAAAGCTTCCAGGACAGACTCCCTCTGTTCTCCCTTTTGTGAGAAGCTGGATATGAATTCAAATAACTTTTTTTCCCCCATGTTTTCTTCTTGGGACACGTATTTGCTGACACACATGCTTCTAAACAGAAAATAAACTCAGAAAAAAAAAAATTCGCTAAGGTTAGCATGACATTCACTTGCCTGTAAACGTTACCGAATTTGAGGAATGGACAGAAGGTACAGAAGTCAATGGGTAAAATTTGGGATTACTTTTTAGTCTTCTCTTCAAATAAGAGGTTTGGGAGGGATGGTCATGGAAGAGGAGTGGTCCTGCTCCATAAGAAAGGGAAGATGCATTCCTGGGTAGGGCTCAGCCTGATAGCATGCACAATACAAGTTGTGCAGCTGGGGAGCAGTTGCAAAGAGGATGGTGTATCTACCAGGAAAAATTTCAACCCAGCTGGTTATTTTCTAAGTTCAGTGTAGGAGCAGTATGACAAGAAGCTCCAGGACATTGTTTCTAAATTCAAATTGCTACTCCTGCCAAAGCTGGAGAGAGAATTGGAGGGAATTTGCCAAGGTGAAAGGACTGGAGAGGTGGTAGCCACCTGATCTGGCACATAATGCTGGGTCTTGTGAGAATTTAGCAACTTCTTCTAGCCTTGAAAGAAACTGATATCCTAACAGACTAATTGCTAGGTACACAAAACCATCTGTTTTGGAACACTAAAACTTAAAAATTTTTGCAGAGGCAGACAGAGTTCTTAAATCGAACATCATCCCATTTACTTAATGAATGTGTTAACAGATAGCTATGAATGTTCAGCAAATATGAATGTGAAGTTTTCTAGATTATTAACGCATATAGAGGTAAATTTTGTAATGTGCTGGAAGTGTCACCAGTCATTATCTTCTGAGTCCACATAGCTGAGGAAGTAGAGTGAAAACTATTCCTGACAGTGTAGAAAATGATTTCATTACTGACATTCATTCACATTACCTCTTGCTTCATGATTTTTGAACATTTGTGTGAAGTGTTAACAAGAAAATTTACAGAAAGCTGAAGCACCCTGCATTAGTATCATATAAGTTTGCATTCACAAGCATTTGCACTATAATCATATATTTCTGTGACATTGAAATGGTCTCTTGACCAGTCCTATAAGATACAAAACAATTAAAACTTTCATGGTGATGTGCAAACAGAGCTTCAAGAACTGCAGAACAGGAGTCTAATCTGTCTCCACCTCCCCAGATCGAGCAGAATAGGTTAGGACACTGATGTCATGTGGCTTGCTTTAAACATGTGCAGTGATCCAAAATTAGATCCACCTGAGGATTTTCACTGCCCCAGAGGTGGCAGTGCCCTGGCAGCCAAGCTGCATAGGAATTCCAGGAACAAGAGATTATGGGATATCCCATAAACTTTCTTTTATTCAGAGAAGTTTTAGATGATAATATGCAACTATGTGATCAATGTGTTTGTTCTATTCTGTCAGTTCAGGCTTTGATTCTGCATTGAGTAGAGCCCAAAAATATTGTTGGTTTTTCTTGCTCAAAGTAAAAATATGCTTTTTCTCACACAAAGTATGTAATGGCTTGAGTATTTTGATAGCTTTTTTAAATGCCAGTGCTTGATTTCATACAAGGGAAAAATCTTTCTGTGAAGTTAAAGAACCTCCTTTTCAAGTAGCAGGATCCTGATGAAGTTGTATTGACGTGATATTGAACTAGCTTTAAAGTATCCTTTCTTAATACAATTGCTATTTTTTAACAGTCCCAGCAGCAAAAATATAAATACACCATGTTTGAAATTGCTTCTGTAGCATCCAGTTATTGGGAGAAATATTTTTCTTTTAAATGGCATTAATTTCTACTTTTCCGCATATGATTTTGAAATCTCAGAATACTATGCTTTAAGGATCAGTGGTTTTAAGGTCCTAACACTGTAAATTTCTGAATCAACTAAGATTTTTCAAAACCTATTTTGTTATTTCTACTTTTCAGATGTTAATTTTATCAAATTGGCATTTTCCTCAGAGTATTTCTATTGAAGTAGTTTCATGGGGGAAGAATGTGTAAAGTATTATTATATCTTAGTGTGAATGCTTTGGTTATCCAACTCTCACTCTAAATTTCAAAGCTGCTGGAAAATTTTAGATATGGAAATCGTCTATAGCTGTCCCATGGTTTTAACACTGCTTCCAATGAAGTCAGTACTGGTCCTGTTCCAAATTTCATTGTGAATGCTTCAGCCAGTACATCCAGAATTACCCCACCTGTGGAGTTTAACATCTTGGCCAACCATATTAACAAGTTGAATGAAATACTTGAACATAGAGGAAGAAGGGGAAGGAAAATAAGGAAAAGGATGTTAAAAATAAGGAAGGATGAAAAGAAGGGCAGTGAGGAACATTAACCTAGTTCATTGGTTGTTTTGCTTATGTGCAAATACTCGGGTGCAGTTGGGAAGTTCTTTCCAGGAGTCAGCATGAAAACTAACTCCAGCACAGGGCTCCATTGAGCATGTCCCTTAGGCTGGCTGACTTGCTTCTGTGTGAGCCAAACCACTGAAGTGTAGATGAGGGAAAGAGATGGAAATGCCAAATATTGGGATGCAGCTGTCTGAGTTTTCCATATAAAAGTCAGCAAAATAGAGATCTACATATTTTGTAAAACTCAATCCAGTTTCCAAAAGGAAATCATAGAATTAAACCAAAACTCTCCCAAAACATTTACAAATAATGACTGGATTGGGCTTTGAGGCTCTTATCTGACAGATGGCAAGCTCAGCACATTTGCTGGGCTCAGCCTGTCTCATCACCAGCCATGGAGATTATATTCTGTAAACACATTTCTTAATTAAGCACTTTAAGGTAATTAATCTTACTTCTCATGAGTCAGTTATTTTGTAATTCTTTGATTAACTTCATGATCTCTCTTCATGTTTTCTCTTTGCTAACTGATTTTATATTTAATTTAAAAGCATTGCTTTCCTGAATTCTCTGACTTTCTGCTTTTTCTGCTTCATGGCCATCCTGTCTTCACTCCCACTCTGAGGCTTATCCAATCCCTGTTGATGTTAATAGAAAAAATTCCCATCAAAATCAGCAGATTTGGGGCAGGCTTGTTTTCTAAGGTATTAAATAACAGCAGGTAGGAGGCACATATTTGAAGTACAAATACTAGACCAAGAGGAAAATCTTGATGTTTCCAGTATTCCTGTGATCCTGACCAAATCACTTAAAATCTTGGCATCCTGAGGTTCTCCAGATCTCATACTAGTGATGATACTCACCAATATAAAGCAATTAATGTCACAAATAGAAAGAGTTATACAACTTGTGGGCAATATTATTCTTCCTGTGGATAGTCCCACACCATGGCCTAAGAAACTGGAAGTTTCTCAACAATTATGTTGAGTCTTCTGACCACATAAGACTTTTCAAAAGTTCTTATGCTGTATTGCTTTTCGGAGTAGTCATTATATAATACTTAGTTAAGTCCAAGTTGATGGCCTTCCAAAACTTCAAGAGCCTCTGCTTTAGGAAAAAAGCAGTCTTGACACCAGTGAGAGGAAGGGAGTGAGAGCTGATGCTGACTGATGTCCCAGGGTAATATCAGATAGCAAATTAGGCAGGACATGAAGACAAAAAAAGGTTATTAGTGCTTTAGAGGCAAGTTATGCTGCAACTTCAGGTAAGAAATCACAGAATCAGCCTTTTCTCTATGGCAGTGACAGTGGCATAGAGGTGTATCACACCGTAGGCTACAGGCTTGCACAGACCTCCTCAAGATAGCTCTGGAGCTGGAACTCGGTGATCTGAGAGGTCCTTTCCAATCATGAATATTCTGTAATTCTTTTCAACATGCTGAAGCTTCCATGTAAACCTAGGACCAACTCCTTGTTTTCCCCAGCAGAATGATCTCAATTCAATGAGAAAGCCCCTTATGGACCTTTGGGTGTCCAATTGTTCAGAGGAAGGAACCATTCTGTAATGACACTATAATGATCAGATGATGGCAAAAGGAAAAAAAACCCAAGACTTTAACGAGAAACTGCCAAAATCCATTTGCTGCTCAGGAGATGCCATTGGAGTCCAGATATCCATTGCAATACTTTTCCAATAGGATGCCTGGTCAGGGGAAAAATAGGTAAAGTGACTCTCAGCAGGACAGTAAAGTTCTTTTTGTTTTCTATCTCTTTTTCTTCAGAATGGTGTCTTTCTGTAAGAATGCAAAGTAAAGCCAAATGTCTCTAAGGTATCTTTTCAACAGACTTCCAATCTGTAACAATGACTCCAATTGCCAAAATATTTAAAAAGCCTCTGAAAGTCAGACAGTGCAGATATAAAAACCTTTTCTCAGGCCTAAAGAAGATTATAGTATTTTTATGGAAACCTTTAGAATAAGATCATAAAAAAGGCAGGAATGAAATTCTCTCTCTTTTTCTGGTAAATAATTTCTTCAGGAAGTCCATTACAAGTTGCATTTAAAACTATTTTGGCACCTGCCTATAGCATTTATCTAATATTTCTTCAAATTGCTTCTGTCAGTTGAAAAAGCCTTTCTAGTGGGTGAAACTGTGCTAGATTCAATAACCTTTGTCTTAACACAGAATCAGAGCTTTTAAAGACCATTCCTCCTTCCTCAGCATGTTAGGGGATCTAATTGAGAATTTCTTGGGGTCACTCAATTTCAGGCTATACTATGTGGATAGCAGTGTGAAGGCCAGCATAGAGTTAGTGTTTTAGACAGAACAGGTTTGCAGAGATCTGTTTGCTAAAGAGGGTAAGAACATAAATAAGCCAGTGTACTAAATGGATGAGGGAGATATGTTTCTCTTACTGCTTCCCTCATTGCCAAACCTGGGTTGTGGATCTGGATGGTGCTACTCACCTGCTTTGGTTTGTGGGCATATCTCAGGTCATGCTTTGGCTTCATGGAGGAATTACACTTTATTTTTCCTACTTTTCTTTTGTTTCTAGTGGGAGAAAGTCCAGGTTTCTGGGTATGTTCCAGCAAACCCTTTGGCTTGAATGGTAAGGAGACCTGATCTATCCTGTGGTATTCATCTGGCCTGAAATTCAGACAAAGATGATGAGGTTAATACTAACTTTCTTTTCATGAAGAGAAGACCAGAAATACCTTTTCTAACTCTCCTGTCTCTCTAGACTCTTAGGTGATCTTTCTATTGACTGTGCTCTTCCCCTTCTTCACCAGTCTGATCCCAGCACTTATGAACCAATTTAAATGAAAAGATGAAGAGTTTGAATCTGATTAAAGTGAGAGATTGGAAGCCACTGAATATGAGGATGACTGTAGTTAGGTAAGGCTGAAGATTCACTTTTGGGCTGTTGCTTTTGAAGTCCAGCATATGTTTATGCTGTGTTTAGAAGTTGGAGTTTTTGAATATTGCTATTTCCTGTAGAAATTTTCCTATTGAGTCTTTACATTGTTTGTCCTAGGGTGCATGAACCTTGGAAACACCACTTTGGGAAAGGATTAAAATAAATGAGAAGTGGTTCCACTTTGTTAAAAGTGATCCCTTAAAAGACTTTCAAAGCACATATCAAAGTTTTGTAGGAGGCTTTGATTAGACAGATAAAACAGATATTATACTGGTTTAATACAGTTGTGTAAAAAATTCAAGAACATAGCAGCAATCCTGAACATTAGAGTATAAATACAATACCTGTACAATTAGAATTATATTGGAATGTCTCCTTTTACTATTACGTTTGTCGTGTGGTGTTTTAATACATACAGGTGGAGTGGGTAGTTTGCCTGACTAGATATCTCTCAAAAAGGAGCAAAGGTTCAAAGTGAACATAACCCAAAAGTGTCATGATGTTGGGAAACTGCAAGCATCACTCTGAGGTGTATAAACAAGGATGTGGACACCAAAATATAATAATCTAGGTACTCTGTTGAGCAAAGGGCATCCAATGTCTAGTGTTGGGCACTACCTTAGGAGAAATGTATAGATAACTAGAGGAATTTCAAAGTAGCAAGGATTTATCAGAGGGGTAGAAACAAAGATGTATGAAGATAGAATGATTTATTTGGGATTCTTTAATCGAAGACAGACAAGGCTGAGCATGGAGGTAGGTTGAAGGTTTTCCAAGAATGTAAGAAGTTAGTTTCAAAGACTAGTTCCAAAGGCCATGTCTCAAGTGAATAGGGCAAGAAATGATCACCCTAAATCATGGCACAGAAGACTCTGGATTAGCATTGGTATAAACTTTTTAGCAGGAGGGATTGTGAAGCATTGCCTGAGTAAACTATGAAATTGATATCAGTGGTGGTCTTTAGAAACAAGCCATAATAGGCATTTATCTCTTCAGACCTTTCCTCCTTGTGCTCAGACGCTTCTTTCCTTACACCTTGATCATATTTCTGAAATTGTAACTAGATAAAGAACTTCCTATTCACTGCAATAAATTCTGTAATTTATTTATAGTTTAATATATAGTTTATTTTAATATAGTTTAATTTATTTATAGTTGTGGCAGGTTAAGTGCAGAAATAAAAAAGAAAGTAAAGTTGGGAAATACAGGGAAATCAAATGAGGATAAATATTAGGTTGTCACATATTTTTCAAACACCTTTAATGCCCAAAGCGTGAAAGACTAAAGGAGAAAGCATCTGTAACATGACTGCAGTGAGAGTCCAGGAAAAGAAAGGGACTTAAAAGAGGGAGATTTATTCTTGTGACAAAGGTGTAAGCAACTTACATTTGTCCACAAGTGCTGTGTTCTGTGGCAGAGATACTTGCAAGCATAAGAAGTTATGAATACTTCATCAAATACTTGCTGATTTTTCTCAAGAGGACATGACACTGTCTCCAGCTACTAAGCCTCCAGTTGTCATATCTGCAATCACTGTGTCTGCCTCTCACTCAGAGCACTTATCCATGCTCTCAACTTGTGCAGACCCTGCTTCTCTCCCCAGTTTTGGCCAGAATGCTACCTATTGAATAACTTCATCCTCAGTGCTGTAGGTCTTGTTCAGTGTTGGATGAAAGCAAAGAGAGAGTATTCTTTTGAAGAATTTAGTGGTAGGCTTGTCTGTTCTCTGTGTTGTGATAGATGACACAGCTAATGCCCATTTGAGGGCATATTTATGAGAATTCTCATCACATCAATACACTAATTGAATTTAAAGGATATTTCTGCTCACTGCTTCTAATGATCCATCCACAAGCTGGAAGGAACAAGACAAGGACAATTTCTTCTGTGTTTGTACAACTCAGAGAATGAATACATTATATATTATACATATCTAAGAACTTTAAAAGCCTACTATCCCAAACTGATCACTGAGCTAGCATTTTCTCACTTGTTTAAAATCTGTCTTCTGATATAACCAAAAGATAAATCTTGTGCCTCTTTGTGCCCTGTCTGCCAGGAGTCTCTCTAGCAACAGCTGTACTTACAGAAGCGCTGTTGATACAATTGCAATGTTATTGCACAAATATTAGGAGTAGCAGATGTTTTCCTGGGAAACCTATTTCTGGAAAGGTATTGCCTTCAGTGCATAATAACTTCTGCAAATCAGTTTCACTCCTTTGGCTATAAAATTATATTAACAGATATTGTGCCAGTGGAATAAGAATCTTAAGTGTTGAGAAGATATGTGTAATGAAAGATGGTAAGGATGCATACTTTTAGCTGCTTCCTTATCATTGCTCAGTAATATCACAGAATCTTATTCTTGGGATTAATTTTTATTTATTACAATTTACCCTTTAGCAAATTCTAGTGAGAAATCCAGCTGTAAATAACATTACATAATAATTTAATCAAAATTTCCCCCTGCTATATATTTGTATTTCAGTTCTCAATATTTAATCTAGATACAAATAATCCATAGAGGAGGCCACAAGGTACTTGCAATTTAAGGCCACAGTGGGCAATGCATGTGAGGTGCTTCTGGTGAGGTCCAGAACCAGAGGCAGGCAATGTTCAGGATGCAAACTCAGTTTCAGAGCACTGGAAGCAAATTTAGCTTTAACTACTTTCTCTTAACAAGCTGTACAAGACATAAAAATAATAACTACAATCCATTTCTTTTAGTTATGCGACTAAACTTGATTGGTTTAGATTTAATTTCTCTGCTTTTTGTTTTAAAGATTGATTAAAAGATTGAAAAAAAAGGGGATAAATCTTGAACTAAGGTAAAACAAAAGATGATCTATACTGTCTTGTTGGTTTTGGTGGGTTTTTTTCTGGCTCTGTTTTTAACATTTTTTCCTGATGTTCTGACTAGCAAAATGCCACTACCAGTTTGAAGAGAGACAAATTCATTCCATTATGACACAGCAGCTATGACAAACTCTTTTAACTGTTGCTTAATGGTGTGTTCAAGAATCTCAAATCAGCTTTCAAATATTTCTGGCTTTGCTGTTTCAGGGACACAGACGCAGCAACCTCAATTGTGTTGAAATATTATTCCAAACAGCTTAATACTTTGGGAGCATTTCTTGACATCAGTGTGCTTGCCCATATTTCTAGTGACAAATTGTTCACTAGGCTTTGAAAAGTCAGGATAAAACTCTTTAATACAGTCAAGTAAGCAATATGCAATAAAACAGAAGTGTCATTTGATTGAATGTGGAGACTAAATATTTGGTGGTAACTATTTAAATTTTCCTTTCTCCTTCACAAAACTGAAGAATAGAAAATAGCCTAGTTCATCATGACCTGTGGTTTCCATTTGAAATGACTGCTTTGATATGAAATGGCTTCTGAAAGGTTTTTGTGAAAGTGCTGACAAATCATAAAAATCATCATCATAAATGACATAATTATCAGCAAATTTCAGCAGAGGAAGGAATTTGCTGGACACAGTAGGTGAAATTTGTTTCTGGAAATAGAGTTTCAGAAGATTAGACAAAACTTTTATCTGGTCTCTCAAATGTATAGTTTGGTAAAAATGTAATAAATCATAGGATCATAGGAAAAATCACATTGGAAGGGAACTAAGGAAGTCTCTATCCCAACCTCCTGATCAAAGCAGGGTTGGCTCTGAGGTCAGACCAGATTGCTCAAGGTTTTGAGCAAGTCCAGTCAGGGTTGAACCTCTACCCCTCAGGATGAAGACTGCACTGTGTCTTTGTCATCTGCTCCAGTGCCTGACTGCCCTCAGCAGGAAAAAGTCCAGAGGTCTGAGCCTCTTCTTCTTTAGCTTATGCTCAGAGTCTTTTATCCATTCATTAGCTACAGCCATGAAGAGCTCTCTGTGTTCCTGATGGCCTTCTCACAGTGTCCTGCTGTTAGGTCCCCTCAAAGGCCATCCCTTCTCTGAGGAAGCCCAGCTTCCTCAGCCTCTCCTCAACTGCAAGTGCTACTGTCATAACCTGAACTCAGTCCAGTATGCCAACATCTTTCTTGTGTTGGGGGCCCTAAAATTTGATCTCAGTAGTGTATCTCAAACTCAGAAATTATTGCTGTCTTCATCTTCCTCACTGTAGAAGCTCATGAGGTAACCCTCTGAAACCTTCATAATGCAAATCAAGTCCCAGGTAGGGTACCATAGGTTTTGATTCTAGGTCTAGAGTGCTGATTTCCTTTTATTCCCACACTCACACTGTTTTTACCACAGTCCTATATGATAAAACCATTTCAGATTTCTATCAGTGTTACTGAAAACATCCATTTTCAATTTTCATTAATCTGCAGCTATGATCCAAATGTAAGTCTTGTTCTGCATCAGCTAACCTTGAGAATGGGAGATACAGGAAAAGCCAAACAATATTGCTTTACTTCCAGACAGTCTGTTGGGAAATAGGACCTTCATTCAGTTGCCAGAATTCAGTGTTCAGTATCTGAATGCTGGCCTGACTTTTACAGTCTTTACAGGTAAGTGGAGTGTAGAAGGAAAGAAAATTACTTTGAGCAAGACTTAGTTAATCAGAACTACTTGAGCATGTTAAGAAAAAAATCAGTAGAAGTAACACTGATATAACTGTCTCAAAATAAAAGCAGTCCAAATTTATCTACTTTTTAGGTGTTGTGCCTCCAAAATGTGCTTATTTTAGAGTCATTCTTTACATCTCAGTGATTCAATGTCTGAAAAAACCCCACCAAAACAACAACAAAACAATCCCCAAAATAAACCTAAATCACAATTATGTAGCCTTGCCAATTGCACTGTGTGACTCCACACATTGTGGAGCATGTTGAGTTCCTGTAGCTGGACAGGCCAAACCTATCCCTAACCTGCTGAAGTGGTTTGGCACATGCTGTTTGGACTTGATTTCCTCAGACCCTGTGAAGGGAACACCCTCAAAAAGCTGTAGGAGCGAGGGCAGATCCCAAACTCTCAGCAAGAAAAAGCAAGCAGTTTGAATGGGCATTGTGGGAAAGGGAGCCAAGGAAAGAAAACCTCTCTATGTTCAATAGGACCAGAGGGAGCCCAAAATTTCACCTATGAGGGGTGGGACTGGGTACACCACAAGGCTCTGTCACAGCACTGACAGTTCTGAAAAAGAACTTGCTGTCTGGTATGCACCTTGCCAATCCCCTTTTATTTATTTACTTATTCATTTATTTTTTTATTTTTAAAGAATGATATGGTATAGACTGACACTCACTTTGAAAATGTTTTCCCTTTGCTGCTCTACCTGTTATGAAAACTGCTTTTGTTTGGATATAATTATTATCTTCTAGAGACTCATTGGAATGTAGAGTCACTCTCTGAGAAAGGGAAACATGGTTCTCATTCAGAAGGAATGCAGCTTCATCCAGGCAGTTTACAGCACAGTTGTATTTGAAGTGGAGCCGCAGGATCTTGTGGCACTAAAAATCAGTGTGATTTATAGGAAAATGTCATTCTGGCTGTCTCCTCTATAAAAGCTTTTTATAACTTTCATTCAATATAAATCAGAATTATATGGCCAACAAAATTATGGTTTTGGCAAAATGTTGTGAAGACAAAAAATAAATGGGTTTAAATTGTCTTGGCTTTATTCTGCAGAGAGATATCACTGGAATTTATTGCCTTGCCAAGATCAATATCCTTGTCCTTAAAAATAGGTGTGTATAACTGTATGCCTAAATTCATATCTAATTAATTTAAGGATGTTCACCGTTACATTTACCTTCAAACAACAATGATAGCAGATCTTAACCACTTGAAATTAAGCTCACAGAATTTCAAAATCTCACTCTGGCTCTGTTTGTACACTAGACTTCAAAATTATTGTGGGTTTTGTCTCTTTCTAGAGGGAAATGTGATGGGTCTCAGCAGATCTGGCTCAAGGTTAGCAAACTTCACTCAGGAATTCAAGTAGGAGATAACCCTCTCCTCAAATACTACATATTAGTTTCATTTCTAAGGAAAAATATGTGACAAGAAGTCAATGATCAATGAATTGACTTGTTTGTCACAGTTCAGTGTTTCTACCTCTGGAGTGAAGATGGTAGGGAAATGGATGAGCATTAACGGAATATGAAGATGGCCAGAAGACTGCAAAGAGAGGCAATAAGAATTTGAGACTAGTCCTGCAACACCTCTTTCAAAGCCATAGTGTTAGCCATATGTACATTTTAGCCACACAGTTGGTGAGTGTATAGTCAGTATGGTTGCTTGAATTTGGCTGTGGACAGACTCATGCAACAGGGTCTGTGTGGACAATATCTTCAGCTTGCCCTGAGATCCAAGCAAAGTCCCAGTTCTAGCCCATTCCTGAATGGAGCGGAAGGACTTCTGGAGACTCAAGAACACCTCTCACTGTTTATTGTTCCTGGAGTCCTCTGGGGATGGTGGATAAATGAGGATAGGAGGGCAAAAGGATTATCTTCACCTTCACTTACTCTATCAGCACTTACAACATGATATGAATCATTATTCACAAACATTTTTGGAGAAACACTGTGCTTGCAACACACAGGAGACTGGGCTAGACAGAGATTGTTACCCTCTCTTTTGGCCTTTGTGAATTTATGAGTTCACAGATCCTTTCGTGTACTTAAAAGACTTCTACTGAGCACCTGTGTGTATCATCTGTTTGCAATTAGTTGTTCGGCAGTAGGAACAGACAGCACTTTCCTGGCTGGTAAATTATTCTGCATATCAAGTTCAGAGTGGTACCCTGAGCAGAAGCACCAGCAAGGATGTACAAACCACAGTAGAGCCTGGGCATGCAGTGGAAGGGCACACAAGGGACTCACCTGTCCTACCCAACTAACTCCTATTTCTTAGATGCCTATATTTCAAAGACTATTAAGCAATATTATAGAGGGGTGCAGAGGGCAAAAGAATCCACTTCTTGCTTCTGTATCAATGTCAATAAAGTTCTAAAAAGTGAGATGTAAGGAGTAGCCCCAGGCTGGGCATAAGCTCAAAGCCTTTCTAAGGCTTTGTTATTTGTTGGATAAAGTATCATCTAGGCCAAACTATTTGAAACAGCACCCCACAGGTAGCTCACAAATGGAACAAAGAATATTTCCATGTCAAGTCATAAATAAGAATAAATTAAAATGTAGGATAATTTAATCAAACTGGAAACTGCCTGCATAAACCAGAGATGATATGGACTTCAGAAGCAACGTATGGTATACTTAATGCTCAGAAGTGTGAATATGTGTAGTAATGAACCCTAGTGTGCTTATATTCTGTTCTACTTGCTATACATGAAAAATGCTCATATATCTCTATGAAGAGTCATTATGGCATTCCTAAAATATATTGGTCCATTTTGACAACTCTGCCTAGTATTCAGGATTAAGTGATACAGATTTCTCAGTTCTGGATTAAAGGTAAGTTTTTTGATATGTTATATTTCTGCCTCAGTCTTCCCATCTGTGCAATGGAGGTAAAACTACCTACTTTCTTTCTTCAAGGAAGCACTGGTAGGATTAAATCCTTATTATTTACTTAG
The DNA here is from genome assembly GCA_013396975.1 of Bucco capensis. Lineage (NCBI taxonomy): Eukaryota > Metazoa > Chordata > Aves > Piciformes > Bucconidae > Bucco > Bucco capensis. The sequence continues at coordinate 1,294,062 of VWZO01005806.1, read as the reverse complement.
GATTTAAAAAATGGAACAGATAAGACAAGCACAAATTGAATTTATTATAACCATGCATTTCTTGCCTTACATACATAGTGAAAGGTGTTTCCCTTTGCCTCTATTAATGGAAGATTGTGACAAGACCAGAATATTCGGCAAAAGCAATGGCAGATGTTGACTACACCCACATATTTCTGAAGCATTTGGTGATAGGTATGTAGTCTGCATACCTACAGGAATAAGCATGTACTGGTTCACATAGAAAATGAAGATACAGCAAATTAAATCAAGTGCTGATGAATTGTGTCTACCCCCTCTAGCTATCTGCTTAAAAAAAAAGGAATTAAATCAGTACTTTTACTTCTTCCTGCATAAGACAATAGGCTTTCATTCCTCTTTCTTCTATCATTCCAATGTGCCAAAAATGTCAATGTGGTATCATTCAAAGTCACTTCAGTGGGATCAGATACTGAAGATCAAAGTGAGAAAGACATTGGAGTGAAAATCATGTTGAAATTTGAATTATACAGAGAAGTTTAAATGTTGAAGCTATTCAACTCCTGGAAATTTATAGTTAGCTACTACATTTTTCTAAGGACTGCTGTATACACATTTTGTTAGCCAATACTTCTGGCAGGAGGGGAAGCAGGAATATGGAAAATTATTATAATATGGAAAACTATTATAAGAATGTCTTCAGTTTCCATGCTTAAATTTTCAGTGTGATACACATGATAGATTAATAGGACACACAAAACTTTCAAATTTTTTTCTGTAAAACTCAGTTTTTCAAATAAAGTTTTAAGCTTCCAGGAAAGATGATTTGATTGGTTTGGAGGAATTTATGGCTTTTATGTGAGGTGAGGGATGAGACACGGCCAGAGCCAGCTATTGTGGTGCATGTAGTTGGATTCTTTTGGGAGGAGGGGGTGAGGATTCCCCTTTACCCCCCAAAAAGGAGGAAAAAATGCTCTTTTTAGAGGGGAAAATTGAGGTTGTTTGCAAAAGCAGGGAAGTTTGTGGCAAGAGGAGGGAGGATGAATTGCTGAATTTGGAAGAAAATGTTACTCATCAAAATGCAAAATCACTTGACCATAACACAAAATGCATCTTGTTGTTTTCCCTATAACTATCTTTGCTTTCAAGCCTCACCAGTGACAAGAGACATGTGAAGCCAATAACTAAAGTAAGCTTTCTAGAATAGTATTTTTGCAATCACTGAGCCCTTATTCTTCTGATAGGTAGCACAGTGTCACGTTATTGTAGTCAGTTGCAGCCCTGGTTGAGCCTCCTTTGCTCCTGTCTATGTCCTGGGCAATTATTAATCTGTTTTGGGGGCCCAGTTACATTCCTTATGTTTTAAACTTCTTCAAGTAGCAGAACCAGACACTGGCTCTAGTTTGTGGTTGCTGACACATTGCAAAATTTCTCTTTTTTTCATCCTAAGGATGGAGAGCCCAAGCCTGAGGCATTTCAGGAGCAATGTCTAACCGTGTAGAGGAATGTGGTAGAAGAACCAAATTAATTTAGCAAAATTACTACTCTGACTAGCAAAAGAAATGTACATATGCAGATAAAATAAATGCATAAGTGCCATCACTGGTCTTGTTTCTTTACTATTGGAGAATGTTGTGGGATTTTGAATTGACGCACATCATAGAGCTTAGTAGAGTCCTTCCCCTTTGCAATGTCTGTTACAAATGAATTTTTCGGTAACATGTCCCTTGGTCCAAAAGGTCAGATGAAGGATATTTTAGAAGAGATCTTCTCATGCCTCTGTCAACATTAAACCTAAGCTATCCAGTCTTGAAACAAGACTATAGGCCACTGTGTTTCCAAGAACTACAAATTCTTATATATTTAGAAATAGATAGATACACATATTTATATCTATACACACTGCTTTTTGTTTAATCTGGATTTATGGGAGATAAGAAACCTGAATAGAGGCTTTGGCAATCTTTGTATCTTTAGTGTTGGGTGTCAGGGAGATGTCCTAAGAAAGATTTCCCCACTTATCCTCTTCAGTGAATAAGTGGGGAAGGCTGCTCTCTTCTGTCTGTTGTCAGCAGGGGGAAAAGCATTAAGGAAGAGTGCACCAAAGGCTGCTGCATCCCATTTAAAAGAATTCAATGAATTATCTCAGAAAGAACTCTGAAATTCTCCTGAAGCAAAATAATGCAGATGGATCTTGAGTTTGGCCTAAAGCCCAGCCTTATGACTTCTCTTGCACAACAGAATAGTCGTAACCAGTAAGTCTGTGGCTACTCACTACCTTACTCACTTTGTGTTTAAGGAAATGATACAAGAAACATTTATAATGTAGACTGTCAAGATTTGTGGTGTTTAATATCGGTAGAGTTCTAACAGAATTTGGTTTACTAGCAGATGACAACAGGATCTTCCAGATAACACTGAGGAAGATATGAAGGCACAGATGGAATAGGAAACAGGGATTTATACACAAAATGCTAAGAAAGAAATCACTATGATAACCTGTCTCTGTCCAGGTTTAGAAATTGCTAATAAATATTGATGGATATTGTGGATTTTTTCACTTGACATTTTGGTGGGTCACATAATGGCAGTGTTTTCAGCTGTCCTGGCATTCCATGCAGGGTTGGGTAGGTTACACATATATTCTGCCATTAAAAATAGCCTTATGAGAAAGAAAATAACCTTTTGGAATCTGAACTGAAAGAAAAATACATGGGTTTTGCCATAAGTTGACATAATTTGGCTGTCTTATTAATCTTCATAAATCAAGTTCTACAAATAGATTAGCAACAGGATTCTGCTGGTTGAGAGACTAGCGTATACCTGATAAGCATCCAACCTAGAGACTTGTGTTTTCAGTGCCTTCTTAATTAGAGACTCAGCTTTTCATGCCTCTGATTACATAAGCTGTAGCTGGGAGGAGTTCTGCCAGTGCTGGGGGAAAAATGTCAGAAGTGACAGCATTGCTTCAACTGTATCTGCAGAAATCCACATGTACAACCACACCTACATCTGTCTTTCATAGCACAGGTGATGGAATTGTGAAATGCATTACCTGGTATGTTCTCAGGCCAGGCACACAAATAGGAGCCAGATTCTGAAAAGACAAAGAAAAGTCTATAAAGCCAGGTTCTATCTTCAGGCATAGGCTACGAGATGGCCCATAACTTCACTTTGCCTGAGGATCCCACAACAGGAGTCATTTCCTCAAGCTCTTAAGGGTTCAAAGCAAGCTTATTCTGCTGTCATGCTGCCTTATCTTCATGGCCAAAACCCTGGGAGCAGGGTGGAGACTATATCTGCTACCAGAGATCTTTTATTCAGCAAACAAGCTAGTTATAACTCCCCTGCTCTCTCCCTAGTCATTGTGTATTGTTGAGATTTGGAGACAGTACGGGAAAGTATCTGTACAGCTTATGTCCCTGCAGGGTCTCAAAAGGAGCATCCACAATATCATTACGGTTTAAAAAGCCATCTTAGGGATACTCAATGAGAGCTCTTGAGTGCTGCTGGGACACTTGACTTAATTCTGCCACCAGTTCAAATGGAGTGCTGGGCTTCTTCTCTGTCTCTGTTTGGATTTTAAATCCTCTTTGGATCCTGCTGAAATAATCTCTGCCAGAGACAACTTACTGCTAGGTATTACTGAAATACTCCCAAAGAGCACATTTCTTTCTTATTCTTGGCCTAGACAAGGTCACTAAAAATGGGAGGAATTTTAAAGAAAATTCCCAGAAGTAGATGCCAAGAATATTCCTCTTTTTGCCCCAAAGTCTCGTCTTCCCCAGGTTTAGGATGAGCAAGCCAAGTATGGCTTTGCTTCACCCACATCCCTGATCTATTTTCCAGGAGCGAAGCATGAAGTGATGTGATTTGTGCAGGTAAGATTACCTCTTACAGGCGACAGAAGTGAGACAGCATTCAGATGACGTGGAGGGCTGAACAGACTCTCCAGTCTCCCTGACATCCTGGGTAAAACCACATGGATTGTTACTGGGAATTCCCTTGTTTAAGATATTGGCAGTATTCTTCTACAGTGTTGAATTTTTATATATATATATATATATAAATATTCCACCTGCTGCATTTTTAAAGACTTTCCAGTAACTAGTTCCATCTTCCTGTCTCCATCACAACAAGTCCATGGCCAGCAAACCTGTGCAATACATGAATTTAAGCACTTTTCCATGGCTGCATCTCCCAGTGGCTTTTGCCAGAACTGACCATTTAGCAGATCCCTCCTCCAGGGCAGGACCCCAGGGACAGCTGGTAATAGCTCCACCACCCATTCTACTTCTGCTCTGAATTCCTGGATCCATGGGTGGGAGGAATTTATTTCCTCTTCTACCCTTGTCAAGCACCTGGCTTATGGCTTGGAGAGTTTGTGTACTGACAACTTAACCAGAATTCAGGATAAAGTATTAAATATTTGTGATACATGATGAATGAATATAAAAGTAGGCAAGGAAGGGCTGTTAAACCTTCTTCTAGACTAGTGGAAAGAAAAGAGCGTGAGCGAGTGGAGGATTTTCCTAGAGCTAGTACTAAAAAGCCATCAAGTGTTTGAAGTAAATTAGTGATAAAGGGCTCGTCATAGATATTGGAGAAGTTTTCATAAAATGAACATGGAAAATCCCAGCTCTTTAATTTTTAGTTAACTTTTGCAGGAATGCTTAGATTTTGTTCTTCAGTATTTTAGCAGGATATACTGTATTTACAATGAATGGAGGTTTGTGTTCCTTGTAAATCAGGTGGTGTTCTATTTTTTGAGAAAATTTGTTCTCAGAAAAAAACAAACGTGATTTTACAAAAAAAAAAAAAAAAAGGTGGTATTTTTCTTCACATGTAGTAAACCAGATTCATTAGGTAGTTGACATGTCCTATTTTTCCCAACACATTTTTTAGCTCTTGAAGTTCCAGGTTTTGAAACTGTCAAAGAGCAGGAATATGTGCCAAACTTCTACTGTCAGGGATACCAGCCAGTAAATTCCCCCTCCCTGGAGCAATCAAGGATCCAGTCCTGGGGTATGATCTTTGTGCAGGAATTAGCTGCCCCTTTCAGAGCTTCATGGAAAGCAGTGAGGAACACTGCAGTTTCAAAGGTTTGTCATCATTTCTGATCTTAGAATTGTATTTCAGATAATCTAAACCTGTGTAAGAATGTTGTTTAGGAAATTAGCACTACCTATCCAAGAAATTGAAGGCATTGATGTACATACCCTATTCAAAATGGCAGGGAAAAAGGAGCTGCTAACTATTTTAAAGAAATTTAACCTTAAAAATATAACATTCTTGATTATTCTGTTTTCCCCAATAAATAAACTAAGCCTTAATCCATACAAAATAGGTTTTGCTAGAATGTAAGTATGCATGGGAAAGTAAAAACCATTTACTGAAGGAAATTTGAACTTCCTGTGAAATGGAAGCAATTTGAGAGCAGAATACTAAGATCATTCATTGATTATGTTCACTGGCCTTAAACTTTTTATTTATGGATAGTCAGAAAAGATGGGAGAGGTGCTAGACATGTCTCAGACACAGTGTATATATTTCTGTTATTCATGGTAAAACCTAAGTTATTTTAAAGAGGATTGGTGCCTTCAGCTCACCTTCTGCTTTTAATAAAAGTAGTATTTTCGTAGAAAAAGTAATAAAGGCTTCGCTTCCTACCTCCAGATTCAGATTTTGCTGTAGACTTGGAGTATTGGAGTACACAAGGTACAAGGTAAGACTTTTAATAATTGCTTTTATGCCTAGCCATGGCAGTAAAATCATACTCCTTTTACATATGTGTGTATATATAAACATATGCAAAATGTACCATATACTCTTTAAAAGTTAGGAGAACATTCCATGATTTATTGATGTGGTGGAGTTACACTACATAAACTGTCTATGTGCTCCAGACATGTGAAAGTTGGTGGAAAGACTACGATGTTCCTGAGGGAGAACTGGATGAGGTCTATACGATTAAAGTAAGTTAAATGTTTCTGTTGTCCTAATGCACTGGATGTCAGGCATATAGCAAATGCAGTCCAGTGTTTTTCTTTGGTTAAATTTCACTTCTTTGTTGGATATCTAACATAAAGCTTCTGAGTATTTTGTAGTTACTGCAAGAGATGAAATGCTTACAGATAAAGAAAAGCCATCAGATCAAAGAACAGAAAAGGCAAATACTATTATTAGTGATACAAACACAATTTGACAAAAAAAGGGAGGAAAATCCCTCCTGTGACAGTATAGACAAGTGTATCTAACATGTTAAACAGGCTGCAAGCGTGCAGCAAAAAGGAATTCTCTAGACAATCTCAGGAGGTCCCTTCCCACCTTATCCACTCTGTATTCCTGTGATGTACAGCATCCCACACATTGACCCACACGCTGACACACTTCTCTGTTGGTGAGTTCTTCAACAGCTTGAGGGAAGAATTAGCCTCATTTAGCACTGGTCTCCTCTCCAGATCTTCCAATATTGCTCAAAACTGCACAAAATTAAAAAGCTAGACCAGATGTCAACAGGGACAGCACAATAGGATGTTTTCCTACTAAGGTGCACCTCAGCATTGCTGCTGGGTGTCAGTGAGGGTGTGGGGACCCTTTTGCCCTGTGCATAGCAATATATGCACAGTCCTTGCTTGCAAGCAGGGTTGTGATGAGGATGAAGCACTATGGTGAGTGTAACACCCTGTGCTATGGAACTCCTCTTTAAAATGAAATACTGCACAGGACTGTTCAAATTAGGATTAGAAAGGGAAGCACAAGTAGAAGCAGTTACCTTTTAGTCATTTAGTATGTGCTTCCTCATCTCTGGACCCTTTTCCAGTGTATTTTGTTACATGGTACCTTTAAAATGAAATGGATATTAGTTATAAGTACAGCAGCATCTCCTGGCCATGCACTGGGACAACTCACCTGCCTTCTCACTACGATCCAGTCAGGAAACTCCAGGTGGAGCACTGAGCACCTGTATTTAGGTATGGTAGTGTGCACAGTGGTCATAATTCAGGCCTCTGAGGAGCTGGCCCTTTATGATTTGTAAAAACAATGGGATTTTTAAGGGCTTTCACATAACACAGATCATTTTAAAAATATGCCCCCAATTTAACTCACGTGGCATGTTGCTTTGGCTGATGCACTACATTTTCTTAGTAAAGTTTCCTGCTCCTCTGTGAATAAAACTTGTGAGGGAGTACTTGAAAGATGAACTACTGTCTGCTTTCCCAGTGGCAGCATAGCTTTCTTCCAGCATGCTAGATAAAGGCAGCAGTAAATCTCAGGCCAAGTGTCATATGAGGTAAGAAAGCCTATCTGACATAATTTCTTTCTTAGAAACTTTCAGTGTTGAAAGTCTTTAAACTTTGGCACTTTATGAAAATCCACAATCCCTACCACAAAATTAGAAGATATTTAAAGAAGAAGCCCCTTTCCAGGAATGACAGAAACAGAAATGAATACAGTGAGAGGAAAAAAAAATCTCCTGCTGTTCAGGATAGATTAGACAGAACGTTTCCCTTTTAACTTAAAGGGCACTGGGGATTTGGCCGTATATTTGAGTGAGTCTTAGAGACATTATTATTTTCCAATTACAATTCTCAGACTTGAGTTCTGTTCTTCCCACAGCTGAGTATTTCCCAGAAGTCATATTTTTCATATTTCAGTTTGGTTTCTTTGATAGCTGAAACTAAGAGTCTGAAGAAAAGAAAAAACTAAACCACCTAGCTCTGAAAAAAGACTTTTCCCCTTTTCTGTACTTACCCAGGTATAGTAATTTACCAAAATTACTAATAAACACATTTTCTACCTAGGCAAATTCCAGCAAGGTTGACCATCATTCTGTTTGGCTGAATTTTGCAGTATCCTTTTAGGCCACTTAATATCAAAGAATCTGCTGCTGCAAAAAACACAGTACAGCTTCAGTTCAGTTCTTGTTTCCAGTTCATTTGTTTGTGGCTCTCAAAGAGATGAGCTTTTTTTTTTTTCCTTTGGTGAAGTTTATTATCCTGTGGGCAAAATATCAAAGCGGTGAGTTGGACTGAGCTGCAGAGTAAACCACAAGGGGCATGCTGTTATATTGGAACAGTCAATAGTTTTTAAATGCTAAATCTAGGAAATATTTTTAATCCTTTTTTTCCTTTTCCGCTGGATGTGCTGCTCAATGCACCCTATCCATGTCCTTGGAGAGAGCTGCCAGCTTCCTTTGAGACAAGTACCCTCTGTAGAGTCAGCAGGCCAGGGTGGGGCAAGCAGTAGCATCCTTGGGATGGGAGCAGCAGCAAGAGTGGGGACATCCAAAATTGCTGTCATTAGCAGGCTCACCTGAGAGCGCATCTGGGGACAGATCCCAGTATAACATGTGCTGTGAGAAGAGTGGAATATTCATCCAGGCTGATAGTTGCTATGGGCACTAGTAATGATACCACACTCAAAGAATTTGATCACATTCTACAGCTATTACAATTTTAGCCTGTAGCCTGTGGGAGATATTCTATACCCATTTGATGAAAGAAGACAAGGACAGGACAGAAAAATGGTCATCATCTGAAGTTTGTTAATGGCCGTTGCCATGTGAATGTAACATCCAGTCATTGTGGTACAACTGCAATCTATCTGTGTGTGTTTGTGAGCCATTTCAGCCTTGATGAGAGCGTGGTGTTTCAGGATCTCTTTTGACAGTGGGAGAGTGAGTTTAAACCTCTTAGATGAAAGAAGGATGAAAACCCTAATCACTCAGGGGAGAGCTTTTGTCACAGGAGTGTTATATGAAAAAGAAAAAAGCAAAGGACTTCTCCTTAGACCTAGTTTTTGGTGAAATTCTTCTTCATCTAGCTACAGGCTTTGTTTATGTGTGTTACCAGCACAATAGCATGAGCTAGAAGGTCACTTGTCTCCCTTTGGATTTACATGACATTACTGCTAAAGCCAACAGGCTGGAAAATGGAAAGCTTCCCAGGTCTGCCTCATCTCCTGTTAAAGACAATCTGGGAAGCTGTGCAGCCTCTATGCTGAATACCCAGGGTTATACTGAATTTTGTGGCTAATTGTTACCCTTTAATACATACTGGAATAAATGACACTCTCTGAGGGGAGAGTGTTATTGTGAACCTCTCTGAAACACTGGTGCTGAAAGTCTCTTCCCTCCACCTGCTCCCATATGCTTGTATCTCTCTTAGAGAGCCATTGCTCCTCATCTTCATGGTGGCTGCTGGGTAAAGCAAAACAAAGCATAAAGGTAAAAAGAGAAACTGCTCTGTTTCCATCGGTGGCAAGAGGAGATGCTATTTTAGAAGAATACATGAGACTGGATATTATGTGCAGCCCTTTCCCCCAGTACACAGCATCCATAACTGTTGGATTAGGGGTACTAGAGGGTATGTTCCTGCCTCATCCTTTTAGCATGAAGATCCACTAATTTGCTTAGTCCCTTTTTGAACATGCTAAGACTGTCTGCCTCCACAAGCTCCTGTGTTGGCAGGCTCCAGAGGTTCACTACCCACTGTGTAAGCAAGTACTTTATCTCTTTTAAACTGATGTTTTGCTAGTTACCTCACATGTCCCCTAGATCCCATACTAGGTTCTTGTAAACAACAGTTATGTGTTTGGTTTAACCAGTACATTCATCATTTTGTAAATCACCATTACATTACTCTTTCTCCTCCTCCACTCCAGAGTGCAGTCTCAGTATTTTCAGGCTTTGCAAGGCAGCAGCTTCAATGTCTCAACCATTTTTGGTGCCCTTTAACTTTACTACAAGAACATATCAGGTTTTTTATGTAGCAGCAAAATGACACTCTCTGTCCTGTTCCTACTAACTTTCATATGAGTTCCAGTATTTTCATGGATTTCGTTTGCCATTGCATACTGAACTGATGATTTCAGAGATCAGTAACAGCTCAGAAATCTCTTTCCTAAGTTGTGATTCTCACTTCAAAGTCTGATACAGATAATTTTTTCCTAGATGCATTGTTCTGGATTTATCTGTATTAAAGTTCATCTGCTACCTTTGAGTCAGCTCAGCTTGATGATGCCCTCACGGTCCTGTCTGAAAAAACATCTGCAAACTGCAATGGCAGTGACTCCATGGTATGAGCTTGTTCAGTTGCCATTTTAAATGAGTTGACTTGGTTAACTTTTATAACTCTCTATAACTCTCTCTCTATAGGAAAAAGAAACCCCTCCAAAATCCCCTTAAGGTTTGAAGGCTGGTTTCCATTTCTCTAACATAGTGGAGCTCCATGGATTTCAATCACAAATGATTTATAGAGGTAAATAAAGGCAACTGTGTCCTGTAGGAAGAGCACTGAGGGATATTGTCTCCAGTTGCCTCTTGGCTCCTCAGAATTTGCTTTATGTTAGTGTTCTCAGATTGTTCTTGATAACTATGAAATTTATAATATAACCATACTGACAGAGAGATGAAGTAGTGTATTGTGCTAAGTTGTTGCTGTGTCTGATTATAATAAAAAGATAAAAATGTAAGCCTTGTCCTTACAGGTGGATCACAGAAGTTATAATGAGCACTCCTAATTGCACTCCTGGGAGCTTTGCTTATGTAGGAATTAGGGTCTGTAGAAGGCCTGAAGTACGGCCTGCACATGGTGTCCCTGGAGCAGGAGCATGCAGACAGCTAAGGGCTTTCTGTGGTCGTAGCTCCATCTGCTGGTATTCCTAGGCCTGATCTCCGCCTTTAGCCACAGGCTGCAAGTTAACCTGCTCTCTTCGGGGGTCATCTTTAACCAAAAAAATTCTAGTATATACAAAGGAGGTAAACTCACCATGAATCTCTTCTCTGGATGTCCTTTCAGCCAGTAGAGATACTCAGATCTCTCAGAGATCCCTGTAACTTGGTGATATTGTAGCAGTTCTTCACCGGAGGAGTTTTATGTGACACTGTGCCTCATATACCCCGTCCAACATTACAAGCCCTAAAACACAACTCATGAGTCAAGTCCCCTCAAATAACGGGTTTCTGCAAGTGCTGGATTTTTATCTTGGAATCTTCACAGTTTCTAACTCTGCCATAGCCACAAAGGCTATTTTTCGCCTAATGGCTGCAGCTATTCCAGCAGTAACTTACCCCAGCAGCAACTTATCCTAGCAGCAGAATCCTTAAGAGAAAAAGCAAATGACACGGGCCAAGGAATGTGTAATACCATTTCTCTCAAAGGTCAGATCTGTTTAGTGCTGAGGGAAAATTCTGTTCTTACTTCCATTAGTGAAATTCCTCATTGGCGACTGGACCTCAAAAGAAGTTGTAATTATGTAACTAGAAGAAAACTATAGCCTCTTGTTCATCACGAAATTTCTCTCTGAGGTAACTGTGTTTTTCTAAGAACATTTGCACCAGCTAAGACTGAGGCTTGTTGTTTGACAGTTTCATTATTGGATATATTTACTTTTTATTGTGGGTCAGGGACTGAACCTTGGACTTGGCCCAGGAACAGCTGTTGGTGTTGTGGGTAGATGAGGCATGTCTTAAAATTCAGATGAGACCGCTGTCCAAGTGCTCCTTTTTTCTGTTCACAGCTCATCCAGGGTCCATGTCAATAGGATCCAGAGAATGCACAGGAGGAGGAAAATTACTTCTGCCCTTCTTCCAGCTCTTATTTTTGGTACCACCTTAGGAAGTGGACCTCGGAAGTGGAATGCTTTCCTCTTCTCCTCTGCTCCTGAATTTTGCATTAAAGCATCTGGTGATGATTCACTTTGTCTCTTATTCCAACAGCCCAAGGCTCTAAGCCGGCCCTACAGGTTCCCCAGGGCTTCAGATCCCAGTCCAAGGCACTTACAGTTTGAAAAACAGGTATATTAAGGAGTCATGTGCTGGATTCAATGCCAGATTTTGCACAGAGGACAAACATAGCTAAGTATTAAGGTCTTCATCTCCTTTTCTCATTGGTAGGCCTCCCATTGCATTTCTCCATTTGTTGTAACTTTGTATGTTATCTTGGTGGAACCATCTTGAGACCATCTGTGCCCTATAGTGCTACTGAATGGTGAATCACATCCCAATACACCACATTGGTTTTTGGATCGTCCAGCCTGTCCAGATCATGCTGCAGCTCCCTTCTTTCTTTCAAAAAATAGGGAAGAGGCAGGGAGAAAAGGTGCTTGTTTAGGTCTTACTGTGGCATAAGGCTGTGACCTAGCAGGGGTGTTCACCTGGACCCCAAAGTCTGGAAACACTTCTACATAATGCAATTTAGGAATAGTAAGATAAATATCATTAATTAAAATATTAATTTATGCTAAACTATGTTTCCCACTTGAAAAGCAATGACAAAGAGAAATGGCTATGCTCCTTGTGTGGGACAAAAAAGAGGCAGCAGAGTGTTTATAGAAACAAAACACTTTTTGCCTCATTAATTTCTCTTGTAAAGCTTATTGAACCTAAACCAGCATCTGTAACAAAGTAATATTAAAAGCCAGTCATTCCTGGGCATTGCCAGTAGAACTGCCCAAGCATGTAATCAGATCACTAGGAAGTTCCAGCACCTTTGTACAGGGCAATGGGGCTGTATGATGTCCTGGCTCTATGGCAAGAGGAGCACAGAAAGACCCTTTTCTCTGTAAGGAACCTCTTTGGGCTTGTTCTGATCTACTGCTTGTTGTGCTACAGCAGTCACATCTGGATCCACAGGGCTCAGTCCTCGCACAAGAGCCTCTCTGGAGCCAGGCACAAGACGTCTGACACTGGACGTGCTGGATAGAAGTGTATGAATATTTCATCCACAATATCCAGAGTCCTTATAGATACTTGCAATAATCCCACAGCAAGAAAGGTGTTAAAACCACACCTAGACATAATCTAACTTGCTCATTGTGTTCCCTTGAAAGGTAGCTTGACAAGTTAGTTGCAAAAACTTAGCTCACTAAAAGGTGCTGTGTCCTGGCAGGCTTTAGGCAGATAGTATTTTGTCAACACCAAGAATTTAGGGCTTAACATGTTGTACAGGATGAAATAGCTGAAACCTGCAGACTCCTGAGGACTTGTTTCCTCCTTTAAGATGCAGGAGGCAGATCAAAACCTCAAACAGAAACTCTACATAGCCTATTTACAAATGGATAAGCAAAATTTAAGGTCAGAACACCCAGAAACTACAATGTTTGATCTAGGAATGCCAATTTGGCATGTTAAACCTCCCTTTGACTCATAATCTTTCACAAACAGCCATTTTGCCTTTTAATCCCATGTAACTCACTGCCCGAGCAATACTACCAAGACAGAGACAGATGTGGGACAGGCCACATGCTATACTGCTTCCTTCCCGCCCACAGTGGAGAGCAGAATGGTCTGCTGGGCAGAAAGGGCACTGACCTCTCACTGGAGAAACCAGGTTTTCTTTTCCTGCTCCACTACAGATCTCCTGTGTGAGGCCTTTGGCCCATCTGTAAAATCAGAATAGCACTTCTCCTCTTTCCAGGAGCACCCTAAGGATAAGTACAGTAAATTCTGAACTGCTCATGTTAGAAGGAGGTCTAGATAAGCACCATGATGGACCAAAAGAAGCTTAACCTAGTGGGAGAAAAGGAAACAGTGATACTGAACTCAACTTCTAAAAACCATTTAAATACTTTTCTGTTTACTGATCTAATACATCAAATTTTCTTTTTCTTCTCATAGTTTTCATGGTTTCTCAACAAAGACTAAGGTGTGATGACCAATTTATACAAAATACAGTTAAGAAATACATACAGCGTGATCTCACTTTAAAATTTTCTTCTGGTGAGATTTATAAGAGCAATGTCCTATTTGCATCTCAGTTTAAGAACTTGTGGTTCACTGTTATCCACAGACAAGACCTGAGAAGTTTTTCTGTACAACTTAGACAGCCTGGCAATGGAGAGTGAAATGCATCAGGACACTAGCTTTCAGAGACCAATTTCACAGTATACAGATAAAAACAGAGCAAATGAGGCCTCAGAGTTTTAAGCTCTTTTAACATTTTTTTCAAATTCAGATGGGAAAATGATGAATGTAAACATCACTTTTAAAGTTATAAAGCAAATGAAAAAATACAGTAATACAATAATAAAAAATGATTAGAGGAAGTGCAACAAGAGTCAGCATTGTCATCTAGTTCTGGAAACTAAAGAGAAAGTGCTTTTTCTTCAGCTTTCTATGGACAATACAGATCTGTGTGGTCACTGGTTCTGCCTCTGACCTTTCACGGCTGTGTTTTACAGCTACTTTCTAAGGCAGCACTTTACAGCAGCATAACTTTACTTACATCAGGAGTTATAACTAAGGTACACAGCCAGAGAAATTATGAGAATCCAAATAGACTGATCCTATGCATGTCAATAATAACTGCAGGATCCGCGTGACTTTGGGTTATTTCCAGGCATTCAGTGACACAGAAGCAGTCGGGACTTCTGTGAGGCACTTGCTGTGTATATCTTCTGAGCAAGTTCTAACAGAAGTTTTAGCTTTCTAAAATGTGTACTTCCATTTCTCTTTAGCAATAAGGAACAAACTGTTGCTTCTCTCTTCATCCTTTGAAGGAAATCTCCTTAGAGAGAGCTTATTTCCTAGCAGCTACTACACAGCAGCATCCAAACCACCTGATTCTAAGAGTATGGACTTGCATGGTGTCTTAACGCACTGCAGCTTCACATCAAATAGAGATGTTTGATGAAAACACTATTTGGCATCTGTGGTCTCATTCCTTTCACTTTAAATTCATTGACATAAATTATCTCCTTATGTACTTCCCTACTCCTTCTATTCCTTGGAGAGGTCTAAGCTTGTGCTCTTCAACGTCACAGACTTAGGGGAATTTTTGTACAGGGAAGAGTGAGATTTATTAGAACTGGCTTGCATATACCTATAACAACAATTACATGTTATTCTCATATCAGTATTTGCATACAGACATCCCAGCATGAACATACTGCTTCTGAGTCACACCTATCTTTTTATTCCCCTGTATGAAGTAAGACAAATTTAACTACTGTCTTTTTTTGTTTGTTTCCTTTGAAAGAATGTAACTGCTTGTTTTGGTGTGTTTTTCCTTAGATCTTCCTCAAAGTACAGCAAAACTCCTTTCACCCTAACAGAAAACGTCTTTTTCACTCCTTTTTAGCTATGAAAACCATTCTTCATTACTGTAGCTTGTACCTTTCTCTCTTCTCTGCCCTTTGTTTGTCTTTGTTTGTCTAAAAGAGAAAGTTTGGCCTTTCCTCACTATACAAACATTTTTCATGCTACACTAATCACACTTCGCTATCTAGATTTAAGTAGCTTAAGAGACTTGAATAGCACCCACCAACTGTGATCTTTACACTGCAGGTTTGGAGTCAGAGGTTAGATACAAATTCCAACTAAGCTTGGACAGCATTTTAATTGACACCATGTGCAGGATTCATACTCTGTAGGTTTAAATAGGCAAAATGTTAGGATCTTTCCCCCATTATCCCAGCTGGTTGCAGAGACTGTAGCTGTGGCATGCATAGTCTGTGGTGTGCAGTGCACGTTCAGGTTGTAGGATGAAGGAGAAACCACACCAAAGATCAGTGCCCATTTGCAATGTTATTGTAACCCATCATACTCTTCTCCTCACTAATATTCATGCTGTGCCATGTGGCAAACCACTATAAAAAAACTAGCGTCAATGTAACTGTGCCTTCTCACAAAATCTTAGCTTTAACTTTGTATGTCTAGCATCAGGTCAAAGTTGCAAGGTATTTTTTTGACACTTTCCAAAGATAGAAAGAATTAATAATGAGATGACTGTCATAAATATAGTAAGTAACTTTAATGCTGCTTAGCATAAGTCTTTGTTACATATTTTCATCCATATACTCCAGTATAAATGTATTTTATACAATATGAAGTATTTTCAAAAGTAAAATATTCACTAAAGTTTCAATGCAAGTAGAGAATTAGAAAAAACGATCAGCCAAAGTACAAAATGTTTGGAAGACAAAAATTTCAACAAGAGATACAGGAAAATATCCCACTGTGGTAATTAAGGGTGGCTGAGTGGTTCCAGTAGTCAGGAGGGCTGCCACTCACCACTATGTCATCCATAAGAACCTGTCCTGGGTCAGAAGGGACTGCAGGGCACTACTGAGGGTGGCTGGCTCTCAGATCCTTGTACCTCACAAGTTTGATAAACTTCACAGCAGACACCCTTGTTGGCTCAAAGAGAATGAGTAAGCCTGGGAATGAAGAAAGTCCTGTCTTCCCTTACTCAACCACTGCCGGTCTCTGTAGAATATTCAGGTGCACTGGCAAGATGTGGTGAGCAAGTTGTTTTACAAATGACAGGGAGCCTTTATTCTCCCAGGTTATCAATTTGGCACTAATCACAAGTGCAAAAATTATTTACTGGCATTACAACAAAAAAAGTCCACCATCTGCAAACAGCATGAGTGTTAGGGAACAGAGTGCAATGCTATCATTTAGTTTTGTTAAATTCATTTTCTATATGTAAAATTGCATGTCATTATACAACTGTGATATTCGAGAGAGGCTCAATTAAACTTCATTCATGCCAAAAGCAAACGCCATAGTGGGAGGACTACTTTGCATTCCACTGCTTTCAGTAAGATGTTGCATAGGCATCTGTCCAAATAAAAACACCTTTACAACACTGCAGGTTTAGAAAGCAATAAATAACACACTGCAAGAATTGAGGTCAGGCATTATTCACCATTTGGTAACATTCCATTCAAATGATACTGAATCACACAATAAGTAACAAATGCAGCACCCAAAGTAAAAAACAAAGCTGTACTCCAACAAAGCAAAACAGTGCAAATATTCCTGTTAAACAAAAATATACCATGTATATATACACACAATACAAATGCACTGTTTTGTTTTGCAGTATAAATAGATCTGATTAAGCTAAATTCCTAAAACTAACAAACTACCAACTGAAAGTTCCAAACAGTTTCCACCTACTAAGGAATAGAGCAAACTTTAAGGATCAGATGACCATAGCTAGATATGGCTATAAAAGAATATCAAAAGATTTCACAGGATGAATATTTAAAGTATCTTCTCCATACATCAAAGTTAACAATATACATACTAAGTTGGTATCACAAAGTCAGCTTGGGCTCTGATCATAAAAGAAGCAGCACACAGAAAACCCATGACCCTACATGAAGCCTGAAGTCTCTACCTGTGTGGAATGCACTGTAATGCTGCAAAACTCTTAAGGCCCAAGGACTTGACAAGAGGGGAGCTTTTCAGCTGCCTATGCAGTTAATATGTTGGTTTAGTTTCCATTTTCTTCCTCTTCTGATTTAGCACTAGAATTCTGTTATCTGTTAATGACACATCTGTTTATCCCTGAACTCTATAATACCATACAATGAGTACCCTTCTAACAGGTACACAAGAAAAGTAAAAATTGGAAAGGAAGAGATGGAAACCTGTTTTCTGTTAAAGAAATTCTGATTAGGGGTTATTTGCATTTCAGCACTTTAAACCAGATTTTAAGCAAAAAAGGTCTTTTTTAAATTAGATTACAGTAAAACAGACAAGTAGCACTTAGTTTGATCTGAAGTGGAACACTCAGGCATTAACCCCTCTTCAACTGCTATAGCCTCCATCTCCTTAATGCCAGGGCCGTGCTGCAACCATAACAAACAGCTGTTGCAAAGGCAAAAATCTAAAGGAGGAACATGGAAAAAAAGAAGAAAAAAGAAAATAAGTGTATCACACATTATATTGCTCTACATTTCTTTTCTACTCTAAATGAATACAGGAACACAAATGATTCAAAATATACCTCCCGCAGCCAAAATGGGTAAGGTAAAGCAAGATAGGTTTGGGATCCTCTGACATTTTCTCATTAACCTCTCTGTTATAACCCCATCTTATTGCTTTTAACTTATTTGCTTGCTTCAGAAGACATATGAAACAGAATGTCTGCATAAGTTATGTACAAAGTAATCACGTGTTTTTCTCTTATCTAGACTGAACAAATATTAATCTCAGATTTGTTTCCAAATGAATGCTTTTACCAGTAAACTACTAAGAAGATATATAATATAAATCAGAAGGAAGTAATGAGAAACTCAACTGCTCAAAAAACTAGTTTCTCCTATTGTGCAGTGCTAACTATGGATTCTGAACATAAATATTTTTAATCACAGTATACAAAAGCAGTTTTAAGCCAAAATGTTAGCAACCTTTTACTTTTTCCATGTAGAACACAGGACCACATTAATGAAATGTTTCAAAGGATTACAATATTTTCTGTATGTCCTAACTTCCTAATTACATCCTTTTGGAAAAAATTCAGACACTAACAACCACAGTTACCTGATATGCTATTTGTAGTGATCACGTATTTAAAACACTATATTGAAGAGTAGTAACCGAACACCTATCGTATTAGCATGAGCTTATTCCAAACTTTGCATGTCACTGTTAGACGCTATTTGCAGCTCTCAAAGGCAGGTCCTCATTCTGTTCCAGCTTGCTGTTAAGTTCCTAGGCTGAATGGTTGGATACAAGAGCTTACAACAGACTTCTGTTCCCCAAATACAAACATATGAAATACATACCGAGGCTGCTATGCTTATGTTATATTCATGATCAGCTAGAATCCTCTCTTGTGTGGTGGAATTGAATTTGCGGGGAAAGTGATGCAGAGATGTCGTTGCTGCTTGCAATAGAAAAGCTCCAAAATAAAAGACAAAAGTAGCCCCATGGAAAAGAAAATCCTGAAAAGCAAGTAACAGAATCAGTCTGGGCTGCAACACATATCTAATTCTTCTATTCTCAGTACAAATGAAACCCAACACTGAAACATGAAATGAGCACTGATAACAGTAACTTTAGATAAGCAGTGTTAAATCCATCTGAGAGCTTAACCTGGACATGTTTTTACAGCTGCTTGCAATTATAACCAACTCACTAAAATAATTAGTGATAAAGGGAAGATCTTCCTCTCCCCAAATTTTATATTCGTTCAATTTAAGAGGCACATGCTCATTTATACATACATATGCTAACCTTATCAGATAGCTCTAAAGCTAACAGAGGTTACAGAACTCTCCATATAGCTTAGATAAAAAACAAGGCACATATAGGCCAACTTTATCACAATTTAAGTACAATATAAGCTTGCAGTTTCCCATATCCCTTCTCAGCTGTAACTTAAGCTCCAAAAGTCCCCTCTCCACACTTAAATGTTTCTTCTGTAAATGCCTAAAAACACCTCAGACTTGACACAGCTGAAGTTTACTTCCCAATACAATCAGAATCCAAGAACTAAGGCATTTCAACTCCCTCTGACTTGGCTCTACCCAAAACCCAGAAATTTGGAAGTACTTTGTGATACTATAGCATAAAATGCCCAAGACTTGGGAGGGCTGGAATTAGGATTTACTTTAAATATGCTTCTCTCTAGACCTTCTCTAGGTGATTTCCTCCTCTGTGGTGAATGCTAGCTGAACACAAGGTTTTAACATCTAAGTCTCATTTCTCGATTCTATTACTGGAGCACATGAGAACGCAGCTCTGGTGCCTAAATCTTTTTATGGGTTGTATTTCAGAGTCCACTGCTTCACACAGCAAGATCCAAGACATGTTCCAGTACAGTTTTAAAATGTCTAAAATATTCTTCCAACATCTCCTGTTGAGTTTGCAAAGCTGAATCTGAACTACACTCAGTTCCTGTGTCCATACAACATGTACTTTGTGCTTATACCTATGCAGGTCTGCAAAAGCCATAGGCGCTATTTTTAAAATTATACAGAAATATATGTATGCTCTTTGATGATATCCATGTTACACAGTTTGTCTTCAGCACTAATGAATTCTTTATGCACTTCTAATTCACTTGAGTTCACTGGCCTACTCACACTCTGGTGTGTTTTGATAAATTACAATAGAAGGTGAGACTATAGTTTCCCTTTCCACTTAGATCAGGAAACAATTTTCTCTTTAATCATTTGAGGTCAGCCCACAGAGTGTACAGCTTTTCTTAAAAATAATTACTGGGAATCCACATTTTGACAAAGCTGCTGCAGCAATTCCCAACTTATGGTTTTCCATCCTGCCTGGGTGGGTGGTTGGGTTTTTTCCTCCATTTTTTAAAAAATTGCTTCCTTTTGGAGTATATCAACACAACTGAGAAGACAAAGAGGCAGAGGGTGGCTTTCTGAGCTAACTGGATAGCCTTTATGTGCTAGGTTTGCCATATCTTGAGGTTTGGGCATAAGACACATTCCCTTAGTCTCCAGATCTGCTCTTGACATCTGTATCTCATCGAAAAAACTAGTAGGGACCTACTCTAGCATGAGAGTGCTGTGAGGCATTAGAGAAGCTGCAGTGCTCTGCTGCAGCTGGGGGAGGCACTTCTCCCCATCAGAAGCTTACTGTTGTGGCTTCCTGCCCCTCACTCAAGCTAGCAGACAGACACACACATCTTGTGTACCTACATGCACTGTGTCAGACTACACATATGTGTGTGTTCCCTGTGAGATAAATGCTGGACCCCACGTCATGGCGTGACATACTCATTTCTTAGAACAGGATTCCAGCAACTTGTAAGATCTGTGCAAGCTCACAGCTAATCAAGGACATCCTTGGGCTGCCAAATAGCTAGCATGCAACTATGTTAGTGTTACCAGCTGTATGCTTTTGGCACGACTGCTTATGAAGAAACACAAATAGCTCCACGAGGAAGACAGTGTTGATTACATACAGGAGAGGTATATTCAGGAGACAAACGCTTTCATTTCCTTCATTCTCCTGTCAAACCCTTTAATTTCCTTCTCCTGGCAGCAATTACAGTGAAGCTATGCAGGTGTCACGTTTACATGGTTATTGTTTCTTGGCTTCTGTGACCAAAAACCCGATGATTTTATGAGGGAGGGTTTGGTTTTGGCTTTTTTGTTTGGTTGGGTTTTTTGTTGCTGTTGTTGGGTTTGTTGCTGTGTCTAACTCTCCCTTACCTCCACACCTGCATAATCATTGAAAACTCATATAAAGTGTATGTAAATCACTACCAGATCTGTATGATATGTTAGTTCACATCCAATTTTGTAAATGACTGTGTTGTGAGTCAGGTTATGAAGGACAGTATTTGTCACACCATCTGGTCTAATACAGTGTTCTACAGAGTGATGCCTCTAATAAAACCTACATCCTAATGACTTGGCTGCCAGTGTCCAAGCTTGCTAGGCCCTGACAGATGAACCTTAGGACTAAAGGGTGGGTCCAGCTCTGCGCATGCTGTGTCTCACCTAAAAAAATCCATTGCGCAGGCTCGAGGGTGCTATCCGCTATCCTCTTTTTATCAGCGCGCTTGGAAAAGGTGCTGAGGAGGAGCGTGGATGGAGCCCTCCCTGGATCTTCATTCGCGAAGCCTAGCCATACATACATACAGAGTGATGCACCTCCATAAGGTCCATTGTTTCCCCCAGCTTTTCACTGAGTAACATCTTATTTTTTAAATGTCTATATTATCATCAGTGGAGCTACTCATGATGTAAACTATTACTAAAAGAAGGGTTGTTAGAATCCCATGCCATTTTTCAAGTTTACATTTAAACTCCTAGAGTCTTAAACCACATTTGTTCAGTAATATGTACATGAAGTTATAGTGCTTCAATTTAACTAAGCCATGACTCTTCCCATTTTCAACATAACCAAATGACCTGTAGCTTCTGAGTTCTACTGTAAATTTAATTTATGATAAAGCAAAACCCATGTATTTACTTACATACATAGAACCTTAACAAAATGGGTACACCTTTTATTTTATAGTAATAAAAACAGTTTCAGTGTTTCCAGTAATTATTTATTTGCAACAGAAGGTTAAAAAATCCTTGTGAAGTGCTGCTGCTAAGTTTACTGAAAATAAGTTACAGAATATTTGGGTGCCTGAAAATAGCGGTCAAATTATTGTGCTAGTTTCAGCTGGAATTAAGTTTATTTTCTTCCTCGTAGCTGGTACAGTGCTGTGTTTTGGGTTTAGGTTGAGAATAATGTTCATAACACACTGATGTTTTAGTTGTTCCTAAGCACTGTTTATGCTAAGTCAAGGACTTTCCAGCTTCTCATACTGTCCTGTCAGTGGAGGCTAGGGGTGCACAAGAAGCTGGGAGGGGACACAGCCAGGACAGCTGACCCAGACAAGCCAAAGGGGTATTCCATATCACATGACATCATGCCCAGTATATGAACTAGAGGGAGTTGGTTCAGGGGGCACAAGGCTCAGGGATTGGCTGGACACTGATCACCAGGTGGTGAGCAATTGTACTGTGTATCACTTGTTTTGTTTATTCTATTACTAGTATGGTTATTATTATCCCTTTCTTTTCTTTCCTATTAAACTGTCTTCATCTCAACCTACGAGTTTAATTTTTCTCCCCCCCCCTGATTCTCTCCTACATGCCCCTGGGGGTGTGTGGAGGGAAGTGAATGAACAGCTGTGTGGTGCTTAATTGCTGGCTAGGGTTAAACCACCACATGATCTACACAGCTTTTTTTTTGTTGACAGCTGTAAGGTGCTGGATTTCAGCTACCATGTTACAGATAAAATAATTCACTCTGCATTTATTTAAGATATTGACTTAGTTACAACAGCTTTTTAGATTAAGTTAAAGTCCCACAGATGAAGCTTTTATATGTCATGTAGCAATTACATGATACAGAAAGTTTTTCAGTAATTTACCATATACAAGGGGACAAAATTAACAGCACAACAAATCACTGCCAGCATCAAGTAGCCAATGTGTAAGGTGCACATGCGCAACTGTTGTAAGATGAACATTTGTATAGTATTTTCAATCTATAAAAGCTCATGCCCCCATCCAGCAACTCTTAAACAGATGCATGATTGAAAATGGGCAAACAGTTTCAATGAAACCCAGGACACTATTAATTTACTTAAGTTATACACATGCTCAAAGGCTTTGTTACATCATAACGTACAAGGATGTTGCAGCATAAATCGCTATAAAGGTCTCTGTAATTGTAACTCATTATTCGCCTAATTACTGCCTGTACTGTGCTGGAAAGCTGACACTGTATGTATGTGTATTCACTATCAAAGTACTAAAGGTTGTTTTAATAGAATCCAGTCTGTTACCACTGATGGGCTTTAAAGTTATCAATTAGAGCAAAAAAATCACAAAGCTCTATGATTTTCTTTAAAGACTTTCATTTTAAGGGACTGTCTAAATAACTTGAACAGATAAATAATCACAGATGTTGATACTGAAGCACGCAATTCCAACCATGATCAAGAAAAGTGTCAATAGGAAAACTAAGCCACATAGGAGGCAGGTTAAGGTGATCAGCAGTTACAAACAGTGATACTTTGGTATTTTAGAAATTCTGGTCATTCTGCAAGATTTTTTTGAAATTCCCATTCTGATCAGTTTTGTCAGCTCTTATTATTCATTTCCACTAATATAAAAGAGACTGATACCATCTTGTGCTTAACTACTTGAGCACTAAAAACTCTAAGTACAAAAAAGTTAATGACAACAATGGAGTACATAAATTAGAAGTCAATTCAGTGGTCTGAGCTATCCATATGGTTGGTAAAAAGTGGGGCCAACAACTTATTTTTTAATAGGAAGGTACAGTCTGTGAGAACTACTGGCACAAGCCATAGCAATCCATTATGGCAAGAACCGTCTTCACAACAAAGAAAATCTGAGCAGAGTATAATGTTATAGGTAGTCTCAATAGGCTTACTCCAAAATAAATTCTGTCTCCTAAAAAGATGTTAAGCTATATTATACTGCAGGTTATGCTGTCTTTGAGTACCTAAGGTCTAACAGCCAATACCAATGCTGCCACAACTTTAAGAAACTGACCCAAAGTCAGCAGAAGACTTTTTTAAGAACTGGAGGAAACTCCTGGGTGCATTAGTCCAGTCTGTGCTATCTCAGACAACCACATTACACAATGTATTCAGAGATATATCACTTCTTTTACAATATTATATGTATCCTTCTACCCCCCATTATTCACAGGGTATTACTACCACCTCTCTAAAAGTCAGAAAACATTTTCCTATTTCCGGTCCACAATAATTTCTGGCCATTCAAACCAATTTGTGGTCATGCCTTGTTAAACTAGTCCTCTTCCTGCTGCTCATGCATTTTATGTGCTCTCAGAGGACAAGTATACTCCTTCAATCAGTTACAAAAGCTGGGCTCTTTCAGCCGCCATCATAAAACACATCCCGTATTTCTTCTATCATCCTTGTAGCCCTACTCGTTCTTTTTCCAGTTTTGAATTCCTCTCTTTTAAAAAACTTTTCACTATAACAGAGGGCTAGGCATTAAGACTGAGAACCAGTTTTCAGTTTATAAAGCAAAGGGAATCCTTAAATAAAGATAAAAATCTTACCGCCTGGTTCCAGTTGACAGCAATTCTATTTGCATAACCAAAGAGGAACACACACAGGAACACAATGGACAGGAACCACGCAGTCACCGCTACGAACATTACCCATCCCTGCAGCAGTGGCAGCGGAATTTGGGTAGATGCTACCAAAATCCAGACTATAGTTCCAAATAGCTGCAAGTAAAGGGATACAGATGATGAACTGAGAAATAATTTGTATTCAGTCCTTTCTGCCTAAGAACTAATATTACACATCAACATGTCCTCAGATTACTTTTAGGAACCGAAAGGAAACACTCTAAAAGTACTCAGAGAGCCCAAGCGCTGTTCTCAGAAATGACAGGAACTAAGTGGCGGTAAGATGAAGGTCACTCTGAAATTCTTAAAAGCTCTTAAAATAGCCTTGAAAATGGGATTTACAAATCCTGGTGACTTGTGTGCTGCTGCTGAAAATTTTACTTTTACTCTCATTTTGAGGGAAAGATAAGAAATGTGAAAACATGGTTCATACACACATATACAAATCTCTCCATATATACTGAAGTCAGCATGAGAAGGATGTGAATCATGTTTATACTGTTTAGTTCTGTAGTCCTAATCAGATGAGATACAGAAAAGACATGAAATTGCATCATCTTTTTCAATGAATTTGTAATAAAAAGCTGAGAAAGAGCACATTAAGCAAAGTGAAAGAGAAAACTAGAATACAGAATAAGGCAAGTTGTAAATTATGTTGTAATGACCTGAAAAACATACAGCTTTCCAGCATTACCATAACCCAGGGAAGAATTCAGCACCATCAATTTTGCATACTGATCTCAGCAAGTGAGTGGTGGGGATGCTGTGCTATGATGGGCTGATGGAGAATTTAAGTGCTCCAAGATTTGCCTGGTTTAATCAGATCTTGGCCTCTGGAAGGGTACTATTTCTCCCTGCAAATCCTGCCTCTCTCTAAAAACAAAAAAATAATCACTAGAAAAAATCATAATTGCCATCTGAAGTATGTTCGTTTATTATATAAAAATTTAACTTCATAATCCAACCTGCTGTGTAGTGACAGCAACAATTAATTTCCAAGCAAGTTACTACTTTCCTGTTTAATTCTCACAGTGTTACAACTACAAAGTCAGAGGTTACATTTTCAGATTCAAAGTACTTCCTTCTGAATCAAGGTCGGATGACAGATACCTTTAAAAAGATGCCTACCATAAAATTACTTGGTTCGTCTCTCATATTACATTCCAGCAGCATATATGCTTTGTTAGTCTCAGTTCAAAGCTCCCACGGGTTTATGTATTAGCCTTCAGGTTGTTCTCTAGGGTTCCTTTTTTAGCTGCTGTGAAGAACCAAACTTTCACTAGTTTCACAAGACTGCAGGTGCAAGCCTATTACTCTGAGACCAGATAGTGATGGGCAGTGGGGAAGAGGGTATAGTGGAAAGTGTCTGTTAAACAAAAAGCAGAGACATTTGAAATGTTTTCAGAATTTGCAACCTTGCAGCCTTCTTTAAAAATAAAATTAGAAACTACTCCTAGTCTCAGTGCCCCCTATTGCCCATTTCCCTCATGCTACAGCTGTCCACTTCAGCTTGGCTGTCAGATGTATAACAGGTTGGCAAACTTAATTAACCTTTTATCCCTACTGACACAGGGCCTGATTTAGCACGTGGACTTGTGCTCTAAGCTCTTTGCTCTGGTGCAGTTTTACAGCTTGCAGGGTGGGATCCACCTCATTGGCTGGAACTCAAACACAATTCTTCTCTGACATCAAGAAAAAAAAGTAAAATCAGATGAGTTCTGTCAAGGTTTTGTTTTGTTTTCCTCACACTAATCAGGACCATGGCTCGGCAGAGCGTCATGCTTGGCCTTAGCTCAAAGGTCCTCAGCCTTGTCTACACCAGTAAGGCCTTAACACACACATGAAATTAACTACATTCGTAGGAGGTTGCATAGGATTTGTAACATCCGCATACAGTCAACAAACTGTGTATCTGTTCATTGCGGGTCAGGGACTCAAAAGTCGTCAACAGATTGAACAAGCCCCGTGAAACTCATCTCGTAAGGGGCTTCCTCGTGCCGTCCGGCCAGTGCCGGAGGGAAGCGCCGCCGCCGAACGCGAGGTGATCGAACACACCGGGACAGGCCGAAAAAAGCGGGGACGGGTCCCGCTGCCCTTCCTGGCACAGCCCGCGTCCCAGAGCCCGGCCTTGTCGCCGGAACGGGGCAGCCCGGCCGCCCGCACCTTTACTACTCACAAAATGGCAGGTGAGGAGAGCGGGCGACGCTGGGCTGCTGCTCGGCGGTTCCCGGGCAGAGGGACGCCCCCCAGCTCCGGGAACCACCGCCTACGAGGGAACGAGATGGGCGTAGGACCATGGCAGATCTTTGGGGGAGAAAAAAGCAGGAGAAGGCCGGTGGCTTCCCGCCTTCCTGCCCCCACCCCCCGCACTCACGATCTCCAGGAAGACGACGGCTCCCGAGTAGGTGCGCAGGATCTCCAGGCCAGAGGGTAGAGTGACCCGGGGGGGCGGGAAGTAGGCAGCAGGGTTAGGAGGCGGCGGCATGGACGAGGCTCCCCTGGGCAACATGTTGCTGTGGCGGCTGCTGCTGCCGAGCGTGGTATCGGAACGGCCGAGCTGCGGCCAGGTGGGCGAGAAGAAGGCGGTGAAAGAGGGAGCAGGTGCGGGCGAGCCTGTGCGCACCACCCCGGCCACCTCCTTCCTACCCGCCCCGGCGCCGGGCCCGCCTCACCCGGCGCTGGGCGGGCATCCACAAGGTGCTGGGGAGCGAACCTGCTTCGTTTCACCACGCCCGGACGGGTCCCCGGACCGCCCTGGATGGAGATCGCGGCGGTGCGGCCGGGCAGGGGTAGTTTCTCCCGGCCGAGCGCTGTGCCTGGTGATGGTGAGGGCTGGAAGGTGCTGCGTCCCGGCCCGGGCCTCCCACCTCCCTTGAGGAGCCGTGCTGTGTCCGGCCGGTGGCTTTGGGCTTCCCTGGGATCGCAGTGAGTGTTTGCACTGAGTGCAGCGCTCCCCGTTCACAAGTCCCGAGTCAGATCCAGTTTAGGCTCAGGGTGGTATTTCCTAATGCCAGTTTGCAAAAGGTTGGTTTTTAACCTTTTGGTTACAGGTATTTGAGGCTTCAAAATGATGAGGTTGCACTTTTTTTTTTAAGTACCCACTAGGTTGCCTGTTCAAAAAGAAGTGGGAGTTGTGGCATTGAATCCCTATTAGACTAAGGAAGGCAGTAAGCCTGACCTCTCATTCTTTTTCTGAGTGCTTTACCTCATTGGTTATCAGAGGAGAAAATATTCCTCCTCTAGACCTATTTTAAAAGTGAACCTTGTGTTAGCCATTTATCTTCAGGGAAGGGCTCCAGGCTCTGGAGGTGCGTGCCTAAAGGTCCTGATTTGGATATGTTTTGGAAGGAAATGGCATTCAGACTTGTGCCTGTTACTAGGTGTAGGTGGTTTGTTCTTTGAATTGCTTTCTGGAGACCATATGTCCAATTAATTTCAGTCTGGCCTTAAATCTATTGAAACTGCCCTGCAGAGGGAGAAATCTGAGTGGGTGGCAAACTGGGTTGATCAGTTTATGATTTGGAACAACAGTGATGATTATCCTTATCTTATACAGAGGAAGTAAAAATAACACATTTCCAGATTTATTACCCAGCCACACAATTAATCTATGTGAGCTCCAGCAGCACTGGATTTTACTGATGATTATATACTGTGTGCAGTGATTTTTTCTTGCTTGTAAATACTATTTGTTTTAATGTGCACATTCCTTTTAACACTGATTTTCTTGAATTTTAGTAGATTTTAACAATAAAGTCTAATTTTCACTGTTAGATATACATATACGCAACAGATTTATGCCAGTACTTTTTCCTAAATCCTAATCATTTAAATCATAGAACAATCCAAGTTGGAAGGGACTCACAAGGATCATGAAGTCCAACTCCCATTAGGCACAGGACAAAACCCCAAGATCACACGAGGTGACTAAGGGCATTGTCCAAGCGTCTCTAAAACTCCACAAGATTTGGAGCCATGACCACCTCCCTGGGGAGCCTGTTCCAATGCTCCACCACCCTCTGGGTGAAAAACTTTTTCCTAACATCCAGCCTGAATTTCCCCCTGGATAGCTTCATACGATTCCCCCGTGTCCTGTCACTGTCCACCAAAGAGAAGAGATCAGCTCCGAGTCCTCCCTCTCCGGTGAGGAGATTAGTTAGTCTACATATGACTTCCCCTCCAAGCCCTTAGCCATCTTTATTGCCCTCCTCTGGACCCTCTCCAACAATTTCACGTCCTTCCTGTATTGTGGAGCCCAGAACTGCACACAATACTCCAGGTGAGGC